>VZTH01007817.1:17437-324193 GCA_013397815.1 Aleadryas rufinucha | reverse complement strand
AAAAAAGGACTACCCCATGTTGTGGCCCATGTGATCCCATATCCATGGGAGAGGTGTTTTCCTGGTAACAGCTTTATTCCCGGGCGGGGGGCTGTTGTACTGGGGCTGATACGGTTTTGGAAGACCACAGATTGCAAAGGAAACCTTTTTTCTCCTTACTCGATAGAAAGATTCTTAAAATTATGAATACTGACTAAGAATTATGTGATGTTATCCTTTGTGCTGGTTTAGGGAAGAAGAAAGGAGGAGGGGGGTGTGAGTAAAAAGAGGGATTTTGCTTTGATTTTCTTATTATTTTCTTTTCTCTTTTAATTCTGTTAATAAACTTTTCATTTCCTTTAAGTTTGAGCCTGTTTTGCATTACTCCAAATCTCCTATCTCACAAAAGATAAAGAGGTAAACTGAAACCACTACACAAATTGGTGTTTCCGCCTGGTTTTGATTCCAAACCCCTACACTGGGTAAGCCCAAGCCAGTGATGAACAGCATCCTGGGCTGTGTCAGCAGGAGCACAGCCAGGAGAGTAGGGAAGCAATTACTGTCCTCTACTTGGCACTCAGACCGCATATGGAATACCGTGCTTTTCTACCACCACATAGTTGCTCTTCAATGCTGCTGCAGACCTTCCTGAAAGGTCTCTCCTTCCTTCTCCTAGGAAGAGTACAAACACCCACCCACACCCACAGGATACACAAAGCAAGGCCACGGGTGCTCTAGTGCTGTGGAGGAAGAAGGCGTGTGCTTTCTGTGATGGGTGGAGAGTAGTGTTTCCCACTGGTGCTAAGGGCAATTAGAGAGTTGCTGCCCGCTGTGAAGGAAGCACATACCGTGTCCCCTAACTCCTCATTTGCTTTTTAGTCAAAGCAACTAATCCCACCTGGTGACACAAATAGCAGACACAGTGATACAGGGGACCCTTGGACTGACAGGAAAATTGGGATGTGGCCCAAGCTGACTTAGCCCAGGCAAAGGGGACAAAAATATCAGGCTGAGACCCAGCATGCAGTCTCTCTGGGTCCTGACTAGCACAGAAGTAGTGCAGAAACTTTGCCCTTCCTGTGATACCTTTGTCCCACATCTTATTCTGGTGAGCTGATGACACAGTTCAAAAGCTCGTGCTTCAGTCAGAAAGGAACAGGACATTAAAAGAACATCAGGCATAGAATTGATGAATGAACTAAGGTATGACATGGACTCCTAATGTCTTAGTCTGAAAGGATAAAAATGTGTCAATCTGGAAGGGAAGGTAGAGGCACAAATTCTGTGGACATGCCATTAGTGTTTTAAGTGATAAACTAATTAAACATAGTAAAGTTAGGAGTGGTTCTAAGGCTGGTGACTTGCATTCCTTTTCACTTATGGTTTTGGGCTTGGCCCAAATTATTTAGGGATTCCTAGTAACTCTTCTAGAAGAGCCAGGATAGGAAAAAGTGAGTCAGTTGTAGAAAAAAATCCCTTAGTGCCAACATGTTCCTTTGTACTCAGGAGTACTCTCTAACTCAGGAGTACTCTCTGTCTTTGTTCTGGGAAAGGCTGGGAGGCCTTTGTGTGGGACGAAGTGCCAGGTTTCCTTGTGCAGGTGCCATGCTGGCTGGGGAAGACTTTGTCTGAACTGGATTCTCAAAATCCCCAAACACCTTGCCAGGGTAGGATAATAAAGAAAGCAGCATTGACCTGGGAGGAAGAAGGGGAGGTAGGGTTTAGAAAAACTGTCCTTCTGAAGAACAAATCTGTGGTGAGAGACTCTCTGTAAATGAATGGCAGAAAGAATTCTTTCAAATTCTCTATGAAGTATGGGGCTTGAATATGCTAACTGTGGTAGAAAGTGTAGAAAGTCAGCCATATGTGCGCTGCTCCGGGGAAAAAGCACACAATTATTGTGTTAAAATCAAAATTAGAATTCTGATCATGTGACAGATTACTTAACCCCAGTTGTTTGCTACTGAAGCGTAAGTGCTAATGGCTAGGATATGACCTATATTCCACCCTGCCACTTTAATGGATGAAACAGGACCATCATGTCCTAAAAAAGCAAATATTTAAAAGCTTTTTGCAGTATTATAATTGTTGCTTACTTTCAGCTATGTTCAAACACACGTTACCTGAGGAAGGGTCCTTAGCAGTACATACCCCTGATTTAAACTTAATTGCATCCAGTGCTCTGTAGGAAATAAGATGTGGAGACTTGTCACTGAAGACCTGTACAACTATATAATGCCATGGATTTAAAAATAAGCAATTTCTGGGAAGGAAAGCTTGAGAATTGCACCTTTGAGGGCAATTGTAGTCATGGAACAGCAGTAATCATGTTTTACACAGCAAAATGTGTTTCTTTGGAATAACTGATGTTCATCTAAAAGGATAATGTTGCCATTTTCACAAGTGCAACATTTTAGTTTTGAAACAAAACATTTCAAAAATTCATGTCAACAAAGGATTTGGGGTTAGGGGTTTTGGTTTGATTTTTTTTTTTTTAAATTCTGATGAACGCTGTACTAAATACTTACACATCTGCTCTTAGCACTCAGCAAATGTAGTCAAAATTACCTCTGCCAGTGCAGTAAAGGCCAATGGTTAAAGCTGTGGTTAAACTCACACCCTGAAATGAAGACTGAAGGGCAGAGCAGCTTTCCAGGTTTAGCAGATTGAAGCTTCACGTTCCCAAGAATTCATAGCTCCAGCCTTGGCCTGGACTTTGCTACCAGTGCTGCAAAAATTGTATCCACGTACACCTCAACTTCAATTTGGCTTATGCCTTAGAGCTCAGGAAGAAGTCTTTCTATTTTGCTGGTGTTTGTTTACTTTTGCTCAGTCTTCCTTTTCTTTAAGTGGCCTGAGAAGAATGCTGTGTGTTGAATTTATCAGATTTCTGATTTACAAAGTTACTGGCAAATGTTTAGAACTTCTCAATTCAGCCTGGAAATGAAGGAAAAAAGAAAGCAGTTTTCTTATAATGACTTTGCTTCTGACACCGAGTAGGTGCACAGATTGAGGTCTCTGGGAGAGATAAGTAAAGAGCCATTTTCACTGAAAAAGAAAGGAAAGCAAAGGAATAGAAATGAGACTTCAGAAACTTCTGGTTTGTAAGAGCTGTCACATAACGTAGTGGTTAGAACCACAAAACAAAATAACCATACTCATACAATGCATGATTATTTGAACAACTAGGAGTTTTACTATGTTTTAGACAATTTTCATGCTGTTAAAAGCAGCTTGGATATGTTCTTTAACATTTTTCCCATTTTACAAAGAGAAACAATATTGGAGCCACATTTTTAAAGAATCTTCAGGTTTAGCTCCAAATGAAAAGCAACTCCAAACATAATTAAATGCAGAACTTTAAATTCCATTTCCATGTTTAAACAATGACATTCTCTTGCTCAATCGCTGGTAAATAACATTTGTTGTCCATTTACAACTAGGGTATTAAAAAAAGAAATAGGATGTCATGATTCCTAATTAGAACATTCATGTGGAAGGGTTGCCAGTCTTCAAGATAAATGCATGTATTTCTCTGTGTTCCCACAGTAACTGTTTTATAGCTGAGTTGGATTTGTCGCTGACATCTCTGAAACTGTGTCAATTTTTTCTTGAAGTCCTACCCAGCCCTTTCCTGCCAACATCCAATTGAGAATTTAAGGGACCAGATTCTTTGAGGACTGAAACTGATCAAGTTATGTCATGAAGCCACTGTTGTGCTTGTTCTCTGTTCCAGAGAAAGACCAGGATTAGTTTTTCCTTAGACCCACAATAGAAAATGTATGCTGTTTCAACTCCCTTCACCAATCTAAGGATTGGAAACCTAAGAAGAAAAAAAAAAAACCCCAGGGTTAATATTTTTCTGTCTGTTTGATCACTGCCTATGAAGCAGAATTAGTCCCATGGCACTGTAACCCCATTCATTGCAGGATTATTTTAGAAAATGATCAAGACTATTTATTTAATACTCCTGTAATATATAAGTGAGTCTCTATTACTCATAGTGAACATATGCTTTGCTGTATTTTATTCTCATGTCAATGCAACCCCATTATTATAAATCAAAAGGAGAATTTGACAGACTACTTCATTCATGTCTTGCTCACTGCTCCCACTGTTCCGTGAAACACACACAATGGGCCATTTGTAAAAGGAACAAACTCCAACAGCTGATTTTACTTTGTTTAACAGCTGAGTGCATCCTGGTGTAACCCCAAAGATGTTTTAGCTTATTTGTTTTGACTAACAAACTTGTTAGCTAGCTCCTGTAATGTTTGTGAAATTATAGCAGATTGTTAGAAATGTATTTAGAACAGTTATAAGTCACTGATATTCAACCTCTTCAAAAGGCACTGTGCAATATTATCAGCAAGAACTAAATATTCTACTTGAGAAATAAGAGGCACATTCCTTATGTGTTGTTTGAACGAGGAAAAGGGTGGGGATGTGTCTCAAGCAATCACCCATTCAAAACGTTTCCAGATCGAATCACACTTTTTGCACTGGAGAGTATAAATGACTGCAGTGAAGTATATTTCATAGTGGAACAAAATAAAACATATTTCATAATGGAACAAAGAGCTACCTAAATGTAAATTTTTGTGACCAGCAATACATTTGATGATCGTATCTTTCGCATTGGTAAAATATAATTGGGGCAGAGCTTGGAGAAGATTTCTTGAAGACACAATTTTCTTAAAATTTGTTTTAAATTATTATTTGCATTTTTTAAGGGTTTTTTACTGCTTGTTCTAAAATTACTAATCTGTTTGTTTTATCACGTCTCAAGGAAACGCAAGCATGTACATGTAATAAAACTGTTATGGTACTTGTTTGTGCACTTTGCATGCTAGCTGACTAGGCAAGCAATTATGCTAATCTAGCTGCTGAATGTATTTATTACTTGTGCTGGAGTCACAGCCACACCTGTCTGCTCTATCTCACACCAGGGCAGGGGAGCTCAGGAACAGCAATTCTTCTTTGGAAAATGGAAAGCTTTGTAAGAATGTTCGTGTGTGGCAGACCCTTTCCACTCCAAACATCCCAATCCTCAAATATTTGATATTAAGGATATTTGATCCACAGATCACTGGGAGGGACTCACTGCAGAGTCATAGGCAGCATTTTGAAATGTCTATGACTGCTTTCCAGTCTTTGGTAGATACAGGGGTTTGTTCTAAGGGAGTCAGGGAAATGCAACTGGAAAGGTATTCAGTCATGTCATGTCTTCCATAGTAGTATGAGAAATTCCACTGTTCTACCCTTGCTAAAAGTGTCTTCTAGTAGTAAGAGATGAAAGAACTGCAAAGCATTAGGAATCATCTGGCCAAGGAGGGCAAAAGTTTTTGACTTTTTCTCTTCTCTTCACATTCCCCCTGGGGGTCACCTGTATATATGGCCTTAGCTTTCTTCTGAACAAACCCAATGAGGGGCTGGAGGTGCTGGGATGCAGAAAAAGAGCAGAGCTTAGGAGAAATGCTATACTGTATTTCCCAAGAGATGCTAAATTGATATTTTGTCTAAAAGTTGGAAGAGGCAAGGTTGAGCACTGGGTCTGCAGACATCTTCCCTCATAAGCACCTTGGAGGTACAGTCGAATCCTAATGCCCAGTTTTGCCAGGACTAGATTCCACATAAATCTGAGTACTTAGTGTTGAGCACTGGTGGCCCTGTGCTCTAAGCCTTACTCACATCTCTGGAATAATTACTCTGAAGCCTTTGGGGTCCCAGCCAATAGAAAACAGTAGGCACAAGGATTTAGGTGGAATTTAGGCCAGCAGAGTCTGGCACTAAGATCAATATTTAGATTAATTGAAGGTGTTATTCACCCTTCTCTTCCCCTCATTTTGGATAGCTAGCAATCAGCCTTTTCTTTCTTTTAGAGGTCTGAATATTTATGCTACCAGGAATAAATCTATCCCGACCTCCTCTAGGCTTTCCACAATTAGTCCTTCCAACTATACTCCAGAGTTGAATCACATACCTTCTAGCAGCGATGTTCAGAACACTGAATGACTGTCAGCTGGCCAAGCTTGCACATGCTTTGGAGTGCATCTCTGGTTTCCTAGGGAACCTCGCCTGTGTCCTCCTGTGGTGTTCAGAGGCACCCAGGAGACATTTCGTTACTGCCACTGTTCATGGTTTTGTACATCCCTAAGTAATCAACACATGAAAGGTGCATTTGCATTTTTTACTCTTAAGTTTCTAAAGCAGAGGGATGAATTACTGACCATACAAAGCTGTTGTACTTGTAGCTGTAAAACTCAAGATCCTTGCCTAGAAGTTTGAAGTTGAAGCCCTACCTTATTCATCTCACCGACACTGCCAGTATGGGTTAGTGACCGGCTCTGACTGGCAGGCCACTGTTCATCCAAGCATCTACCTGTGGCTTTGTTCTGATTTATTTATCTCCTATTGTTCAGAACCAGTTATTCTTCAAAGATCCAAACCTGTCTCACAGCCCATGTATCTAGTGCCATCCTGCAAACATTAGCAGCTTACCTCTTACCTTGCACAGTAGGCGAGTGGGCTGAACTTTCTCCAGGGAGTCTTTGAAGTATACACAGTATCTTTGCTCAAGAATAGGCTATTTATCTCTTAAAATAAGAGTGTGTGCGTGTAAGCACTGGATATTGAGGATATTGGCCAAAATCTTTTCAGTGAGCTTTTCTTTCAAAACAGAAAATATTCCATAGAGAGCAAATACTTCTGGGGAAAGCGAAGGTTTAGTTAGAAGATTTTCAGTCTGTCTTCATATGCATTCATTCATCTATCTCTGGAGACTCTGAGACCCCTGTCACAGAGGTACTTGATATGCACCTTATCTTTTCTTCTTTACACATACTAGTCACAGATGCCTGAATGCTACATTTTCCATGACAGGCTGAGGATTTAATGCTTTCCCCCAGAGAAGAGATAAGAGCCAGAACATGTGTAGGCAGCATTACATTTTCATTTGTAATCAGCGATGTGTAAAGTTTGCAAAAGTTTGTTGACACTCACATGATATATTCGATCTCCATTAGAGGGGTAGTGGACAGGGTTACATGGCCAGATACCATTTTGTTTGAAAAGAACTTCTCTCTTTTTACCAGTCCAGAAACATTCTCCATCACTTCTGTCTCATGAAAAGAAATACACAGCCTTATCGTTTTCCAGTCTTATTACTCTTCCTTATCATTCATATTTAATGTATTTCTACCTTCTGTGTTGTAGCCATTTAAATTTTATTGATTCTTGGATGCAGTTTACAAGTCAGTGATTTATTATCTTTCACTTCTCTTTGTGCTGACAGGGAACATTGCTATTTTGCTAATTCTGGTGTAGCGTGAGGTAAATATGTTTGTGTCCAAACCCCATGAAAATGTACAGTACGCATTTACGCTGTACTAATTGTTATTACACAGATTTTTAGAAGAGGAGAGAAGAAAATTCATGATTAAGGGTGACATCCCATTTTCTGTTCATGAAACTTGGTATTGAAGCATATGCAATTCGTTCATTATGTGTCACTGTTTAGGGGGCTGTGCAATGTCTGGCACAAGATAGGACATGAAACATTCAGGCCAGACCTTTTAAACTGAGGTGCCAGAAGGTGGGTATCCAAGACTTCTGAGTTAAGGATGGATTTTAGAGCCTCTACATTTAAAAATGGGATGCAATGCTATGTGTGCACAAAAATAAAATTTTTAACAAAAACTGCTGAATAGTGAGCCAGAATATCTCATGCACAGAGTAAGGTCTGGGGCAGCACTGTGGTGTGTATCACTTTCCAAGTGCAGCAGCATGAATAAAACCAGGGGACACACACAACATGAGACAGGGACCAGCCACAGCTGCAGGGCACTGCTCAGTCCCCTGATGATGGCAGCAGCTGGGAGGTCTAGCTTGAGAGATTTGCCACTTTTTCCACACCAGGCATTTCCAGAGCAAGGATCAGATGCCCTGGGTACAGTGTTGTTTGTCCTGCCCTTTGCTCCTCTCTGCTTTGTAAATTACTTTTTGTGGGGGACAGAATAGGGAAAATAAGCTGTGGTAGTTCAGCTGTGTTGACAATAAACCAGTCCCTTTTCTCTGGCTCACCTGACAACAAAGCTGGTGAGCTGTTGAAAACCTCACAGATTATTGCTGGAGGACCAAGTTCATGGTGAAATGGCTTGGCAAAAATTACACCTGGCAAAAGTGAGTTATTTTCTTAGGAAAAACAGTCGTTTCCACTCCTCATGGAACATGTGTGCCTGCCATTTCTTGGTTTGCACATGGAGGCTCTAGATGGGTTCCTCTTGCACATCACAAATCAGCATTTTCTAGGAAGTTTCTCATTTTGGCTGGCTGGGATGTTGTTACAGTGTGTTTTTTACCCATACTGGACCTTGCCTATTTCAAGTCAGTTACTTGTTGCTTCACAGCTAAATTGGTGCAGCTCTCTCATCTTTGGGCTACATCTACAGTCGATCCAGGAGCTGTATGCAGCTGCTCTCTTACTAAACAAGGTATTTTACCAGGAGCAACAATTTTACAAGATCATCTGCTGGTTTTGATGTGAACAGCTTGCACAGGATTTACTGCATCCCCTTTCTGCTGTCAAAGAAGAGGATAGAGCACAGTTTGCAGTTCAGGATAATGGAAGGACACTTTCTGTGAGGAGCTCTCAGTTTTGGCATTTGCTTGAGGCTGTTTGGGGGCTGTGGGGAGGGGGGTGTTAATGATCAAGACAGGCTGTGAGTCTCCTCTGTTTTTCGAGGATTTCAGAAAGGATGGGGCTAGACCTGACAGCATTCCCCAAATCTGTTGTGTTTGTAAAGATTTTTAAAAATATGACTGAAAAACAATCCTGCGATCTCCAGCTGCTCATCATGAACACTAGCATGGCTCTCATCAGGGTTTTACACTTCATCCCCACTACACTGAGCTTACAGGAGGCTCCTCAGGTGAGAAGCACATCACAGCACTTGCCTGTTCCTCAGTCTCTCTCACACACTGCTTGATCATAGGCTCTCTGTCTTTCCAGTAAAAGAAATGGGACTTTGTGTAGCAATTGTGTGTCCCAGCCCCACAGCTGCCCCCCCTTGTGCTGTTCAGCAGCTTAAGCAAGCTCCTGCCCTGAGCCCCAGAGCTGCAAGTGCTCGAGGGTTCCCATCTCACCTTTTCAGCCACCAGGGAGAGAGGAAACATGCAGGTTTTCTGACTATTCCTAAATAAAATGAGCATGCTTGCCTGGATGGTGTTTCCTACTGCCATGATCAGTATATGAGAATATGAGTCTGGGCAAGAAATTTATTGTGTTCTTAGGTGTTATATCTGGCAAAAGAAATATACTGCTCTAGAAAAAAAAGCAAACCCCGCATAATGCCAATAAGCAACTCTATATATTTCCTTGCTTAACTTTCGTCACTGCTTTATGGTGTTCTTTGGGGTTAAGCCTAAGGTTCCCTGAGAACACGAGATCCTCCTCTCTCACTCCTCCCCACAGAGCTCTTCTCATCCCTTTCTCAGCTGGCTCAGCAGCTAAACCAAATCGCTCTACTCTTCCTCTTTCTTGCCAAGTTCCCCTGTGTCTGTAATCTCCCTAAGTCTCTCAAGCTTTGCTGTATTTAAGATCCCAGGTTAATACCTAATCTCTTTGTCCTGCTTCTAGTGGAAGTCTCTTCTTCCAGACATTCTCCCTGAAAACAAACTTCGGAGGACTAGTTTTCCCAAGCCTCACTGTGCCATCATCCAGCCTGATGACTAGATCAAAGGAAAAGAAAGCTACAGATGGATGAATTGTCACTTTACCTGACCTGGAAATCTTAAAACATATTGTCAGTGACAAATTCATAATGAGTGGATAAAGAAGAGAAAAAAGGGGGTTTGTCAAGTTGTCCAGAACACTCATTGAGAAGGAACAAACAGAACTCACTAGAAATTGGAGTATGTATGGACCATATGCAATTATTTAAAAAAAAAAAAAAAAAGTTCATCCTTGTGCAGTAACCTAAAGACCTTGCCCAAATCCTGCTATTGATATCTTGCTCTGAATTGGCAGCTGTTGAAAGTCAATATTGGTCTAATTCTAGAAAGAGAAAGAGACTTTTGGTCATTCAACGACACCCAGTTAAATCCAATACATTGAGCTACAAACATTTTCATTAGGTCTGTTTGTTGGGATCCTCTTGAACAGCATGAAAAATGTAGATTTTTCAGATAGATGGGGGAAAAAAAAAGAAGATTCCTTAGGGCATCTCAAGATGGGAGAAAAAAACAAAAGAAGAAAATAAATTCAGGGCACTGCTTTGTTGCTGAATGAGGCCACACTTCATCCTGTATGTGGATAAAAGACAAGACAATTTCCCGCTTCCCATTTCTGTTCTGTATTGCCAGGTTAATTGTTGTCATTGTATTCCCCACAAGAGAAGCTTCATCAGTGGTGCCAAATAAACCAGATTAGTGTTCAGGGGCATTTGCTGGAAGTGATGCCAAATCCATTCTTGATCCTAATTATATGAAATATGTTCCAATAATTTTCCACAAGGTGAATAAAAATAATGCCAGAACTGCTGCTTTCACTGAAGCACAATTAGGAGGTATTCACTAATCCCAAGGCACATCATAGCTGCTTCTGTGCAATTATATTCTCCATTTTATAAACTGATGTTTACCTAGAGAAGATGAATATTCCAATTCCTGGCATGGATACAAGAGTGATATTGGGAGAGAGAGAAAAACATAGAGAAGGCCTGGCCCATATCCCAACATTAGGCAAACTGACCTTTGGTTTTGATCTCCACAGGCAAGCTGTTGCATCTCTGCAGTTTCAAGTGGTACACATAGGAGATACACACTCCAACACAGTGTTCATTCCCAAATCTAAAAGAAGAAATCAAAAGCCACTTCATTTTGAAAATAAAATCAGATTAAATAAATTATCCTTTGTTAGTCATGGAACATTCCCCGCAGTGTGCAATAACTTGTTCTGCAATGAATTTCAGATTTCCACGATGACTGGTTTGCACCAGCTGACTAAGAAAGAGGCATGTGTCAAAAACAGGCAGTCACTTCAGGCAATTCCAAATTTGGACTTTTGTTCAAACTACAGGAAATTCATGGTAAAACTGAGAGGCATTCTGCTAGCATATAAGTACAATGAAATATGTTTTGTTGCATTTAAAAAAAAATTCCTTTATAGCTAGAGTTAAAGAGGATGGACAAATATGTTTACTGAAACAGTATAATAACAAATTACGTTCATAGTCTGTAGTTGATTTATATAACAGTATCGTCTTTCAGGATTCTCAAAGCACAAAACAGCTTTATTTTCTATTTATCAATAAAACCCATCTTTTTCAGTTTAGAGGATTTCACTTATATGTAACCTGCCTGTTTTCCTTCATGCCTTTATTTTTGTGGCAAGTCTCACAAACAACAAAGCTAATATTAGAGAAATAGATGTTATGTTTCATTACTTCATTTATCCTCTTGCCATTTTTGAAGTTTCTCCTACTTCTAAAACTGCTGGAGAGACCTTGTTTATTGATTGTCTAATACAAAATCATGGAATCATAGAATATCTCAAGTTGGATGGGATCCATAAGGATCATAGAGTCCACCTCTCCATTCCTCAAAGTACTACCTAAAACTAAACTGTATGACTGAGAGCATCATCCAGACACTCCCTGAATTCTGGCAGGTTTGGTGCCCTGGGAAGCTTCTTCCAGTGACAGACCACCCTCTGGGTGAAGAACCTTTTCCTAATGTCCCGGATGCACCTTCATAACACATGTTTTCTAGCCCAAGCTCTGACTAATTTGTGGGATCATATAATTGTCGGTGTCCAACAGAGTGAAACCTGACATTTAAAGAGAACAACAAAATTTTTAAGGTGAGTTAGTGACTTCAGGGTCGATGCATTCGTAAGCTCATGACATACTCTGTGCTGCTGTCAGAACTATCTCTTAACTTCAGCTGATAGTTGCAATGGTATCTCCATAGCTCCATCCTCCCCAGTGGGATAATGAAGTATGTTGGGATTAAGAGAAATATGCATCTCTCTTCTCAGCACATACACTGAATTCTGATTATACTCCCCCAGCCCTCTCTGCTAAGCAGAGGAAGCACAGTAACTCTCACCTATTCAAGCTGAAGTTCTCGAGCAGCCTATTGTTTTCCTCTTGGCAAAAATTCAAAAAAGATTTCATTAGTGATTGCTGATCAGGAGTAGGGACAGGAAATTGTGTGTCTACTTGGAGGCTGATCCCTAAAATCTAAGATGACAGGCAAGCCCTTATGCATACACTGCGAGGTTTACAGCTGCAGTGTCTCCTGATACTCAAGATGTGAAAACTTTCTGGATTGCTGCTGCTGCTGGATGGCATAATGGGTTTGATTCCATTGAGTACATTATCTCCGAATACAAACCAGTACCCTTTTCTCCAGGAGCACTGGAAACTTGCCAGCAAGTCGGCAGTGTTAAAGAGGTGATAAAAGAGGGTTTAAAAGGTCTCCTGGGTGAAGTCTGAAGGAGATGCACAAGAAAGCTAAAGCATGAGGGTACTTCTTGAACTGCCTGTTTGCCTTTCTTGCCACAGAGACTTCTGAAGCGGGACACAATTAGATGGAGGGAAGCTGCATTTCAGAAAGGGCCTGGGGTTTGGGGAGCTCTCTTGTTTGTTTGCTTTTAATGAGCTGTTTTAGGATGCTGTGTAAAAGCTAGCTGTGTTTCTGCATTTCCTCAGGTTTTCTCACAAAATGCTAACTGGAGCATGGGAGATTGGGGATATTTATAATCTCTGGGCTGCATTTGAGGAATCAATACTAGATCTTGAGGGAAATGCAGGTTTTGGGGAGGAAGCTGACAGAGAGTGTGTTTGGAGGGGAGGCTGTACGACCAACAGGTTGTACCTCGCTTCTATTCAGGGGATTGTAACACCTGGGAATTCACTGCTAGGACTCCTGAATTATGATAACCCAGTGCATCTCCAGGGCAGGTATGTTCCTAGACCCTGTTCTGATGTATGGGTACAAGACATCAGCATACAGAAACAGGCCAATAGAAATGTAACCTTGGAAACAAGCCCATGGCAATCTGGCAGTAAGCCTCCACCAGAGTGGCATTTGTTGAGAAATATTCACCATGGGTTACATACTCTGTTTAGTTGGTTAATGACGGTAAAGCTGCTCCTGGAATCTGAAAAACATACATGCATAAAAAGCAGTATCAGTATTGATGATGCATGATGATATTGATGGAGCTGGCCAAGCAGCATGGTCGAGTGCCTCTGTGAGTTGCGTGAAGAAATTTCCCTGCACTGAGTTTCCCGGAGGTTATGCGGGAGTCAGGGCACGGAAATGTATGCAGGCACAAGACAAAGCACCTGCAGTAAGCACATTCTCCATTGGAAAAAACGCAGGTGATTAATGGAGCTGTAAAGCAGCTTGGGATGGGAAGACTCTTGTCTCTTTCTCGTGCCAGGAACAAACATTTTCTACTGCTGAGATGGGGTGTATATGTCAATTAATTACCATTTTTGCAATTAATTGTTCCTGCGATACACCTTTCCCTAAAGAAATTATTGAGCAATACAAGCAGAACTCAAACTAGATCTGTCACAGCTGAGAGGATAACTGACTGCATTTGCAATTCCTGCTTCCCAGATGTCCCATATTTCCTCAGGTAATGGGCAGAAGCACAAAAATGGTAATTCAAGATAGATATCTCTGCTCCCAGGTCTCACTGACTGACACTCAGCTTTCTTCTTTTTTTGTCAAATTTGCTCGGTGTAATGCTGATGGTTTTGTTAGCCAGCAGTCTCAGTGGATCTTGAAAAAACCCAAATGTTTGTATGGGCTGTGTATTTGCAGTGTGATGGGAACAAATGGAGGTTTTCTTTACAGAGGCTTCAGTGGTCACTTGTGGTGATTGAAACACTCCTAATGAGCAGCTCCTGCAAGCCCATTGAAGAAATGGCCTGCCAAGACAAAGCCCCTTTATCACGAATTGCATCTTGGGGGTTCTGTCACGGAAATGCAATATTACTAATTTCTGTAAAGACATTTTCTCCCTTCTTCTTTTTGAGCTACACATGCACCCTGTGGGTCAAAATCATGCTCTCTTATTGTGTCATGTCCACATATTCTCAGCACCAGAATTTAGCTGGTTGAGGGAAGTGATTGTCCTGCTCCGCTCTGCACTGGTGCAGCCTTACCTTGAATATTGTGTGCAAGTTTTGGTCACTGCAATATAAAAAAGATATAAAGCTATTACAGAGTGTCCAAAGTAGAGCTACAAAGATGGTGAAGGGCCTAGAGAAGACGTATGAGAAGCAGAGGAGGGCACTTAGTTTGTTCAGCCTGGAGAAGAGGAGACTGAGGGGAGACCTCATTGCAGTTACAACCTCCCGGTGAGGGGAAGAGGAGGGGCAGACACTGAACTCTTCTCTCTGGTGACCAGTGGCACGGAGTTGTGTCAGGGGAGGTTTAGGCTGGATATTAGGAAAAGGTTCTTCACCCAGAGGGTGGTTGGGCACTGGAACAGGCTCCCCAGGGAAGTGGTCACAGCAGGTGAGCAGGTCACAGGTCAAGCCTGACAGAGATCAAGAAGCATTTGGACAGTGCTCTCAGGCACATGGTGTGACTCTTGGGGTGTCCTGTGCAGGGCCAGGAGTTGGACTCAATGATTTTTATGGCTCCTTTCCAACTCAGGATATTCTGTGATTCTATGATTAGCTTCCTGTATCTTATTCTATTCACCGGTGCACCCATCTAAAGAGTGGGAGCCACAAACTAATAAACTGAATTTCCTTGCAGGATACCTGGTAGAAATAGCATCTACTTTCTTCTAATAAGCCACAAAAGTTGTTGGAAGAAAATTAAAGCCTGAAGTACCCTTGGTTTTATTGTTGCTGTTTCGAACTATTTTTGAATCTCCACTAACCTAGGAAGACTTCTCAGATAAATGATTGCCTAAATTAGAATTTCTGATTCACATGAAATATTGGGAAATGAGAGGAAGGGTTATATTAGCCATTTCATTAGAACTAACTCTCAGGGTCTGTATCCCAGCCTGCAGCAGAAATGTCAAGAGGAGCAGCTGCTACAGTACACAAGCCAGCAGAACATTTCCATCCCTGAATAAGGCAAAGGGGAGTGGGAGAAGCTGAGTGAATTGCATAAGACCTGAACATTGTAAAGTAGTGATGGACTGTATGTCTGGAGAGATTTTGCTGAACCTTTTATCTGTCCATTTTTAGAGATTAAATGTTGTTTTCTTTGTGAAACATGCAGACTTTCGGTAGTGTCAACATGCCATTGCTTTTGGGCTTTAGTGTGGTTCTAGAAGAGTATACTGTACACCTCAGCCCTTTGTAATACAAGCTGTTATTATTAGCAGGGCTTTTCTTTTTTAACCTCTTTATCTTCACTCGATGCCAAATAAGCAAACCTCGTGCCCTATTACACTGTTTAGTGTTACCAAACAACACTTGCCAGCATAAAAGTAGAGCAAATTAACTGAAAGGAGCAAAGAGGATGGTCTTTCATGGGCTGTTGCTTACACTTGAGTCTTACAACTGCTCCCCGACTAGGTGGGCCATCAGCAATGTCATTAGGCTTTATAACTTCTGTCATATATTTCTTTGCCTGCATGAAGTCAGAATCCAGGTCTTCCTGGGAACTATTTTGCCTAGTATTTCTTCAAATATTGCTTAACACTAACACATTGTACTCGTAAAGTATGTGAAAGGGCTGGGTTGTTGCTATGCCTTCTTAGTTGATGTCAGCATGTTGGTGTCTCACTGTAAAGCTGTCATGGTAGTATGCCAGGCTTTGAAGAAAAAACATTAAGAAGAAAAACATTGGCACTTAAAAAGTCAGGCAAGCATATAGCAAACGATGGTGCATATTCACTGCCAGTGCATACTTTGTTTCATCCCAGTGTCATTCCCTCAGGCTTGTAGAAATATTTGTTAATAAACAACATCCATAGGGGAGAAAGTAGAGCAGTATGTGGCTTTGGGTATTTTCACATATTTCTATATGACAGAGCTACAGGGTTTTTGACAAGCTAGGTTGTGAGTGCATGTCTTCTTTTGGCTGGCTTAAGAGGTCATTGACTGTAGTTTCTTGTTACCCCTGACATCCTCTCTATCCAGCTACTCTGCATGCTCAGTTGGTTCTCTGGCCACTTCATAACTTCTTTGGGATCATATAAACTGATTAGGCTTGTCCCTTTGGTGAGGGAGCTTGGCAACACCATACCTGGAGTTTTGAGGGAACAGTGGACGCCAGCAGGGAGGCTGTGTCAGAGCTGGGGCTGGTCATTTTGTCCTTCAGCTCAGCAGTGTTAGTAAGAGGTGGCATGGGCACAGTCTTGCTTTTGATCTGAGCCACACTCAGCTCCTAGAACACTGCAGTTGAGAAGCAGAACATTACTAGAGAATTATAATTACCATGGGGTAAAACTGTACTTTTACCAGAGCTCAGGCTAGTTCGTGGTGACTTGATCACAATCAGATGACCTTACTGCTTTTTGTTTCCTACTGGGTCTTGATCAACTTTCTGGGTACATTGACTGCTGTCCATACCATTTGTATCAAATATCCTTACTGAGCAAGAGCAGCACCATGTAGGAGCTTCCCATTTTACAGAGTGAATTTGCTTACACTGAGAATTTATATTGCAATTCAGACTTGCTATACCATATCCAGCATTTCAGAGAGCCTTCATGCAGCATGTGGCTATCACTCTGTGTAAAGTCCTGGTGATTCATGGTTGGCTAACTGTAGAAAAGCTTTTCTTTTTTATCTAAATTTGGGATACCTGTAATTTATCTTCTCTGAAAAATAAATGAATTACTTTATATTCAGTACAAATATAGAACTGGGAGAGTCAGCTGGGTTCTTTGACTCTGGTTCCGCACAGTCTTGGGAAACCAGATGACAGACATTTATGGTCCAGCAAGGTCCATAGAACACTTACTTTTCCTATTCATTATCTGCCTTTTGCATAGATCTAATTGTTTGTTATTGCAAAATGACTACCTAAATAGATATTAAGGCTTAGAAATTACAATCATTTAGCTTGACTTCCTCATAATGCTCATCCTAATGCTCATTCCTGCAGTGGAGGAAATTAATCTTTGCTATTAATTTTGTCTATTAAAGCCAGAATTCAGATCAGTCCATTTGCAGTCCTTATTAAATAAGGACCCCTGCTGGCCCTTATTAGATAGATGAAGGACCAGAGTGAAGTTCCTTGTTACTTAAATGAAACCCATGTTTAGCAAAGCTGTTAAACCACAGCTGAAGGCAGCCATCTTGATGAATAAATCAGCATTCATGAATAAATAATTGACATGAGTGTTAAAATGGGATTTTCGTTTTCATGCTGTTTCTGTTCTTGGCCAAAAATTGAGACAGTCTGTGTGAGTGGCAGTGGTGGCCCTTGTGGCAGAGACAAGTAAGGTCAGGTTTCCAAAGGTGTAGATACAGTTCTGGTAGGACCAACAGAAGCGTCTCAGTGTGCTGGAGGCTTCAGCTCCTTCAGTTTCCATGATTCTGATGAGTTAAGGAGCTGGAATGAGCCTTACTAACACGTTTCCCGTAGGACATCAAATAACGTGAGTCAGTGCTGCTCTGGGACACATTTGCACTTTGATCTAGCAGTTAAAGGCTCAGTGTCCCATTAACAGTTCGTTCGAGACAGCTGCCTTTGCCTGTAATTGTGCTGGTTATTCACACCAGTGGAACTTTCATCAGCCAACCGCTTCCTGGGGACGACTATTTCCCACTCTGCATCACTAACCTTAAATAGATTATGAGTCTTGCACCATTTTGTGTACAAGGCCATGAAAAGTTTCAAGAGCAATGTTTCTGGAAGAGTCTTCATGTTTTTGTTTGCACAGTGGCTGTATCCTGCCAGAGACAGAGGAAGAATCACATCTAAGGCTCATCTTGCATAGAGCCAACTCTGGTATTTTTTTGTCTCGTGCCCAAGTGCAATGCGGGACCCATAAGAACCATCCCAGCGTGCCATCGTGTTTTGCTAAATTTTTTAAATACCTGTGGTTGTGGGGAAATGCCAGTTCTGAAATCTGCCACTTTAATAATACAAGTGGTTTTCAGATGCAGGGGATAAGGATGCAGCTGCTCCAAGAGCCCAAAGTGCTGGTATTCTTAAGAACTGCAGCCAGGCACTTACAATGCCCTTGTGTCTTAAAGCCACAGCAAAGGGCAAGAACCGATGCCACCTGGGAATCAAAGGCTGCCGTTCATGCCCGCATAAAGCGGGCAGGCAGAGCCTCTGGAACACTCCTGGTATCCAAAGCAAGGCTCAGATGAGACTAAAGTGGTGCCAAGTTCTTGCTGTGGTTTTTTCCCTCTCACCTCACACAATGCTTGTGATAAACATCAGTGCCCGTTGCTATATGTGAAGGGCCAGCATGTGGCATAACATGCAATCATCTGCAAGGATGCAGTGCTAGCACACTTGAAGAGAGAAAAAGCAGGATGGTGTCTTATTACAGGCCATTTTGGGGTCATGTCTCCAGTTACAAGAGCTCCTAACCTAGAATAAATTGACCCAGATCCATCTGACTCAGTGGAGCTATGCTGATTTACGCATGCTGGAGTTCTGCTTTGGGTTTCTGTAGTGTACAGCCATTCACTCTCTAATTTCACTGGCTCATAACTTCACCAAGTTACAAAACCAGCTAACAGATATTTGCATATTATAAAACCAACAGGTACGTCCTGGAAACAGACATTCCTGGAGTCCTGGGACATGCGTTTCCCGAGCACGTAGCAGGATAATTGCGCAAGGCATAAAAAAGTCGCTCGCTATCATCAGACACTGTGAAAGACATTGAATAGCTCTCATGGTAGCATGGCATGTAAAAGGAGCAGGTAAAAGGAGCACCAACCTCATGGAGAGGAAAGGAAGTTACATAAAGTTTATAAGGAAATTTCTAAAAATCCAGCATTCAAGTGAGACAGGAAGCTAAGAATTTGGACCCTGACCCAGACTGCTGAAGTTAGTAGTGACCTTGCTCAATGGCCTCCGTTGTCCTACAGCCTCTTCCTCTTCACTGCTGTTGCAGCAGCAGAATTTCCCTTGACTGCTTCTGTTTCCCCACCAAACCTTGTTGTTTCTTGCCAAGTGTCCCTGTTTTATTTTGGGCATGGAGCACCTCCCCAGGATAGAACCTGTTATTTGGTAGTCACAGCATGTATCTAGGACACACATATTCCTACTCTCTTAGAAGAGGAAATTATGCCTGGTGTTCCCACATTGTGGATGAAGCTTCTTGTTGTAAAAAGGGTGGAGATGCAGAGTAAGAGTAAACTGTTCTACCTATTTCACGTTTTTGGGGAGAATGGATTGGCCACGTGTGTGGTGAGAACACTTCCTATATGAGGTTTAAAGGATGTCCTGGGCAAAGGAGCCCCTAATTTTGGACCTTGTAAGCCCTTCTGTCCTTAGCTATGCAGCACCATGAAAATTGTGCTGTGCAGAGATAACCACCCGACAGCACTGACTGGGCAATGCTTCGGGGCTTGTGGACTCCACTGCCTTTTGCACACAGCAGCTCCCCAGGCAAGATTTTGAGAATCCAAGCAAGTCTATGGTGAACAGAAGCAATGTACAGAAGGACATGCTGTGCCATAAGTATTTTTACATCTGAGCTCAGTCTTGCCTAAGGATGCTGCCCTATGGATCTTCACATCTGAGATATGCTCTGGCAGTAGACAAGCTGAATCAAACAATAACCGCGTGGGCAGCATGCAGGCAGGAGTGGGGCCTGGATCACCTCTGACTTTGCTATTTCAGCACAGAAGTGCCTAAGGGGCTGATACACCTTCACATTGAAACTGGGGCATCCGCACAGGAAATTTCAATGGGGAACCCATGAGCAGGTGTATCAATGTCTTCTTTTATATATCCTCAGCCATGGATTTGCTGTAGATGACACTAAAATACATGAGTGTGGGACCATTGGAAAACGTTTGGCTTGATCATGCTCTGTTGCCAAGAGATGCTAAAACTAGCTTGCCAGATCCTTTCAGCTGAGAGGCCTCTGCCAGCTGTGCAAGGTTCAGCAAGGTTGGTATAAACATTTTTCAACATTGAGAAGCCAAGTTTACTGGAGAAGTCATATGGTGTTTGTATTATCTACAAATGCTCCTGGTCAGCATTTTATTTTACTTTGTGACTTGGTTACCTAAGCTGGAAATGCTGTTGTTTTGGAGTTGCTTTCAGGACTTCTTATTACTTACTTCAGTGGCTATAGGATTTTAAAATTGTGATGCATATTTTTTGCTCATCATTTATCACCCTGAAGTTTTCTGGTCATGTGTTGCCCTGTATGTGTGTCCCCTTCATGTATGTGTGTTCCCTTCTGTATCTCTGACCTACAGGTCAGACATTCTAGACTCTTGTAGGCCAGATTTCAAGGGGGTTGTAAAGCCTGGCAAAAGCTGAAAGAGACCAGGACAGAAAATATATTGATACTGATGCAGTCACACACAAAAAACCTGCCAATATTTTGCAGTGGAGTCCCAGAGGGAGATGGTGCCCATCCAAAAATTCTTGTAGGAAACACTGTTGTTTCTCAGCAAACTTCAAAAGTGAGAAAAATCTCTCTGCTTTTATTTACACACCTGCTGGTTCCTCAGTGATTGGTAATAACAAATAATGAAGTTGTAGAATGGCATTTATTTAATAAAAGATAGACTAAAGTGGAATTGGAGTTTACCTGAATCAGCTATGCAAAACTCCCTCTGACCCAGTTCAGGGGCTGAAGTGCCAGAGGAGCACAAGGTGCTGTGCATGGCAGGCAAGACACTGTGCTCAGGTAATCTCACTGCCCTGAGCTTTTTCACAAGTACATATCCACAGTTCATTTCACAATCTACTGCCTGGATAGGCTTTTCTTTGAAATGTTTAAAAAATATTTTTGAAAATTTTTTACATATTCTAACATTTTAACATGTTCTAGTCAAAACTGGGCTTTTATGAAACATTTCTAATGTTTTTTTCCAAGATTTCCATTGACTGCAGCAGGCTTTGGCATGGACTCTAACTGTACAAAACCTAGGACTATAAATATAGATTCCCAAGGACTTGACTGGGGGGAGTGACAGATGCATAGCTTGACTCCATGATTTGCCAGGGCAACATTTTCCAGAAGCAAAAAATGAGAATCATCTGTGTTAAATTTATCCACACTTGGACTTCTTTGGTACGTGCAGAAGGAAATCGCTAGGAAGCAGATGACTTTTTAATCTGCCAGTAGTGTAGTTTGTGTGCTGTCTTCAAGGCAATGCTGTTTATTACATTCCTTGGGTAAATTTTACGTCTGATGCAAAATATATAAAACATCTTCACAAGGTAAAAGGGAGGATCAAAAGCATATGATGAATAATTTTCTCTTCTTCAGCACCTGCCTGAAGTGTTGCTGTGTGCTCTCATGACATGGTTTAGATCTTGGATCCATACGCATGGTCGTGCTGTTGATGTGCTTCCCAAGAACCTCATCCAGACCCCACTAAAAACCTCCACTCCACCTCAGTGGCTTTGGAACCAGGCTGAAATGCACTGATCTCCCACTGATGCCCCACTGTCTACTAGAGACCTTCTTCCTCTTCGGACTGGAGAGGAATCTTTTGTTTGGTCTGGCTAACGACTTGAGAGTAGGGTTACATTTTTTTCCTCCATTTCTGGTGACCTTTGGGGCTGGAAGCATGTTTTGGACGTGAGCTCTTGGGTAGCAGAGTGCTGTGTTTGCTCCTGCCGTGGTGGGGACGGAAACGTGTGTTTAGAGGCAAGTTCTGATTAAGATCATCAAAGCATTTCCTTTCTTCAATTCAAACAAACCCACACAATGCAAGCTGTGTAAGCCAAACGCATGATTCAATGCTTTAATCATTATGAGAGGTGATGGGGATGGAAAGGCATCTCTCATTTTTCAAGGCATACTGGGAGGGACATGCTCTGTACCAGTCTCATTGACATAGCCTTTCTGCCAGTGCCCACCCATGCCCTTCATCAGAGATGGGATACGGGGGTACACAGGACCTTGGCTTGACCCAAAACTGATGCAGTGATGCTTTTGTCAGTGGTTTGCAGCAAAGAGTACCAGAGGCAGCTTGAGCTGACTGGCTGGAGTGCAGGGCTGAGTGATTCAGGCATTCACAGCACAGGTTAGCAGGAAGGCCCTGGGCGAGTCTTGCCATTGCACCTGCTCTCATTTTTCCCATCTGTCAGAGGGAATAATGACATTGACTCTGCCTGCCTTGCAAAGGTATCCTTGCAGGGCCTGAGTCATTTGGGAGGGGGGCAGGCTCTGCATGGTGCCACCACTCCCAGCGCAGTCACCTGGTGGTTCCTGAGAGGAGACCATGGCCAGCTGATGGTAAAGAGCTTTGAAGATGCAAAGAGCCAGTGCTGGCATTAAATCACAGGGGCTGATACACCTTCACAAAATCTATATTACAGTGTTTCCTGATGAGCAAGGGAAAATGAATGCCTCACTGGAGGGTCCAAGTTCAATTCCCTCCTCCACCATCCCCAAACCAGCTCTTTCTTCTGCACTTGTGGGAAGGAGATGCTGGAGGCTGGAGGCGGCCGGCTGGCTGGGAGTTGTTCCAGCAGCAGGGAGCACTCATCTGGCAGCATGTTGACAGTCTGGAGCTGGAGGACTGTCCCCCAGGGACCCCTGCTATATGGCTGGGATTAGAGTATCCCTATGGCGGTTTTAGCTCCTGCTGGAGCAGTGGAGGAAGCTGGGGCTGGAACTGGGAAGGACAAAGATGTTTTCCACTGGTTTAGCTGGGAGGGCTTCAGGACAGAAGGGAAAATCACCAATTGTATTCCTGTGGCTATTAGATGGGCTGAGATAAGGGAATAGCTGCACAGGCGAAGAGAGGAGCGTTGGTGCCGGGTGTTGTGTGAATACCAGCTTTCAACTTCAACTTTCAACACACTTTTACTGTGTGTGTAAAAGTTAGTCTTGGATCAGTGACGATTGGCCCTGGAATGTGTCACCACAAAGCCATTTCTGAAGGGACTGGAGATCCATTTACCAAACACAAGGGTGTTCTAATGAAAAGGCATGTACTGAAATATCCCCTCCATCAGCCTCCACTGCGCTGCTGTTCGTGGTTTGACATGGAAGGAGAAGCTGCTGTGCTGCTTCCCACCCCTTCAGCACTGAGAGCTGGCCTCGGTTTGCTGGACCTTTGTAAGAGGAGGGCAGTGGAGCTGCCTGCATGGCCAGAAAGGCCCTCAGCCCTACCTCTCCTCTGCTTTGGCCTCGTTGGCTCTGGGCTCCAGCATGGGTTTATTACTCCTGTATTCAAAAGCCACCTCTCACATAAGATGTCTTCTCTTACAATGCAGCCTGCAGACATTCTCTCTGGAGAGGAAGGAAAGGGCTGGTTTTGGGACTGGGGCCCTGGGCTGGCATTCAGAAATTGTTCTGCTGCAGCACCGCTCCATAGTGTCAAGCATGCTGTTTACTTGCTGAGCTTCCTCTGCCCATCTGCTTTGGCACGGGGTGGAGAAATCTGCTGCTGATACCCTGGGCCTCCTGCACTGGGCCACAGTTTCCAGATATACATGTGATATGATGATGAGTATGGACCTGCTAGTGGAGGGAGGAAGGGTGACTAACAGAGTTGAAGCCTTAACCCTCCTGATGCCACATGTGTGTTTCTGAATCCCATGGCACCATCACAGCCATCTGGTTTGTGACAGCTCAGTCACAGCTATGACCACCGTGTTGGGGACTATAAAGTTTCTGGACAGATAGAGACAAGAAGATGGGCTTAAGGAAAATGTCACAGCTCTTGGAAAAACACCCTGACCTTTTATAGCCAACGCTGATGTGGTGACTGAAGAAATTGCTTCACTGGACAAATATGAGTTTAAGGGAGGAGTTTAGGAGGGCTGTCAGAAGAAACCTTACACAGAGGAGAAAAACAGGGCTTCCAGATGCAAAAGGCACAAAGAATGAAGTGCGACAATGAAGGGGTGTAGTGGCTGAGTGAGGAGAGCTTGAAGTGCTGGGAATGTTGAAGAGGATGGGTTGAAGAGGACAACTTACTCCCCTCAGGTCATGTTCAGACCCTGCTGTAGTGCCTCATACAGTCAGGGTATCAGTGTGCCAAGGGCTTGCAGCTACTCAGAGAAAATAAGTCTGCATAAATGTAGGATCATTTTTCACTCAGCATGTCGACTTGTTTAAATTTCTGTGAGGAGAACAAGTATATTATAGTATTGTTATCCTATATGGAGAGTTGTTCATGCTTAATTATAGTTCATGAGAAATACAGACTCTTACAATGCGTCGTCTGTTCAAACAGATATATACATCTTAGGGAAAAATATAATAGTGCCATTATACTGTTCTTATAAAGTACTAGAACAAAGCACACATGCACGTCTCCTCATATCCAGCAATAAAATAAATGTAGATGACTAAACATAGGAATGTATCCTACAAATACATGTAGCAGCTCATGACTCCCATGAGTCAACGGGACTGATCTGTGCAAATCCCTCAGGTACCTCAACGTAAATAGATGCCCCCACACCCCAAGGGTGACATTCTTGGAAAAGGGAATGTCTTGTATTTCCTGATTTGCTTCCTTGTTCTTTAGAAATCACTATTCTTGCACTTGGCGATAGACAATTTAGGGAAAACTGTGAGCCAAAACCCCAATGTGACTCACAGGGGCTCTTCCTGCCCACCATGGATGTTATTCACATCACCTCACTCCTGACTGCTGAGAACTGCAGAAAATGAAGTGTTGCCATCATCCTTTGTCCTGCAGGCAGCAATTTTCTGCCTGCCTGTGGGAAATAATCCTCTTTTAATTTAATTATTCATTTTTCAATTATTTAATGCAGTACTCTGGGATAGCAGCAAGGCTTCTAGTTAGTTTTCAAATTGCTGCCACCTCAGACAGTAGAGCACTGGGGTCCAGCTCCCTGGGAAAAGGGATTTGTTGTCTTTGAGCCACTGCTTTCATTAGGAGGAATATGCTGTTTCCTTTCCCTGGCACATCCCTCGGGAAGTTTCCATGTGTTCTGCCAACCTCCTTAGGTCCCACGGAGGCCTGATCATGCCTGGCCAAAGTCAATGGCTCTGAACAAGGACAGCTGAATGGGGCACTATCAAGAGTCCATCAGTGTTTCTTCTCCTTGGAGAGCCCCTTGAGCACCCTCCCTGATGCCAGTGACTGTGCTGTGCTGTAACATTTTCTAGTGTAGGAAAAGCAAATGCTGGTCCTCTGTGGTGGCACTTTACACTGCTCCGTGCTGGCCCAAGGATCGCTTCCCATATTGCATGGGCCTTCACCAAGGCTAATTTTCCGCTCTGAGCTCTATCCATGTTAGTTCCTGAATGGCATCAGCTCTGATGTGGAGGGCAGGGGTCAGCTCTAAAAGATTACTGCATCAAATATAAAAGATGTTCATACAGTATTGAGGAGGAAGAAGTTTAAAAGAAAAGAGGTCAGTTCTGCTGCCACTTATGCAGTTTTTGATAGATGTAACTCCATTCATTTCTGTGTAGCTAATTTTGTTTTATGCCAGCACAAGTGAGAGCAGACTCAGGCCTTCCTCCTGCAGCAGCTAAAGTGAAAAACATTTCTGTTTTTAAAGCTGAAAGCATTTCTTACTTTTATTTATCATGTGTCACTTTGCTGGCAGTGATGGTGTAAATAGCACAGAAAAATTAAATGAACAATTTATGGGCACTGCTTATGACCCTATTGCTCACCCATCATGACAGCTATCAGGCATTGCTTGGGCAGCAGAACACAGGGAGCCTTGGTTCCTGGGCAAAGACAAGGCTGATGGTGTTCACCTCTTCCACCCTAAAACTGCTAAAAGGGTGTCTTTGTTCTTTATGGATGTACAGGTTTGAAAGCAAACCAGTGAGAGACTCCAAGTCAGAAATACAATTTAATAGGAAAAATGAAATAAATGCAATAGTACAAAGAAAAATCACTGACAGAGTCAGAATACAACCTGGCACCCTGTTGGTCAGGGTGTTGGTGGCAGTCCAGATGAAGTGGTCCTGTTGAAGCAGTGATCCTGTAGAAAAAGAGTCTGGTCTTCGCCTGAAGGTCCAGCAGTGTAGCTCTTGTCCTCCGGAAGTCCCGTAGGTAAGGGCTGCTCGTGCTGTTCCAAACCTCTGATTTATATACAGATGGGAACTCTCAGTTCCTCCTCCTGGGTGGAGCGTCTCACAATAGGATGGTGAGTCATGAGGCAAGGCATTGATGGGCCCATTAACAGGAGATAGTCCAGAGCGAGTTATCTATGAGTCATGGAGCAGTGTTCTTGATTACCCATTAACAGAGATAGCTCCCACGGGGAGTTATCAAAGATGAGTCATGGTAGCAGATAACGGACACTGCCCCACCTGCTGCAACAGCTCATGAAGATGGTAACAGAATACATGCCCTTGGTCACATTTTACACTGTAACCTAGGACAATGGACGTCTGGTTTTGCACTGCTTCTGGATGCTTAACAACTCTAAGCTCTCTAGACCTCTGTAAAATTCTATTTCCACAGGAAATGTGACTTAAAAAAGGGGGCAGGTGTTCAGTGGGACAGTCTGCAGGACAAATTCTCATGGCTGACCCTGCATCCTTGGAGTGACGGTGGACCCTTCCCAGGTGAATTTGAAGGCTTTTTGGAACACAAGATGAGACTTCTTCCCCTCTATGTCGTACTAAGTCCATTGGCAAGGTGTCTCACAGAGACATTTTCTTTCCTCTCACAGGAAGAAATTTCCCTCCAGCTAGGAAATTTATTCCCTGTAAAATTGAACAGGAGAATAAGATTTCCAGAGAGAGCCTGTGGCTGTAATAAAGGATTATTGCCAATTTCTTTGGCTGTACACACAGAGCTTGGCACTCAGGTAGCAAATTTTGTATGTCCAAAACTCCACAGCTGGGTGTACACGAATGTTAGGGTGTAAAGCCCTCACCAAGAAATGACCAGAGGTTTCAGGGATGCTTGTCCCCAGATGAAGATTTCCTTAGAGATCCTGTGAGGCTCCACCACGCAGGCTAACAGAGAAGGTCAGTGTCACAGTGTTAACCCAGACCACTGTGCTTTGCCTGAATTTCCTAGGCCAAATAGCTCACCTCCCCATCTGCAAGGCAGAGAGGGGGACCCTTCTTGGTCTCTTTCACAGAGAGGTTGTTATGCTGATTGCATTAAAGATTACAGCGCACTTCAAGTGCTAAGGGAGCCATACGACTACCACGGGCTGGGATAAATATAAAATACTATAATTTAAAGGCCCTTGTCTTTCAGTTACTAATGGCTTAATTAAACAATAACATTTAACAGATGTGCTTTTTCTCCTCCAGTAATTCACTCCATCTGTGTCAACATAACTAGACCCAAATTAGTGCATCAAAATGTAGATGTTAATGTCTTATTTCAGTTTTTATGTATCAATGTACATTTACATATATATTGTTTCATGTTGTGATGAGATGATTGCCTCCTTAGAAGGAGATATTGCACGCTACGAAGTTTAAAGAGCCTCTCTTAGTTCATAGAGTAAGAACAAAGAAAGCAAAAATCCGAAGGCAAATGCCATACAGATACTTTGAAATTAAGAGAAAATTAGGCACATGTTATAGGAGGGGTGTTACATACTGAACTGCAGGATAACCATGGCTCTGAGCTCTTTAGGGTAGTGAATATTTTGTGACCCTTTGTTTCTGAAGCAGTTTCTCTCCTATGTCCACATGATGGAAAAAGAAGCTTGCCTTGCTGCATGTGAAAGCAGATGACCATCTGAATTCCTGGAGGATGTGTTGGGGGAGTGGATAACCTAGACACATCTGTGGAGAGATTTGTTGCTTTAAGAAATAGCTTTAATAGCATTAGAGATGAATGTAGCTCACTTGATCGTTATTACTATTACTTTAAAACACCCTTCCCCGTGCTAAATGCTTTCTCAAAAGTGCTTGGGAGTCACTGCAGACCTTGCAAACCTCCTGTGCCACGGGTGCTGTGCGTGGAAGCAGTCACACAGCTGGGGCGGCACGGATGCAGGCAAGGAGCACAGGAATCCCCGCTGGCCCCGTGCAGCCCTGCTTCCCAACACGCAGCACCTCCCGCATGCTGCGCACTCAGCCCGCCTGGCGCTCGGGACGGGACGCTGCAGGGCAGAGCCTGGGACCTCCTGCGTGGGCGTGACGGGTCTCACCACCAGGTCCTCCCAGCCACGCTGTCCCCTGGGAAGTCCGCAGGCTGTCCCCGAGCCAGCTGGGTGTACTGCAGGGCTGATGAGCAAGCACAGCGTGTTCCTGGCTGCTCCTGAGACTGGTCTTACAAGCCGTGCGAACTCCACAACTGAATCCATCTGGGTGATGCCTGGGCAAGAGCACTCTCGGGTCCAGATCCTTACAGTCTGAACTGCTTCTTTTTAATACTTTTCCTAAGAATTCTCATTAACTGACTGGGTTACTTGACTTTCCCCTAATTTAATTTGGATTAATTTAATTTTAATCAGTCTGTCTTCTCAGCATCCTATTAACCTTCCAGTGAACTCTTCCTGTAAGGGGATTGGTGAAGGAGGCAAGTCTACATCTGTTAAAATACTAGCCTGCTCTTTGGGCAGCAAATCATTAGACAGTAGACAAGGTTTTTTTGGCACAGCACATGATCAGAGGGGACGGTGGGTGATGATCCAACCTTACTCTCACTGAGGACCCCAGCAAAACCTATGTAGCATCTCCCCAGATCTGCTTGGCCCAGTTCATACTGGCAGTAGTATGGAAAGCATCTAAAACTGTGTCTACCATAAGACTGCAAGCCCCTGGCTTGAGAGCACCAGACTTTGGTGGTTCTGCCATTGCCATTCTGAATCCAAGGGGACATTGCAGACCCAGACAAACAGGTGGTCTCCAGTAGATATAACCTATATAACAAGATTAGAGTTGTATCTGCCTGGTTTTTTCTTCTGTTATACTGCCCACTTTGCCACCTGCTTAAAAATTCATTAGACTCCTAACCAAAATCNAAACACCTGCCCAGGTAAATTTTGCTGACAATCAAACATGAAACATTCTCAGCATTTTCTCTGAGAAAGAGAGCTGAACTGTGCCAAGGTGCTAGCAGGAGTCTCAGCTGAGCCACTTGCAAGTTTAATTTTTTTTCAAATTAAGGAGGGTAGGTAATAAGGGAGTTTAGATAAGAAAAGTCTGTGGAAAAGGAGATTGTTCTGTGTTTTTTGTGATCAGTGGGCAATTCCTTACTTATCACCAGGAAGAAAGCAAAGTGTCTAACTGGGGGTCCTCAGCATCACAGAAGTCAATTATTGCAGCCTTTGCCACATTCTGACAAAAATCCCCAGCGACTCCATCCAAGTTTTGTCTGCTCAGGACTGACATGTTGGTCACTTCAGTTATTCAGAATCTATTTCATCTTGTTAAAAATAGGTATCTAACGAACCTGTCCATCAGCTATTAAAAGAATAGATATTTCTGAAAATCAGTGGGGCTCTGCCAGTGTTCTCTGGAAAACTTGTGTGCCATTTGGCTTACATAAATTTGCATTCAGCCGTGCCAGGATTTCTCTCCCAAATAAGCAGCTGATGCATTTGCCACAAGGGCTGTTACACAGCCATGAACAAGAGGAAGAAGGCTTTGGGTTACGACAAATAGGATGGAGAGTCCTTTATGAAACAGCCCTTCTACTAGGATGCAGTCTGCAATCTGAAATGGTGCATGGAGAGATGGGTGTCTGATGCATGACAGTGCCATGGCTCGATGCATTGGGCAGTGGAGGCCTCAGCACAGGGTCCAGGAGCTGAGGGGTTGTCCCCACAGGGCTCTGAGTGGGGTCCTCAGCCCGAGCCATCGGCTCAGCAGGAGCACAGCACCAGGACACACCATGTGATGAAGAGAGCTACTGCGTAAGATGTGCCAGGCGTGTCCCATGTCCACATTACAGCCAGGGCTCAAACACCCAAACTGCAGGCACCTCCCTGCACCACAAGGCCAGCCTTAATCTCAAAAGCAAAGTCTTCCTCTTGTCACTAAGGATAGTCAGCTCTGATCCTGCTAACAGCCGGGGCTCTGACAGATGGGCTCTGGTGGCATCAGCGGTGGGGCCGAGGGTGTCACAACCCCCTTATTTCCCCATGCCAGGTTGCTCCCAAGCTTAACCAGGCGATGTGCAAGGGCAGATCCTTAACCCACTGGCAAAACATGCTGCTCATGACATCCCTCCCTGGAGTCACTCCAGGCTCAAGCAGTGTTTTGCCCACGACTGGGCATTTTCAGGACAGTGGCATGGGGAATGCAGTGAAGGCATTGCACAAGGACAGCCACCTCTTTTGCTAATGCCTCCTTTAAATACTTGCTCCAGCTCTCCCTACCTTTGTGATTGCTGTACTGGTTTGTGTATAGAGATCTCCAACAGATATCAACTGGCACTGCTCTTGAAGGATTAGAATTTGATCAAGAAAATGGCAGTGGCAGAGCAACATCACAAAGTCAGCCCCTTGGAAATTAAGAGCTGTTAAAAAGGACACGGGTAGTGCAATTTTAATTGAGCAGTCCCTACAATACACAGACTTTAATTACTAATGTAATTGAGTGCATGTTAATCAAAATCTATTTTTTTTATGGGATTCTTGCCATCATGTGTGCATAGGATAGAAATCCTATTTGATAGCCACTACTGAATATAGTGTTTTCCATTTCCCCATCTTGTCTCTCCCTACCTTTCAGTTCAATTTCATTCTTTTCTGCCCAAGCAATCCCAATTCTCATTCAATTCCTCATCAATTTTCCCTCCATCACTGTGTGCTTGTCACCTGCAACCTCTATAGTCACTCCCAGTGTTGGTGACTGTGACAAGCTTCCGTGGGTCCCTCGAGGATCAGGTGTGCCCATATTAATCTGCTCTGGATGGATTGATCTCCCTGGATACACTTGGTCACTTGGTGACTCTTCTTCCATGCACTGATCTGCAGCATCCCAACTCCCAGTGTGGCCCGTGCAGGTCAGAGCAGGGCCATGCAGTGCCAGGGGAAAAACAAGGCTGGAGCCTGTAGGAATGAAGGACCTCAAAGCTCATCCTCTGCTTCAAAATCATGTTCCCCTAAAGCAAGCTTATGTAAATTAGAAGTAAAAAAAAGCACTTGTTTGCTGTCTGTGGAAGTGTCCTTCACTCAGGCAAGAGTCATCAAACCACCTTCTGTCACTGCTCACCCCTCTGGTTCAGTGAGGCAGATGTTCCATGGACACGGCTCAAAGCCACTCGTACCAGTCCGGCCAGAAAGCAGTGTCAGACAACAATTTCTCAGAGGCTTATTTAAACTACAAGCAAATGACTAATCTATTATGAAGCCAGACATTCTCTTCCTCATTGTGGCTGCACAGGCAGATCTCAGACTGAGACCTTTCCTCCACGTGGCCGTGTGTGTGACAACACCATGTAACTGGAATGATTTTGCTTGCATACATGCATGCCAGAGATTAATTCATGCAGCTTATTGTCCCGGTTTGGGCCAAATTCAAGGAAAATGTCCAAAAGGACGTCTCCTCAAAGAAAGGCAGGGTACTGCCGCCCCTCCCCCACCAGGTTCGGGAAAGGAAAAATATTCCCCAGAGGAATGTGAAAGGGAAAAAAAGAACAATTTATTTAACGAACACACAGGAAAACAACCATGCCAAAGAACGAAATCTCTCTCACTGGGGAGAGGAAACCTGGAAGATTTCAGAGTCCTCCTGCGGGGTGGTCTCTCTCCTCTTCCTTGGAGCTGGGTCGATGTGGGTGCCCCACTCCAGGCCGGGGGAAGGTCCCCTGGTGGAGTTCAGACGCTCTGGTGGTTTGAGCAAGTCCAAAGGAGAAGGAAACAAAACCAAGTTTCTCTCTCCGTCTCTCTCTGAAAAAAATGAGCTGAAAACCTGGCTGGAAAAAAAGCAGGCAGGGTGCTTCCTCCACTCTTCTCCCCACACAGCTGAACGCAGAGGAGTAGCGACCTTGAGGCACAGACTGCTTTGAAAAGTTCGTCTGGCCTTTTTCTCTCTCCTCTCCCGGGCTCAGTTTAAAGGCACAGGAATTGTGTTTGGGCATAGAGCGATGGTAGGGGATACACATGATAAAGTCATCCCAAGACACTTATACACAGTGTTTGTCTGAAAGCACACTCAGTGGCAAGTCCCCCTTCTTCGAGCAGGAATGGGTTTGGGAGGCTGTCCACTGGCTCTGTCTTTTGCGGGATGTGGTGACTCAGGACCATCTTGATCCACCATCTGCTCCATGTCCTTGTCGCTTCACATGGTTGCTCTGAGCATCCTTTTACCCTGTGTTAGCAGGGTAAGAACAGGGAGCTCTGTGGGAGCTCAGGGAAGAAACTGTGCCCCTGCTTTCCACCCCAGTATTCATACTGGGACCTGGGGATATCCAGATGGAGACCCCAGAGCCAGGCAGTGGCACAGAGTAGGAAAGTAGCATGAGACTTGGGGGGGAGGGATGAAATTATTGGGGAATTCCTTTGAATTGCTTAAGCTCTGACATGCATCTGAACCATATTCTTAACATATGGTCTTGTTTTCCAAAGGCTTATACCTAGCCCAAATTTGAGAAGATTTTCACAGGAACAGCAGAAGGCACACCCCAAAGGCCTCTTGCACCTGCCAAATTTCACAACTCTGCTCCAAACCATGGAAAAATAGAGCTCTTAAAGGTCACTGTTATTTTTAGCCTGCTTTGTAAGGAAATACAGCTACTCAATCACCTGCTTGCTCCCTTTGCATTCCCTGCTATTACATTGGAATCACTAGCTGGCCTCAGACAAATTTGACAGAGGAACAAAAGGTGCGAAGACATAAAGTTCCTACAAGTTTCACGAAAATAGGAGCTGAGCAATAACAGCAGCAAACAGAGGGAAGCAGCAGGCGCTCAGCCTTTACTGGACAACAGATTAAATATCCTTCCTCTGCTGTGGCAATTGGTTCCCCGACGATATATGGGATATATTTTGGTTGCAACATATGTTAGCACCTTGTAGCCTCTGGGGCCAGAGCTGATGGGCTCGTGGGGAAGGGTCCACAGCTCTTTGTTTCCCCTGTGAGATGCAGCAGCTGTAAGAGTCCCTGTAGCAATGCCCTCAGTGCAGCTTTGCAGGTGGTATTAGGGTCATCTCCTCTCATCTGGTGACGGTGTTACCCCAGTGTAGTCATATATTTGGGTGCTTGTTGTAAATTAGGCATCTTCTGTGATCTCTATAACCTGAGGATTTTGCTAGAACATTAGCCAATATTTAAAAAGGGATGCCTGATATTTGAATAACATAATTTATTTGCATCCCTCAGTGTAAATAAGGTCTAATTAGTTTCTCACTTTAACTTTAATGACTTCTCGTTTTATGTGGCATATAACATCCTGAGAGGACATAAAAGATGGCACAAAATGTGAGGCTATTAAGGGAAAGATTTATCTGTCATGTTTGAAAGAAGGATGTTTTGAGCCTGTAAGTAAGTCCTCCAGAGATCCCGGGTCAGCAGCAGTCCAGAGGCCCCCAGGGATGAGACAAGCAAGGGACAGTGTCCCTTGTCCCTGAGGGGCAGGCTGAGTGCAGGAAGCCTGCTGGGAGGCCACGGGTCAAGGTGGAATATAATTGCAGTCCTACCTCTGTAGAGAGTGCAGTGCCTCAAAACCAGGATTAAAGAGAGCATGGCAACTGTGAGGAGCCTTTAACAGAGTAACAGGCAAGTCAACAAACAGGAGGAAGAACTCAAGGCATCCAAATGCTGAGGTGGTCAAGGCTAGCTGATGCATACGCCTGTGAGGCTCTGCCAGGATCTTCCAGGATATTAAATTGTAAATAAGGCTCTTACTGGACTAGTTCACCTCACAGGGCATGGTTCACCTGCCTCATCAACATCTTCTGGCCCTCAGATATATGAGTTTATGTTTGAGTCTTCTCAGCTGAGTTTTTTTTGCTCAGGTGCAGGTCACCAGGTGATGCTGATCTGCCCTATCCTTTCTTTGTTACTGCTGTTATCCCCCAAAGTCTGTGTCACCCACAAGCATCATCAGTGGTGGTTAGGTTTTCTTCTAAGTAGTTATGAAAAATATTAGCTGTAATGGACACAAAATGTGTGATCCCCAAAGTGGCCCGCATACAATGCACACAATATGATTCTTATTTACAATTTACTTTATGATGTAGACATTAAGCAGCTTGTAGTTGCTTAATTTCATTTAATATTGACACATTGATTTCATGCCATCCTAGTTTCTGAGCCAATGTCACGCAGTACCAAGTCCAAGGCTTTTTATCTCTTTCAGAAAAATTTATCATCTCATCAAAGGCGGCCGGTTAGTTTGACAAAGTACATTTTATACAAACCACTGTGAGCTGGCATCGTTTTTAGTGACCTCCTTTAGTTCTTAGAGCACTGTGCCAGCTGTTGCGTTATTTGGCCTGTACACTGACCTCACTTCATTAGTTTGAATCTTAGCCCTGTCCTCCAATAAAACCCTGAAGCAGTTAATGCGAGAGTCATGTCAGTTAATATAAAAATTACTGAGATAATTTCTGTTCTTGCAGTTTCCTCATTTTATTCCACTCCTAATCCAAAAGTAAATGACAAATTTTTAAATATGCCCTGAAATTAAAATTCACTTTTCAATTGACTTTTGGGTTAACTGAAAGGTTTTCAATAACACAATGGATCTGGGATGTTTTAATAATATCAGAACACTTTGCTTAAACCAAGAAAATTGTAATTTTATCAAATCAGTACATGGGGTGTGTGCTCAGTGTAGGGAAACATCAATCTTTCTGTCTAAAGGGGAAGTGGGTAAAGAGAGTGACTTGGTTTTCCTGTGTTGACCTCAGTTTATGACACCATTTTTTACAGCCCCAGAAGAAAGAAATCCACTTTTTAATTAGAGCTGCAGCAGTTTATACATCTAAGTCTGGCAGTGGGGGCTCAGTCCTGCCGTGTTGCCTGCGATGGCAGCAGCAATGTGGGATCAGTGGAGATGCTGACATCTCGGTGAAGAGATCTCAACAGAGCAATGTCTGCCTTCAGATATCAGCTATTCCACGGGGGAAAATAATGCTTTGGGAATCCCTCATTTACCCTCCTTAGCCAAAGGGTAACGTGCTTGTTCTGCCTCTGTGGAAGTGGAGTGGTTACTGGGGGGCTGGTGGGGTGGGGAGGGGTGAGTTGGAAGATTTTTGAGGCTCACCCCTGGACCAGATGTGGTACCCTCTGCCCCAAGTCCTGATGACCTTTTGCTCAGCTTGTGGTTTGTGCCCATGACCGCCACGTCCTCAGCGAGCAGGGATTACCTTTTGCAATCAGATGTTATAAATGGAGCGTACTTAATCAGGCTTTTTTTGTGGCTGTTGCCCTTATGATAGAGGAAAATATTCTCCTGTCATATATTTATTAACATTCTGTATCTAAGTAGCAGTCTCAGTCTTCATCTTCATTACAGCCAAATGCAAACCCTGTCTTCTGTTTGTACTGGATAAATGAGACCTCTTAGGTAAGGGAGGCAAAATCCCTGTCTTACTATGGAAGATTTCTGATTACTTTTTCTTGAAAGCTGCATATGTTTCACTGAATGTCTATCATATTATCGCTCGGCCTGATAATCTGGATACTTTGTCTCCTTGACGACAGACAACATCCAGAGCAGAGTATCCCTGTGTCGTCAGATGCTGCGGGAATCTTGCCGCTCAGCTCCGGCGGGCAGGAGGGCTCAGCCTGGAGCGGGAGGTGAGGACCCTGTTAGCAGGGTGCCTGCAAGGGGAGGCAGGCAAGTCAGCAGCCAGCCTGTCTTCATCCCTGCTGTGCTCTGCCCCAGGTAATTTGCAAAAGCCACGAACCACAACAAAATTAACTTTTCTGCTTTTCAGAAATGTAAAAACTCAGTGTGATGGAATAATTAATGCAGCTGATTAAAGGGGAAGATTACACATTAACAAAGGAAGATAAGCACCTAATTTCCAGCCTTATTGCATTTCAAACTTGAATATATTGGTTCCAAAGGTGGCTGCAGACTTATTTGCCTTTCTATATATGTAAGTACATAATATACATATGTATGATTACAATCTCCTGCCCTGCTTTAATAATATACTTAATTGCTTTCTGGCCCCACCTCAAGCTGCCTAAATTCATTTCACAGGGAAAATATTATTTGCTGTTGGCCTTTAGCAAGTAAATTGCCTGCCATCCTTAATCTGGGTAATAAAAGGTACTGCATCAGCCTGCTCGCAGTTCTGCACGTTGCATCTGCTGCCACACAAAGTATTACTGACGGCTATTTTCCTTGTGCCATCCCAGCAAATGGAGTGAGGATGTAATGTAAAATGTAAACCCCACAGACTTGCTGAGAGTCGGATTCCTTGTGTTCTGTTGCTATTGCTGTGACACTCAGTAAATTATTTGCATATGACATTTGCATTATATATTACATCTACTGTGCTATCTCTTTTAATGCTATGCATTATAATAAGTGATAAATATACAGGGGCAATACTCTGATCAGCTCATATATTGGCAATATGCACATTTACACACAAAAGCAAGCAGGCTCACAGCTGTACATCCACACATTTGCAAGCGCAGAAACCATGGCTGTGGTTCACACTGGTCTTGTCCATAGGCCTTTCCACCAAAGTGCCATGCAACAGGGCACAAATTGAGCTAAAAAGGGTTAAAGACACCTAGGAGAGAAAGAGGGGCTAGTGTTCAGGCTGGGTTTTTCCACCCAAGAAGGAGTTGCTGATGTGATATTTTTCATTACAGGAGAACACCAGCAGGCAGGACTGACCAAGGATGGGGAAGCATGCAGTCCTTCACTCCTGTCGTTTTCCCATGGGGGACTGTGGGGGTGTAAAACGCCCATGGTGGTACAAACATGGCCAGGCAGGTCCCAGAACATCAAGTGTGAGGCTGCAAAGACTAGAACCACGTTGAATCATTTAAAAGTAATCCAGCATGAGGAAGGATCTGCTGAAGGGTAATCTCCTTGGGGTGCATGCTGTGCATCTGTGCTTAAGCATTTAGGCATCTGTGACCGTCTCTGGTGGAAGAACACAGGCCTTTAAAAGCTTCCAGACTGCCTTTCTACTTCTTTAATATATATCAGGAGGAAGAGAAAGGATGTGACATTTTTTTCTCTGATAAATATCAGACACATTCCACATTCAAGTTGCCAGAAAACAAGAATAATGCCAGCAAATGTCAGTGCAAATTCTGCCATAGCCTCCTTTTGTACTGGTTTTGTTCAGCTCCCCATCAAGTGAACAGCCAGAAAGGGCATGAAATCATGAGAGGCAGGAGGTTGTTGGGACTGGAACACAACCTGCAGCAGAGAAAACTGAACGAGGTTGGTCCCTAACGTTGGCAGACACAGAGGGATATTGGATAGATTGTGTATGGGTTTGGACTTCACTGCACCTCACAGCTGGTCTCCATTTAAGGCCAGGCAGATATGAAAACATATGGGATATTTCCAGCCTGCCTGGTTTAATGATGGTAAAATACCATTCCTCACTCAAGCAGTGGGAGGTGGGCAGCTTCTAAAGGCTGGAGGTAAAGGCAGTAATTAAAGTAAATTGTAAGACATTCATGCGCTCAGGAACAGCAAGGCAAGAGGGGAAGGGGGTGCCCAGCAGGAGAGTGCTCCCTCTGCTCCTCCTGAAAGGGAAGAGATGCATCCACCCCCCTCCAGCCTGTTTTATCTGCCTGAGAGAGGCATTCTTTGCTCAGGATGTGAAGTAAGACATTTCCTCAGTGGTTGTTCCTGAGCCTCCCTCTAGTGTGGGCCCTATGTTTGCTTTCTGGGCACTCTAGGGCAAAGACTGAGAAATTGAGGCAGTCATGCTGCTCCTTCATCACTTGTGCTAATTTCTAAGATGGACCAAGTGATCCCTGCCATCATTCAGTCATGCCAGCAGCTGAACTTGAACAGTCTGGAGCTCCCAGTGTACTCACAGTCATGTCCAGCAGCATCATCCCCGTGGCTGAGCATGCATCAAGGGGACAATGGTGAAATTTTCCATGTAAAAGGCAACTCTGTGCCTGGCATGATGACCTCAGACAGATCATCCCAACGACATGGCTCTTCTACCTGTACCTCCATTGATTCCTTGGGAGATGCCTCAAGTAGATCAACATGGCTAACACTGCATTGCTGGGGGGAAAAAAGGCAGACAATTAGGGAACAGCTTCTGTGGGAAGATGGGCTGGATAGACTGAAAGTGAGATGGCTGCAGGGCACGGGTGAGCATGCGAGAGGTCTGTGAAAGAAAGGAAAACAGAAATAAACTTTCATTCCTTCTCACCAGACTTAAAATCACAATGTAAATTTATTAGGCAGCACATTCAAAAGAAGCGGGGGAAATGGTGTTTCAGCACTTCACTGCCATTTGAGATTGTTGGCACAGGATAGTGTAGGTGCTGGGAGCTTTGTCAAGGGTCAGAAAGCAGCTACACAAATTTAAGTAACTAAAATCCTTCAAGGGCCGCTAAACTCAAGGATGTCGTCTCAAGCAGGTGATGTCCATGAGCCACTGGATGGAATTTCCCTGGGACAGATTCACTGTATGCCTGTGCTTTCCTCATGCCCTCCCCAGACATCTCCTCTGGCTGCTGGGCAGGGGCTGGCAGGGGCTGGCTGCCCAGGATGTCTGTTTTCTCTCCTTGCAGCCTGATGTGCTGTATTGACATTCCTGCTGAGTGAATCACCTCAGCCAGCTTTGCCTCTTGGAATTAGACATGGAAAGGGCAGGAGCTGAAGGCACCCAGCCCACCAGCCCAGTGGGGAAGGTCTCCCCCGAACTACACCGGTCCCACGCTTCAGGGAGCTCTGAGTGTATCTCCATCCATACTGCATGTGGAAGCTGCAGCCTTCTAATGATATTCCAGAATATGCTGCACACATTTGTCACAGGGCTCCAGACTTGCTCTGGCCCCTTTTTATTCCCACTTCAGGAGTACAGTAGCCCCAGTTTTGCAAAGGCATATTTTGCTCCTTGTGAATATCATGAGCAGTGATTAATGGTGGATTTTAAAAAACCCAACCACACAACAAATTAAATGCAAATTTCAGAGTTCCTCATCTGGCATCTTTCAGTGCCATTTAATTGTGCAGCTTGATGACACAAAAAATCTTTCATGAAAATTTTCTGGCATTGCCACAGCTCCCCATTCCTGTAGCTCTGGGCTAAGGAACACCAGGGCTACAAGGAACCCTGAGCTTGACTAAGCTCACTGGGACAGAAAAATAGAAAATTTTGTGGCTTGGTGTTCAGACCTGCTGGCCCCTAACAGTAAGGAATCTGGTTTTAATTTTAGAGGTGCAAATTAAACCATATGGGAACACACTGTGAACAAAAACTAAACCACGCAGGTGAAAATCCTGAAAATTAAAGCATAGGAAAGGCAAGGCAAGGAAGGCTGTACTGTGTGGGAAGAGGCTGCCCAGAACCTTTGCTGCAAGAGCCCCCGGAGACTGCTCCCTGAGGGAGGTCCCTGAGGGAGCTTGCTTGGGGACCAGCTGGCTCATCAGGTTCCCAGTGGCTTTATTGTGCTTCATCTTGGATTTTCATCCTTCCTCCCCCTCTTTCTCACAAAGCAAGTCCCGCAGGACACATAAGGGGTCATGAGGAGAGGCTCACTGCCTTGGCAAGCCCTCGGGGAGCCCTGTGGAGCAGAGACAGACCTGTGACTCTCTGGACTTTATCTTTCCAGGTACAGCAGCTGTGTCTGGCCAAGGGCTGGCCAAGCCCACCATTTCAAAATCCCTCTGGAAAGGTAAAGGCGCTGCACTGCATAGTCCTTGCCCAGGGCTTGGCTGTCTCCTCCAGCTGCTGGCTCCATGTCCAGGCTAGCAGAGCCAGGGGCAGTGGGAGCTGCTGGAGGGGCCATGCACACTCCCAGCAAGCAGAGGGGACCCAAGGGATGCTTTCTCCTCCCTCCCCAGCCTATAGGGGTGGTGGGCTGAGGTGTGCTCCTGTGTGGTCACACCATCCCCGCTGCCATGCATGTCCTTGACTCGGACCCCTTGGAACCTAGCCTGGGAGGGGACTGGGAATGCTGGGCTCATCAGTGACCAACCCATTCTGGATAATTGGGCTAGTCCTGCCCAGAGGCCATGGCCAAAGGGGAGGTGAAAGGGGACAGATTAGTCCCCTTTCCAACTTCACTGAGCACGTGGGAGGCTTGGGGGCTGCTGGCAAGGCAGCTGTGCTTGAAGCATGCCAAGAGGTGCTGGGCTCCAGCTTTGAAGGGAGGATCACCTGCACCACGTGGCACTGGGGATCAGCTTCAACTTTAAAATCTTAAAATCTAAGAAAAGCATCTTTTCCTTTGGTTTCTGTTGGAGGTGGGCTCACACTGAAGCTCTGGGTGCACACTCCATCTCAAATTAGATATGAAATGCAAATCTGGGGTTCCTAGGCTTCAGCATTACCTGGGACTGCAGCAGCATCCCAGACTCAGGCATCAACAATGCTGGGAGTGCCTGGAGCCGGAGCTGGAGAGCTGCTTGCATCTTGGGTCTCTTTACTTAATTTATTCTTAATGAGAGCTGGAGTTGCCTGTGTATGTAAATCACTCTGTTTATCATAGTTTTACTACAGCACCATCTGTTTTTATGGGATTTTGTGGCCATAAAGATAGTTGTTGACATGAGAGAAAGTGTGTGTATATATGTGTGTGTGTGTGTGCAGGGGTCAGGGATCCTCAGCCCTCTGCAGGCAGCAACCCCATTGTAGACGATATAAAGATCTAAGAAACTCTGCATTTGGAGGCAATGCACATTCACAGGTGAGCAGAGCAGGTGACAGACCTGATTTTTTTCAAGACAGCGACTGGAGTATTTGTTAGAAGGAATATCTGTTTCCAGACATCCTTTGCTCATAATGAAACCACCTTCTGCAGCATCTGTAGCCTGGTGATGGGGATTTTTCTGCCCTGAAAGCCTTCTATTTTAATGCCTTTTAAAGTTACTAGCATAAAAGAAGGGATGGTTATTCATTCCCCCAGTTCAGAACAGCCTTTTCTTTTTGCTCCAGCCCAGGCAAGCAGGTTTCTCTTCCTGAAATGGGCATTTGAAACAGGGTTGGAGCAGCAGCAGGCAACTGGCAAAAACATTGGGGGCACTCAGCTGAGTGAAGCATGGCAATATCAGCCCTGGTGAGATGAGTGAGTTCTGGACTCTGGAGACAAAGCACAAAAACCTGCTGTTGGAGACAAGCTTGAGAGGAGTGAAGACGTAAATCTGTAAGAAGAGCAAGGTTTTGTATATCCAACAGAAATAACATTTCAGACCTGCAATAACACATAGCTTTAAACTGAGCAGAGTGTTCAAGCTGCTAATACATCTCGTTGTCATGTTTCTTCTAGGTTTGCTTTGTGCTGAAGGGATGCTGTCAGAGAGCTTCAGCCAGAACCTTCAGGTTTATAAAACAAAAGGGCCCTTTAATTTATTTTTTTTATCATTTCAATAAAATAATAAGTCCATTGCTTGTTTAAACACTGCTTGTGTATTCCCTGGCTAGTCTTGGGAAGAGAAACAAATCAGAGCTCTCTGACGCAGAAGGAGCAGAGAACATCAGTGACAACTGATGTCCTTGTCCCAGCCAAGCAGGACTTGAAGCATGACCCCACCACCTGAGTCCTGGAATGTGCTCGAATAAAAGCACTTCCAGGCCTGAAGGGCAGCTCAGGTGACAAGAGAAAAGCAGTTAAGGGACTTTCATCTCTTCCACAGTTTTAGCAGGAGGGCTCAGTGTTGGATAATATTCTACATATCTCAAAATACAACTGCCCTGTTGAAGAAGTTCAGGGTTATTTTTAGGTCTTTGGGACTGTTTTTTTGTACCCAAAAGTTCTCTTGAGGACTACAAACAGAAGGCCAGCTGGAAAGCTTGGGTTTTAAGTTTATTTTCAATGGCCAGCGCTTCCTGGAGAGCTGTGGAGGGTTTGCCCCAGCCCCTGGTCCCCCAGCAGGGCTGTGGCACCAGCAGCAGGGGTGTTGGCTGTGCAGGCACCCCACGATGCAGGATCTTGGCCCCAGGTTTGGAGAGGGAGCCTTGCAGCACTGTACCTGCCTGGCAGCCCCACCAGCTGGGCTATGATTTGAGATGGTGAGCTGCTGCTTTTGCCCTTCCCAAAAGGACCAGGATGGAAACATCCTGATCTCATCTTCTGGGGGGGTTGCTGTTTTCTTTATGGTCCACACTAGTGCTGTGTTGGAGGTGTGGAGCCTGTCATGGGGGCTGGTGTGTATCCACCAGGGCCATTCACGCAGCCTGCCATGCCTTGTGTCAGGATGGGTGGACAGAAAGCTGTGTTTCCCATCTGCACAAGTCACAGGGATTATTTGCCTTTATTAGCCTTTTGAAGAGATTCCAAAGAATTTTGTAATGATGTTCAAAGTCTTTGAATCAGGTCTGGACCTCTGAAAAGTCAGGTGCTACCTCTGGCAGCGCTTGTGATCTCAGTGCAGAAATCACTGGGTGAAGATCTACAGCTGAGTTGTGAGAAGATAAAACCAGGTTATGGTGATGGTCTCTTCTGGCCTGAACATGGATGGGTCAGCAAGAAAGCAAAACAGAGCCTAGCTTGGTAAAACCAGATCATGGCTGTGCCACCCTGCAAGGTAGAAACAAGGCCGTCCCTAGATCAGTACCTCCTCCTGAGGACCCTCCATCAGTTCTGGCATCTGGATGGGGATTCGCAGAGGACATTGGAGACAGGAGCTGCGGGATGCCATGCAGCATGGCCCTCCTTTGCTGTCCTCCTTGGCTGAGCTCAGAGACATGCTTTGCTTGTCCTGCTTGGCCAGGCCGGGTCATGCAAGGAGACGGGTGGGAGGGAGGAGCTCCAAAAGCCCATTACGGTGGCCCCTCTTTTCCAGCCAATTAATAATGAACCACATTTGAGCAGGCTGCAAACCAAAGGTTAAAGCTTTGCTAGAGGAGGAAAACCCAGCGGGAGCAGGTGGCAGGCGAGCTGACTCCAGGTACTCTCAGCTATGCTGGCCCACAAGCAGATGGTACAGAAAAACAGAGGCTCTGAATTAATGAATTCTGGGTTTATTTAAAGTAGGAGACAAAAAGCACTACAGAAAATTGACCTGAGGTGCATGCCCAGAGTTGTGATTTTCCCCCATGTGTGTCCATGGGGCTGCTCTAGGTTGTCACCTGCAGTGTGATGCAGGTTCCAGCACTATATACTTATCACACAGGGAGATGAGCCCTGTGCTGCCTGTGCGTTAGACCTCCTGCTTCGTGGTTACTACCTGTCTAAGACAAGTGGGATGTTTGTTATAAAAGAGAGCCATTTTTAGACCAGGAGGCCAACTGCTGGCCACCTCCCGGTTACCTCTGGAGAGACAGGTGGACAAACACTGAACCCTTCCCCAACATCCTCGGCAGGTGGTGGGAAGGCAAAGAGGACTTTTCACCTTTAAACTTTTCCATGGAGTGTGCCCAGGTGACTTGCAGCAGTAAAAGCTATTCCCAGCATGGGATGGTTGAGGATGGTGCTAGCATCACTTCCCAGCAGCCCATAGCTGGCATAGCTTGGCCATGCAGGGAGCTTGCTGCTCCAGCCCCGGCTCCTGCAGCGGGCACACCGCCCCGTGCTCCTCCTCACAGCGTCTGTTTTGTCTACAGGCTAATATTTTCCATTCGGTGCATCCAAAAAAAAATACAGCCCAGCTGGGCTGGAGAGTCCTCTGAACCCTGACACCCTGGGACTGCAAACATACCCTCCTCTGGCAGAGACCTGAAGCCAGGGCTCTGCATTCCCCACTACCCACCCCAAGAGATCCCACAGCTGGTGATGGGTTTTTTTGCCTCCTCTCCCCCCTAATGCTGGCTCCTCTGAGAGGCTGGATGCTGGGAAGAAAGGATTGTGCTTTACCCATGTACAGGCTCATGGCTGAGATCTGGTATGAAGCAATGCCCCAGCCAACCATGGAGCTGCCAGGTCTCTGCACTGGCAACCAGGGAAGGCAGCAAAGGATGTGGCTGCCATCCATCCCACGTATTAAGGTATAAACCATCTGACTGGGGTTGTGTGCCTCTCTTTAAAATGGCTGGTGGATAGAGAAGAAATAATCTGAGGCTTGCTCCAGGCTGTTCTGCCTCCTCAGAGCTGTATCCCATGGTGTATTTTCAGCAAGCACGGTTTAGCACACAGGAAGGTTTCCCAACAGGCTCTCCCCCACCCCTCCCTCAGGTGGGAGGAATGGCTTGAGGTGGCAGTGATGACCTTGCCGAGTGGGAATGCTGCATAGCACAGCGAGCAGTTTAATGAGCTACCTGTCCCTCACAGCAAGCTCAGGACCAGCTCCCCAAAACTGGCAGGCAGGGGGAAACATGGGGTGCAGAGTGCAGACCCCCACAGCACATCTGCCTTGGCTATCGCACAGCAGACCTGGGGCTGCCGCATGAGGGCATCGCGGTTGTGCCGACCCAGCAGCAAGGGCTGGTGGCCAGCCAGAGGAAAAGGCTGGGTAATTCATGGCCCCACAATGTTCTGAGAAGAAGAGAGGAGGAAGAAAAATGAACAGGTGCCAGGGAAGCAAAAACTACGGTGGGGAGGCGTGTTTGTATAAATAAAACTAATTGCCCGGCCTGGCAGTGGCTCTGGTTTTGTTGTTTATATCTTTTCTTTCCAGGTTCTGCCTATCCCAGATTGCAGGTGCAGCACAGCTTCCTGCAAAAAGCCGCAAAGCAGACCAGCAGCAATGGAAAAAACTTCCCCAAATGCCTCTCCCATGCCTCTGGAAGAGTTGCATGGCACAACCTTGACACGGGCAGCAAAGACCTTGCAGCAGAGCTGGGAAGCTGGCAAGCGCAGCAGCAGCACCCGCTCATGTAGAAATTCCAGCCCTGATTCTGCACAGGATGTGAGGGATCCTGACTAACACACCTTGCATAACCTTGACTGGGAAATCACCCTGTCACATGAGGGAAAGCATGGCAAAACAGAGATGGAGGCAGAAAATAAGGAGCTGGGATCATTTTCCCAGCTAGCTGTAGGAGTGACTCGCAAATTCGTTCAAAATGTCGGTGGTGTTTAATGTGTGCCTTAATGATCTGGAAAAGAGGTGAGCAGTGAGGTGGCAAATCTGCAGATGGCCCCAAATGTCGCAGTTGCTTGGGATGAGACTGCAAAGAGCACTTTTACGGCAAATCCCCTGCCCAGGACCTTGGTCCCTGATTCGGGGTGGGACTGGAGGGGTCCCACCCATTCAAGGCTCACTGCTGGCACCCTCTGTATCCTGGCTACAGCACCCAAGGCAGCAGGGCTTCAGATCCTTGCCGGCAGTCCATGCCTTTCAGATGGCTCCCAAAATAAAGCCTGTGAAAGCAAATTTTGGAGTCACCTACCAGCCAGAGAGCGTGCACCCTGGGGGCAGTGCAAGCAGTGAGACGGGCAGCTGTGCAGGCAGACAGGGAACCGGGGAGGAAGAGATGGGGAAGGTTTTCCTGAGACATAGCCTCTCCAGCTGAGGTCTGAATGATGGGGGCTCCCATTCTTTTTTTCTCCTTAATTCTGCCCCAATAAATCTGACCCTCACTCAACAAAACCAGAAAAGGCTGCTGCTTTCTTTAAAGAAAAAAGGGGGAAGGGAGGGGAGGGAAGGGGAGGGGAGGGGAGGGAAAAGGGACAGGGAAAGGCAAAGGGAAAGGACAAAAATCCCGAGGGAAATGGCATCATAAACCACTTCCTTCTTAGACCAGAAAACAATAGCTTTGTGCTGAGCCTCCATTGCATCCATGAACAGATTTAAATGAGCTACACAGAACAAGACACCAACATCCCCACATTTCCTAAAGATCTTGGTCAACCTGCCCTAAATTCAGGATGTGACTGACCTGAAAGATGGTGAATTTACCGATTGAAATCCCAATTTCAATGGGCTTAAATATGACCTCAGCAGCACATGAGCCCAATGGACCAGGGTGTTTATACAGTGGTCTGGATAGCTGTGGAAAACACTAAGACTGGGTCTCATTGCACTTTCAACTTGCTTAAAGATGTTACAGTGTGTGAGCTAAGAAGCTGTGCTGAATCAAACCTGAGAAAAGCCGGCTGTACTGCCGTGGTCGGCGTGTTAGACAGTGTTATCTTGTACATGGTGGGGAGCTGTCAAAACTCAGGAAGATGAATTGTGTCGAACTTCAAAAAGCATGCCTCACCTTCACATTTTCACATATATAATAGTGTCGTGGCAGTAGCAGTGAAGTGATAAAGCCAAGTCTCGAGGTAGCTCAGCAGGAATGAATAAATCTTCATAATTGACAGGCTGTAATAATAATAAATACTTGAAGAGTTTATTTCTCCCTCTATCCAGTTAGAAAATGACTACATGGGAATCCTTGCCAGCAACTGGGGCTCTTCTAAATAATTACCAAGTCAATTCACAACCTCTGCCAGCTCCAGCATCTCAATAATTAAAAAGGTACCACTTGTAGCTAATGGTAAAGAGAACAGATGTTTCCCCTCAGAAGATTTTCCCTTCTTCTTTCCCATCATTTCCACTGCCTTAAGCCATCCTGTACCTGAATATATCCCAGTTATGCTGGCATGCCTGTGCCAGCAGGTTGCAGAGGCAAGGTCCTGCACCCCGGAGCATGTGAGGGACGTATCCGCAGAAGCAAAGCTGGGTTTGTTGCACTGAAGGTGATCGCTGTTGTTGGCTGGAGGGTGAAGCAGTGGCATATTCTCAGGAAGTTGGCTTAATGCCCTTATGCATTTTCCGGCTGGCACCCACCACTTGAGTGCCAGGCAGGATGAAACACACAGCCACGTGCCGGGGCTGGCCAGGGGAGGAACCTTCAGGGCTTTCCCCACCTTGGTGTGAAGGCAGCTCATATACAGAATGGTGATTTGCTGTCTGCTAAAGGTTTGTACCCTACCCTTAGCCCTGGCACTGGACTGGACTGTGAACAACCTCCACGTTCTCCAAGTGTGGATTTTGGGTTGTTTTTCCAGGCATGAAATCATCTGCTCAATGGTGCTGTTTTGCTTTCCTCTGGCATTACAGCTCTTCTGTGGCCCAGTTTGCTTTGCTTGCTACTACGACCACACAGTATGTTATGAGCACTCAGTAAATGCTTCAGTCATCTTGAGGTGAGATATGAAATAGGAAAACGTAATTTTTTTGCTTGTTTGGGGCTTACAGGATGCTTAATTTAGAACAGCAGCTCAAAAGGCATCATTTTTACTGCTTAAAATTTGTGGTTTATTCTGTGAAATTGTACCATTGCTATTTACTAGCACTTGATGTAGTAAAAATTACCTGCATCTGGAATGCTGCAGGTCATTAAAGGATGTTGGCAACAAAACTGCAAGCATTTGCCACCTTTAGAAGGTTTCTTTCCACTCAAAGTTTAAAATCTGGTAGGTTAAGGTTAATGTTAAGATAACCAGCAGCATTCTGGATTTGCACAGAAGATAAACAGAGTTGCTGGGTTTGGGCTCTGCAAAACTCAGTCCTCGTGGATCTGACAGACAGCATCATGGTAGTGTCATGGACAGTTTTATACTTGGTTGAACTCTTGGTGCCTCTGATCTCTCCATTCCTCAGAGCTAAAAGGATAAAAGTGTGTTTTCTGCTCTCCTTCTAGGGGCAAATATAAGCAGGTTCAAATTTAAGGTGTCCTGAGTTGGTCTTGAGCTGGAGTAGTTAAGGCACATAAGGAGATGGTGTGGCTAATATGAGCTTCAACAGCTTTTCACTCCACAGCCCAGACATGCATTTGTGGAAAGGCAGACAGGGAAGGTGAAGGCACAAGTGAAGCACAGCACCTAAAAGCCCATAAAACCAGACCCATAAAGCCTGTCATGAACCTCTCTGTACAAATACTGCAGTCCATAGGTGAAAGCAGCAGACCTGCAAGGATTTCACCCAAAGATCCCTTACAAAGTAGGCAAACTCTTGGCAGCCACAGCAAAAATGTCATGTTGCTCAGAGCACACAAATGCTCAAGGTCTTCTTGGGGTGGGCAGTGATCAAAGGGACAGCAATGGCAGCCAGTGACACACCTTGGGCCACAAGGGGTTAACAGACATGGAGTGAAGTCTGGCAGCGATTACAGCAGAAAGACAGTAGCTGGGGATGTGCAGGGGATGGAAGGGAGATGATGGGCCCAAGGAGTCAGAAAGGGGGCACAGCAGCCTCTCCCCCCATAGTGACTGGCCACCAGCTCCACAGACAGACAGCAGTGCCCATGTCAGGCTGTCTGGCTGTGTGGCATGAGGGGTACCAGGGCTGGGGAGGAACCCCACTGCCTGGCCCCAGCCTATGGCAGAGGAGCAAGGAGTGGCCCTAGGACGCTCATCTGCAACATCTGAGACCTGACAAGTTAGCTGAGCTTCTCTCCACAGACCCTGGCCTGATCAGGTCCTGTTTGACCTCCAGGTAAAGCTGTACAGACATTTGCATCCTTCCTAAGGCAATCAGGGCTGGGTAAGGCAGGAATATCCTCATTTCCCTTTCATCGTCCAAATATCCTTTGCCCTGGAAGGGTTGCACAACTTCTGCCTGCCGGAACAGATGGGCAATATCCATCAGCCTGCCTTGGCTGTACTGCAAGTATTTCCAAAAGCAGACGTGTGACATAGGTGCTCATATCATCTTGCAAGTCAAAAGGACTTGTGCTCCTTTGAAGACTTTCAGTCCACATGAGCAAAGAACTTTAAATATTTTGAAAGCCACTTGAAAGGCACATAAATATTTGGTTAGGGTCCATCCTATTTTAGACAAATAAAGCTACCTACAGGAACCCTCAAAGATGCTCACATCACGCCAAGGATCATCGTGGGGCTGATGTCTCCTCTGAAGGTTGCTTGTTTGGTCTCTCAGCTGTTCTCATCCCTCTTCCCTCCTACTCTTTGGCTCCTGAAGAGAAAAGTGGTGACATGATTTATAGATGTATTCTGAGGCATTTGAATACCTTGTTCCTGCTACCTGCTCGACAACTGCTGTGCCAAGGGCTCCCAGAACAAAGGCTCGGGACGAATGAATCCTTGTCAACACTTGTGAGAAAGGTTTAAAAAAGAATCACCTCCTTCTTCTATTATTTCCTTGTCTTGTTATTTTAATTTTTTCCCCTGTGCAAACAGCAACATTAAGCCCACTAGAGAATGAATGAATATCAATGAGACAGGGCAAAGATGGAATATGTAGCAGTTCTCTCCCAAGCTTATAATGAAAATGCCTACAGGGAGATGGTATTGCAACACATAACACACACACTCTCACACCCACCGTTTCTGGGAAACATCCACATTTACTGGAAAATGTCTCCTAAGTGGGCAAGTTTCCAATTGATCCTCAAGTTCATGGTGCACCCACTCTTCAAGCAATTTCATACAGCAATTGCCTTCTTTCAATTACAAATGGAGGTGCAGCCAGGGACCAGAGATCCAACAGGCTGGGAACACTAGAAAGTTAGATACAGGATTTTCTGCAAATTCCCACATCAGGGACTGTTTCTAATCATAAATTAGGTTGCTCAGGAATTAAATTAATTGATTCCTTGCTGGCAGGGAAAAGAAAAAAGATGGGCTTCTATTTAAAAAACAGAGAGGTAGAGACAGTGTCTGTAAACACTGCACCAGCTAAATCCTCCCTTCAAAACTTCCTGAGCCCAGACATTTGCCCAAGGTGCCATTCAGCAGCATCCCCTCCCACTGCAGCTGTGAGGATGCCCTCACAGCTCTCTGGTCTTATTAAAACTCAGAAGAAAACAGAGGCTTTTTGGCAGCAAGGGACTCGAGTCCAAAGCTGGTTCACGAAACTGCTGTCTGCAGCAGGAGCTGGTGGCTCCCCAGATGATTTCTGAGTGCCCCTAGATCCTTCCTTTCCATAGGCCCCCAAAACAGGGGAACAACAGCTGGGTGTTACAGGACATGTTTCCCTTACAAGGCTGTCCAGGCAGTATCTAGTTCTGGTGACTTTCATGGCCTTGGGTAGAGGAGAAGCAGCAAAGCCCCGGCGAGGGGCAGACCAGAAAGCAGCATTTTCCATGAGGCTGTGAGTAAACAACCCCAACCCTACCCTGCCCCTGCCAAAACAGTATCAAAAAATAGCCAGCTTTAAAAGGAAATTTTAGTTAAAAGCCAGTTGATAGCACAGTTTTTTGAAAAACGTGAGTGACAAGCTTTTCTTCTTTCTGAACTGCGCAATCACTGGAGAGCCAAGAAGCGTTTTGTTGGGGTTTTATTTTATATGATAAAAAACTCAATGCTGCCCTCTGTCAGAAATGCAGCAGTATTGGTCTTCAACTGCTTGTCCTTAATTAGCAAGTACTTTGTGTTCTTTCCATGGCACAGCTTTTGACCATAAATCCCCCTCATCCCATCCGAGTGAGAAGGTGATCCGATTGTCGCCTGCCGCTTGTTTTCGTGTGCTAAACATCTGACGGTGATAAATAATGCACCTCAACGGCTCAGCTATTTACAGAGATGGCTCAGCTAAGGATGACTTCATGAAAAGAAGATATATTACTGCCCAGGTAGAAAAAAGAAGTAGTGCAGTTACTGCTTGTGTTTAGTGCAGTTTGAGTGGAAGAATACATGGAAGCTCTGTTAAATGCTGATTAACCTACGGTGTAAGGTGACTTCTCAGTTCATGAAGGCCAAGTTGAAGACAAGCCCCCCCAGGTATACTGAGAGAAAAGACCCCTGCAGTCTGGCACTGCCCCTCTCCAGCTGTTCAGTCCCATGCTGCGTGGCTGTATAATGTGTGTATGGTCCGTGTCACCTGCCCGGGGCGCAGGGCTTGTGCTGCCTGGACCTCTGCCCAGGGGTGGGTTTAACACATCAGGAGAAGTGATTGCTTACAGCTCTTAGCTAGGTACCTTGTCAAATAAAAGGCTAAATCCAGAGTTGTTTGGTCCCAGCACACTGTGCTGTAGCAGAGCAATTGAAAAAGAGTGTGGTGAGAGGGGACACTGCCTGGTTAAGTGCCCTCTCAGCAGGGGCTGGTGAGATTTACACACTGCAGACTTAGAGACTGCTGCCTGTAGCTCCCAGTGAGTGGGATGTGTGTGCTGGGCACCCCACAGTTTCCCTCCACTGAACACATCCAAGACAGCTTTTCTATGGCACCATGTCCCACAGGCACATGAGTTTATCTCCAGAGTGCCTGACAGCTGTGGAGGGGACCAAATGGCCAAGGGGGTGATGAGACCCTCCCTTGTCCTTACACCCCATCACGTGTCACCTTTGCACTCCTGCTGGGATCACCACCAAGCAGTCCTTGCATCCCCCTGAGAGGAGATGTTACAGTGGAGCTGACCTTGAGCTCAGCCAGCCAGCAGCCAAAGCAGGGCTGCCCTCAGAGGCCACTTTGGACACCACGGCCACACTCTCCAGTGCAGTTTGGCAAGGCCAGCAGCCGAGGGAAGGAAATCTGTGCTTGTAAACCACCGCATTGGGTCTGTAGGCACAAGCACAAAGCACCAGGTTGCATTGCTTTTCAGGCAAGTGTTGTCCTTGAGAAGGTGCAGAGGTCTGGGATGAATTTTTTTCACTGAAGACAGCAAAGATATCACTTGGTTTCACAATGAGTCACTGAAACTCGAGAAAGGCAATTCACCAGGGAAATCAGGAGTAATTAAGAGAACATATTAATTAAAAATGTATCCTAAGAGATCCTGTTCGTGACATCCGCACCAGACGGAGAAGCATGCCTTTATCCACCCCAGGTTACACGAAGTCTGGGGAAAGCTGCAGCCACAAAGTCACCATGGTTACAGATGCACAAAATTGAGAGTGATGAGGTGTCCTGCTCTGACACAGCCACTGTGTGCATCTTCAAGCTGCAACTATTTAATTGACCCTGGATTGTGCAATTCAAAACGAAAGAATCACAGAAACTCCTAATATATTCAAGAATATGAAAGTAGACAGATTAGAGATTTTAATATAGGCACACTGTTCAGGGTGTGCAGAGGAATATATAATATGTTATTGGACTGTAAATTGAGGCACTCATTATGCAGCCCTCATTCTGTGTCCAAAACTTCTCCTTAGATTTGTTTATATCACCTTCTGTCCTAGAGATGCCTGTATTTAACACACTGATGTAGTATGTGTCTATTTGCATACATGCATACTAAGATGTAGTTGTAATACATCGTAAGCCCTGCGTACTAATTATCACATGCTAATGTAGCAAATTAACCATACATTAGTTTCCATCAAAAGCAGATTTCCTTTGCATACAAGGTGCCAGATACATCTTCATGTGGCCTGATCAGAGTGGTGCATAATAACCACTTGAATACACTTTCCATGCTATTTTGCTGACATAAATCCAGTGATAAAAGCATAAGAAGCCACCGAGGGTTTTAACTTCACAGCGTTTACTGCACGTGATAAGGAAACTGGATTTCACTGTCTGAACGTATTCCCAAGGGCGTACTGTGTTTTTTGGGTAGCGGTAATAGTAAAATCCAACCTCAGATTGGATTTCAGATTTCAATCTGAAATCTTAAGATTTCTTAAGATGTCTTGTTATTTTTGCAAATGCTGTCTTCATCTGACGCTGACAGGCTGCCATAGCAAACTTAGCAGGAAGTTACCTTGACTCTCTAAGCAAGTCTATAGGCTGGAAGAAGCTGTTTGGAAACATAGGCTGTGTCTACAGCAGAAGTAACTCACCTAAGGGTAGCACCAGAGCCAGGTCCTGTCTCTGGCCCTGAGGCTCCCAGTCCACAGGACTACATTGACTGAAATTCCTCGCCTTGATCCCCAGAGAGCAAAGAGCTTTTCTGTGGCTGAGGAGGCTGTTCTTCCCTCCTAGACCATGGATACATGTGTGACACGCAAATTACATACTCGTCCTTGTACCTTTTTGCACAGATGTGGCTCCTAGGACGATTAAAAGCTTGCTGAAGGTGTATGGGTGGAAGTACCGCAACTTCCACTGAGCCATAGAGTCAATTGCACCTCGCAGGAAGTTTACAGGAGTGCTCTTCTGAGCCGAGGCCAGCTCTCAGTGGATGTAACAGAATGGCTGCCTTTGCTCCTGGGAAGATGAGGAAACTAAACAGTAGTCTTTTTGCTCAAATATCTGAGCTCTATTTTAATTTTAAAAACACAAGTTCGTAACTCCTAGGCCACGGATACTCAGTATAAAACATAAAATGTTTTTCCTTGGAAGCACTGGAAACACTTGCTCTATATATAATAATGGAACATAACACAGAACAACCCAAGTTTCAAACACCAAATTTCAGTAAAGCTGTTACAAGTAGTGGTTCATAAGCAATGAAATTGCTGTCAGGATTTGGCTGTAAAGGATTATAACTGCTGGGCTTGTAAGAGGACTCAGGCATTACAGAAACTCTAATTAAAAAGGAAGTCATTTGCCTACCCATACATGACTACACCTTAGTCATGTCTCTGCCATCCCAGCTCAATTTCTCTCCAAGTGAGGTGACCATGGTCTGTAATATCGACCATCATGTATGTCTGCAAACGTCTCGGTGTGAGCTGTGCTCATGGTGCCCCTGCAGCTCCCAAGTAGCCCATGCCCACAGTTCCCTTGGCCTGAGTGAGACAGTCCCTGGGCTTCTGTGGCAGCTGAAATGCCAAAGTTTAACTTTCAGCTACTGAAACTCCTTCACCCTAAAACACAAGATCTTCAAAACAGCCTTTTCCCAAATTATGATTTTTTTCTGAGATGTTAATTTCCTCCGTGCTACGCATTTAATTGTCTGGAGCCCCAAGCTGCCTGTCTGTGCTCCTCACACGTGTTCTTGCTGCTTGTATCAGCCTTGCTGCCATTGCCAGCTCTTTGAGACATCTCTTTCCCCTGGAATTGCTCAAATATCAGTAGGGGGCATTATTGTCTGAGGCTGCCTGGTCTCAGAGCGCTGCCTGTGGTTCCTTATTCCATTCCTCATTCTATAGGAAGACCGTACATGAGCAGATTGTGTGGTGACTAGAGAACTAAGACCACTTTGGTGGGTAATCATACCAGGAGTTAATGATCCTAGAACCAAAGCCACAGTTTAAAGGCTTGGACTATAACGCTCATAGTCACACATTACATCTGCTGTCTATTTGAAGAAATGTTCTGTAGCATAAATTCATCTATAACAGTCCCATCAGCAGAATCAGATGTTTACAGCTCAGATGAGTTTGCATAGACCTTCTTTACGAGGCAGAATATCACTTGTGTCTTGTAAAAGGAAATAGAACAGGAACACAATCTACAAGTTAGATTCAAAGATGGGAACATGCCTCGAGGTTTTCACTGAGAACGATATTTTGCAGTTTTACTTTTATAACACTTAGTTTATTAAAAGACCTCAGATCCCTTTCACCTCCAAATTTTCAGAATGTGTCAGCATTCCCCCGGTCAGGTTTTCTTTTAATCTTTGACTTTGGAACTGGTAAAGTCATCTTCAAACATGACCTACAGCAGTGCTCTGACATGAGCTTGTGCTTGTGCTCTGGATCCAATTAATTCACGTACGGAGGAACCAGCAGAGGGATCTATGTGCTGCTAACACCCTGAAAATAGGACTTACAGAGTCTCTGTGCATACTTCAGCCTTGAGACTGCTAAAGGGGGTGAATTTCAGCTCAAAATTGGACTTCATCTTCAAGCTACAATGTGATTTTCACGCTTGGGCTTTGCTTACTAAAGATTTCTATTACAGCCCTAGGACAAAAATGCTAATCCAATAGCTTTCATCTTTTTAGCGTCTCTGTCCCATCTCACTCCCCAGCCACATTCTGGAGTCTGCTCTGGATAGAAGGATATGCTGCAAGGAAGGCTGAACAGATGGCCTGATGCTTCTTTAAACAGTTGTGTATTTAGTCACTAGCCACTATGAATGAGTTGGAATAATTTTTATTGTGTATCTCTCTCTGTGGAATAACTCAGTCATTCGCTCCAGGAAAGAGCACAAGCTCCTCCTTTCTTCCATCCCTGCTCCAGTACTCAGGTGAGACCCATCAGATCTGCACCACACACAGCAAAAAAAATGCAGAGGATTATTCTGTCCCCTGAATGTAATTGGGGATGTAGCTGCATCTGAGTTAGCACAGGAATTGCCATCAGGAATGACCCCTCAGACCATCTGACCCAGTGTTCTTCACAAGAGAGTGCCAACACCACCTGACCAGGAAAAAGAAGCAAGAAAACCTAATAGTGCTGCTACAAAGGTTGACTTAGGTCTGGGACCATGAGGACTGGCAGCTTCTAAATGCTTTGAATAGTGCATTGCTGGTGAATATAACTTTTGGCTGCTCCAGCTCTCCATATGGCAGCAGCTTTCTTCAGACCTATTATAAGGAAAGACAATGGTAAAGACTGGGAAATACCAGAAAGCTGCAAAGAATTCACACATTTAAATCAACTTTAAGTGAAATCACAATTTCCAAAGGATTGGTTTGCATATTTACTGTATCGTCTGCATCCCATACCAAGAATTATTCATTCCTGGCAGCATTCTTGCCTGTGAAACACAGTAATTGCAATTACACTTCCTAAAAAAGTCCAGCACTTTACCTTAAACAGCCCAATGCCTTTTGCCAAACTCACCTGCAAGGAGATATTTTTGATTAAACGTTTGAGAAGTCACAACAGACATCAGGTCTGACTTCAGTGTAAGCATGCCTTCACGTGACAGATCATTTTTGTGTGTGGAAAGGAAGATAAAAGCCCTTTCACCACTGGGTGCTACTCTACAAGCTAATCACTACGCTAACGTGCAGATGTTCTCTTGATACGACCTTTTCCATACTCCACACAGCGGGTTGTTTAGGTTTTCTGTGAAGAGAATGGAAAGAGACCCAGTGGGTGACTGGAGTACTGCATGTTTGTTATTATCCACCTCACTCATCATAACATCATATGAATCGATGCGCCTGTGATTTCTTTTTTTTTTTAACATCCAATGCAGTCACTAGGAGTTACCGCTGCAGTAGTGCTGCCTGTGGAAAATTAGAGGATCGAGAAGTGAGGACAGATTTAAAATCTACAATTTAAATCCAAGTGGCACAAGAGGAAGAGCTTAATTTTCTGTATCATTTCAGGTGTGAAGCAGAAGGTGACCCTGTGGAAATCATTTTAATAATACAAATGAGATGCAATGTGTCATCTGCAAGTGAGGGAGCAGGGGGAAGGCAGCCACAGCTCACAGGGGGCTGTAGCTGCAGGGAGATGGAGCAGCTTCAGATGGAGATGATTTTTCTGTCAGCACAAAGCACGTGAGAAGAGAGCTGGGGCACGCTCACAGATAGTGGTGCTTTGAAAGAGTAGGGAAATGATCCTATCTGAGAGAGATGCTCTGTCTTGCTGTGACATGAATGCAAGGAGCCAAACTCCCTGCTCAAATATGCAGGCAAGTGTTATATGTTTTCCACTACAAGAAAAGAAAGANAGAAGAGAAGAGAAGAGGAGGAGGGGGGGGGAAGAGTACCTGTGTTGCTGTCACCCTGGAGAGCTCTTTTTCATGCTACGTATGAATTCTCCAGCAACAGGTGCTGAATTCATGTTTCATCCTTGAGGCCCTGTGTTCCCAGAAAAGTGGAGCATTATTCTTTGCCTTGTTTTCATTTATTTCGCTGTGCTATTTAAAAATTGAGCTCATAGAAACATACTTCCTGGGGCAGGCAGAATCCAACAAGGGGAGCCAGCTTTATTACCTGACCTGGCCCTCCCAATTCACTTCTGCAGTACCTAGGGCTGCTGTCAAGGAGGTTCTAGTTAAGGTTCTAGTTAAGTTGTGGGAAAATTCATTGGGACCAAACATTTCCACTTGAAAGCAATGCCACACAAGGATTGGCAGGGGGCATGCTTGCCTTCTGGCTTGCCTGGATCATCACCTAAAAAAGCAGGACAACCAGTTTCTGTTCTCAGTCACAGTCTGGCCCTCAGAAGAGGAGATAAAGAGAGCATTTGCTCTCACTAAGAAGAAAGATCTGAACCCTTTCAGGCAAGAGCCAGCCAGTCCAGACTCCTCTGCAGGTGGGAGAAGGGTGGAATGAACATTGCGATAGATTACAAAAGTGCTTTGTTCATTAAATAACTCAAGGGAGGGGAGAGATGTGTTTACTTTACAGGATGTTTGCGATTAGGATTAAGCACGCTATCTTAGCATTGAGAAATCAAGAAGCTTATATAACCATAAAAGGGAAAGTTGCCTGAAAGACACTGAAGAAGACTTCGGACCTTCAGCCTCACGACCATCAGGAGGCAGAAAACGACACCCTAGCAACAAGCTGCGCAGACGCAGAGTACACCGGGAAGGACACGTATACCGGAAGAAGAAGAGTATATAATGTGTAACTTTCGGGAAGTGGATGCGTGCCGTTGGCGGAGCGGAGACTCGCAGGCCGCCCCGCGCGGTTTTGCTTGCTGCCACTTGCTTAATAAACTAATTTGACTCTATCGACTTGACTCCTGTCAAATTTACTGGGTCAATCGATAACAAACATCACTTCCCCAGGCAGGGGGCAGTGTGGATTATGGAGCAGAGGAATCATTGTAACTCATCCCCACTTGGATTTGGAACCAGAATGGTTGTGCATGCATGCAAAACCAAAAAAAATTTGCTGAAAATGAAAGTAATAGTCCAGAAGGAAGACTGGGGTGAAAAGCAGGGATTTCTTAGCATTAGGCTTGATGTTTCCCATTGTTTTGCAGGATGGACACAGCTCTCAGCTGCAGCCAGTGAAAAGCAGCACTCTTGGAAGGAGGTATAATACCGCCTTCTTTTCATATCTGTGTGTCATTAAATGAACGTGACAAAAGTTAGGCTGTGCTACACTGGGGAAAAGCTCACATCTTACAAAAAGCAGGTACAAAGAGCAAGAGGTTGGACTGCTGCCACAGTTCAACTTTCAAGTGAAGCAGGGATATTTATCTTCTATGTCCAGACCTCACACTTTTGCTATGGAGGTGTAAGACATAAAACAGTTTCCTTTCCTGTAAAATCACTTCCTAAAAATAGGATATGCACTGCCAAAACCTTATGTGAATGAAGGGCATCATAGCTCATTAGAGGTGCAGAAGGGGTCCAGGGAGTGAGGATGATCTGTGGTATAAGCAGTCTCAATGCAAAAAAAACCACAATTCTGTCCTGTGTGATGGCTCAGTACCAATGTCAATAATCTCTCAGGATTTCAGTGGGGTGGCCTGGAAGAGATGGCTGAAGAGAGGGTCTCCGAAGGACTGATCATCTTAGTGAATTTTGGGTGTCAGTTTAAACTTCAGCATCCGAGCTAATCAGTGACAAACTAGGCATCCCAAAATATATTCTAGCCACAAGCTACTGGATATTTTTCTGAGAGTTACAGATGGATACTTGGGAGCCACAACACACGCTTTAAAACAAAATGGAAAGCAAATATTCTGCTAACCACAAGTTGGCAGAAAGAACTGCTAAAAATCCTGTCCCCAAAGAGCTCATGAATAAAGGAAAGAAGCTCTTTGAAAAGAGAGACAGAGCATGTGAAAGTCGAGGTGAACCACATCTTTATTTGTTATCACCAGCCTGAAGAGCTAAACGCTCTTTTATTTTGTTACAAACACTTAGATGTAGAAAAAAGGAAACTACTCCTCTGTGAAGACTCTGTTTTGTTATTTTATTAAAGAACAAATTCCATTTCAAGTTACCATTTGCTGGTGTTAGTTTTATTTCTCAAAGAGAAGCAGGGAAACCCTGTGGTACTGAAACCCAGCTGATACTGGGTACTCTTCGCAGTAACATGTAGATGGTATTTTATCTGATTTACAGAATCAGGTGCTTAAGGCTTTGCAAAGGCAGATCTGCAGTCTTAACACATCCCCTTGTGACAATAGGCTGGATTCAGCCTTTATACATGGATAGTTTACAAGAAGAGGCAGAAGGAATACATGGGGCATATTAATCAAAAACAAAAAATGAATTGATACATTATACCTCAAGATATATAAAAAGGAAGATAAAACCAGATGTATAAAGCCAAGTCAAAGATCGAGATTTATGCAGTCACGGTGTGGTGAACACACAGAGACATTGCACGTTTGCAGTCATGTCTCTTACCAACAATAATTCTCATGGAAGCAGGACACAGTCCTCTGTTAGAGAATTCCTGCCAGGAAGGCTGGGAGGATGAAAGAAGTTGTGGTGATAGGAGGCCCTCTTTATACAGAACAGCAGGTGTGAGAGGGTGGGTCAGAGCACACAGGGCTGGGAAAGCAAGAGGCAGGAACATCATCAAATATGGGAGTCATTCTCAATGACGGGGATGCCAGGCACTGATGTTGGAGGATTTGTCATGACAAGACATGGTTAGCAGGTCTCATAAACATCCTGTGTGGAAGAAGAGTGATTAAATGGATCTCATTCCCCCTGCATCTGGAGTCCTCTCATGCCCTGCTGGTGGCAACAGCCAGCATTGCTCCTGCCACCTCCAAAAATGCCTCTGGGTTGGACATTGCTCAGTGCAGAAGGCAACCGGTCTCTTACGACCTGAGTAATGTTTTAATGGATTCTGGGCCCATGCTCTCCCACTTTCTGGTGGACAATTCCCCACCTCAGCAGTTAAATACATGACAGTGCTGTCACCTTAAATAGGCAGACTACAGAACACCACAAATAGCAGAGCACCATCAATTCAGTTGCACGAGGTACTAAGAGTGATGAATCTTTCCTACACGGACAAGAAATGATTGATTTGAATAATTGCCCGAGAATATTCACATGACACTCGAACACAGTGGCTGTCATGATTACCAACGTCTCTCTTCCTCACAGCAAGTCTATAATTGGCAGGAGTGTCTTAGATAATTTATACAGCAACAAGATTTTCACACTTTCCCAGTTTTGGATAGTTGCTAATATTTCATGAGACAGTCATTTTGTCATACAAGGAAGCTTTTGGCACATCTGTTGATGCCGACTGTCATTGGATTTCTTAATTTTCCTGTCTTTTTTATTCATTCTCACTAGTACCCACCTATACCTTTTTTGTATTGTGGAGATGTATATTCAGTTGTGGTATTAGATTAATGCAAGTCTTTTTCTGTATTTAACAGGAACATCTACTTCAAGTCCATATATGAATGGATTTCCCATTGTAAGGAAAAATTCCTTATTTCTTAATAGTTTGGCTGTACCATGTTGTTAAATAAGTAAGTGGCTAAATAAATCACGTGTTTGCTTCTCTAACTGTCCTGCATTCCAAACTAAGTAGGCCACTCCAAAAAACAAGCAGAAGCTGTCACCACTCCAGGAAGAGCTAGCAAAGAGCTACTCTCTCAATTTCTTTGCTGTCATGCTAGTGCAGATTGCCACATGCTGCTCATTTCTGTGCTCAGTAGGATCTGACTGCTAGCAGCAGAAGCAGGGGTCGGTGCCCTAGGACTGGGAAGTCTTCTTAATGTCACCATGAAACTAGTGGATAGTTTTAACTGTCATCCTTAGAAGTTTTTTTTTTAATCTCTCTTTGTATAGAACAGTCATGTTTGCTTACCTGTTTAACAGCACATATGCTCATTTCACCCCATTTTACCTGCAACAAGATAAACAAAGCCTTAACCTTCTTTGGCAACACCAGCAATTACCCAGCCCTTGGGCTCAAGGAGTGAAACGCTGGTATCAGAGCTGTGCTTTCAGAACACCCAGCATCCTCACCGCCTCGTAGGCACAAGTCATTTCAGTGGCACTGTTGCTCAGCAGCAGATTTGTTTCTTTTTCTACTCCTGCATGTGTTCAACATCAGTGTGTGAAAAATTGCTACTAGAGGGCAGATACTGATCATGATACAGCTATTACTGACTGTCAGGTACTGCAGAGATTGGGGTCACTGCTTGCTTTTTCCAAAAGAGGGACAGTTTAATGAAATCTTGCTCTTTGGAGGCAAGAAAGCGTTTATCCCCTCCAAACAAATTCATAGTCCTGAGGTAGAATGACATGAATATGTATAATTTCTTTAGTGAATTACATGAATTTGTAAGAGAGGTTTGAGGCATATAGCATTTTCAAAGTGCCTCCTTCAGCTCTCTCTGCTGCCCGCATTCAGCATATGCTGAGCGGATGTGAAGAGAGTTCCGTGGTGCCTTCAGTCCCCAATGGCTTCACTAATGTTTTTGGCTGAAATGGTTTTCCTTGGCAGGATGATTAGGCAGCAGCACACTCCACGGATGTTGCTTATTACCTCTTACAAGACTGGAATCACTGGTGCTCATCCAGTTTTACATACTGGCTGGTTGGCCCGCAAGCTCTGCTGAGCTGTGATTATACCACAGGCAGACTGCCACATCCCTTGAGCTTGTGTGTCCCACTGCCCCCACCAAACGCGTTTTACAAAGCTGACACTTAAAAAAAATCTGAGTGGCTAAATCCCAGCAAGATCCTACCAACAACTTGTGTAGATCCTTCTCTCTGTCCTGCTGTGGAAATGTTAAGAGCACAAGTGCCCACAATTTGTGCAACACACAGAGGTAGTGAAAACCAAGAGAGAGCAGAGGCATTAGGTAAATGGCCAAAAAAGCTGAGGCAGCATCACACAGAGACATACAATGAAGAAGCCAGTGGATTTAGATGACTTCAGCTGAGCAAGGTTTGGAGTGCTGCAGTCCAGTGTGTTGATGTTCATGAGCAGGCAGTGGCTCTGCTGGGTGGAGTCAGCTTCCAGGACCCAGCCCTGTGATATTTTCTCATTCAAAGAGGCTGCACATACAGAGAGAACTATAGTCCAAGTGTAGAAGGTGATGTGAGGAGAGGACGTATGAGTTGGAAACATTCCAATATTTGCTTCATGTTGGAGATACAGCTGCGTCTGTTGAACTCTAAAGGGTGGCTCAACTGTTCCAGCTCCCAGTTGTGAGCCCATCCTCTGCCTGTGTCTGTAAAAGCTGATATATTCCCTGAATGGTCACATCAGAAGTGATTTGGGTAATATAACTGTGTGACACTATGCTGAAGCTCAAGTTCAGGCCAGGCAGAGTCTTCTTATAGGTCCCGTGTTGTATCTACCAGCCCTGTGCAGATGTCTTGGGCAACCTAAACTGTCCAAAATTGCACTAAGCACCTATGCCTGGGCACCTGAAGGGCCTGTCTCTGCCATTAGCACGTTCACACTGCTTCCAATAGGTATCCCCTGTAAAACCTTGCATTAAGGAAAACGCATCCCTACCCCTTATAGACAATGGACTTAAACAGAGGTGGGTCTACAAACTTCTTACTCCAGGAATAACGAATTAACTGTTTTGCATGAAAAGTTTATCCGATTATGCTCTTTTTCCCATTGCAGACATGACAATATATCACCACATCCCTATGAATATTTCATAGAAACACATTTCAGCTTATGGGTGTTCTTTTTTTCTTGAACGATTATGTCTGTGTCTTTGGCCATTCATCATCTGTGATACGTGACTGGCCACTTGATTCAAATTACTGTAGTGTCTGGCTTTTGACTGGTTCATTAAATATTTCATAACAAGGAGGAAAAGTAGCACTGCAGATGACACTTATGTGAATATGCAAGCAGGTATTTGTGAAATCTTAGTCAGGATCTCTACTCACAGATGCTTTGGGAAGATTAATAGATATCTCTAAACACTGTTGAAATAGTGACTTTTTATTCCAGTGAAAATTCCAATGAAATAATGAAAATTATGATGATAATGATTATTTGGCACTGTTGCTCTAGTTAAAGGGATGGGGGTCCAGCATTCTGAAGTCTCTCCAAGACTGGACTATAACTCAGAAACTTAACGAGAAACAGAGTAAATGGGATCTCTTGCAATGGATTTCATTAGTATAATAGTTCTTGAGCAAACTGGAAAACAGATCTCAGAAGCCTGACATTTGCCTTGTCAGTCCATGGGAGCTCAACACTAGAATCCATAGAAATTGTAACTAAATTAAATTTTAGGTAGCAACAAGCATTCCCGAAAACCTTCAGTTCTTACGTGTATCTCTTGTAACCCGAATGAATCCTTCAGATCATTAGCTACAAAATCTGTAAGGCAGAAATAAGAGGCTGGAGGAAGGAATACTAAGCTTTTAGATTTGATTTCCCCCAAATGGCTATCAGCTTTTCAGGAGCAAACTTTTCAACGCTTAAACTTTTATATTAAATTCTTGCATGCTTGTTTAGCAGTCCTGTCACTCTGGGAGCATTTAGCTACGCTTACAAACACCAGCTAATGTGAAAGATGCAACCAAACCACTATCTGTCCTTCCCATTGAGTGAGAGCTCTGTACAGGCCTGGAAATGGGAAGCTCCCATGAGAAACAAAAGCCTCATTGACCTTGGGAGAGGCTGGGAGCAGACGTGCTATCACACAAATTGTCCACCTGCTGAGACGATTCAACCTCTTGTTGCAGGCTCAGCATGCTCTCGGTGGTTTATTCAAGCTGTAATGGTCTCTGGGTTGCTCTGGCGAAGCCTGACCTTAGCAAACCCCACCATGTAAATGGTACCTGCCACTGCTGTCACAACTGCCCCGGTGGGAAGGAACCTTCCTCCACTAAGGATGCGGGTGCCTGCAATCTATCAGGTTTTCCTGGTGGATTTGGAGCCGTATACTCATCACAAGGATGGCTGCCCTCTGCCTTAGCACCTCCTTCTGAGTGGAAGAGGGCAGGGAGTGGGGGCAGCAAGCAAGGAAGGAGCCTGTCAGGCAGGTGGAGCAGAGGGTGAGGAAGGGACACAGAGGGACAGGGGAGGGCCAGTGTGGGAAGGTGGTGGGAGGGACAGCAGAAGAGGAGGCTCAGGGGGGACCTCATTGCTCTCTACAACCACCTGAAGGAAGGTTGCAGTGAGGTGGGGGCCGGTCTCTTTTGCTATGTCTAGTGTAAGAGGACTAGAGAAAATGGCTTTAAGCTGGGATGGGGGAGATTCAGATAAGATATTAGAAACAAATTTCTCACTGTTAGGGTGGTCAGGCATTGGAATAGGTTGCCCAGGTTGCGTGTTGAAGTCACCATCCCTGGAGGTGTTCAAGAGACACTTGGATCTGGTGCTGGGTGAACTGGTTTAGGGGTTACAGTGGTAGTGCTGGGTGGGCACTTGGACTGGATGATCTGAAAGGTCTCTCCCAGCCTTGATGATTCGGTGATTCTATGATTCTGTGGAGGCTGGAGGAGATTTAGGAGAAGGACGACAAGCTGCAGGTGGGCAACGCAGACAGCTAGGAGAATCAGAGGGCTCCAGGAAACCGATCAGCAGGGGAGGCAAGGGCTGGGCAGCCCGGGAAGAAAGCCGGGAGGGGAACCCGCCGGGCTGCGGTGGTAGCACGGGTGGGAGCTGGGACCGGGTGCAGGGTGTGCGCCGAACATCCCCGAGCAGGACCGGGGGCAGCGTGTGCGCCGAACGCGGGGCAGGAGCGAGTACAGGAGAGGGTGCAGGGTGTGCACTGAGCGCCCAGGCAGGAGCGGGGACCGGAGCGGGTGCAGGGCGTGCGCTGAGCACCTGGGCAGGACACGCGCCCTCAAGGCCCCGCGAACTGCAGCCTGCACAAAGCCCTTTCCCCGCACCGGGCATGCGCGGCCGNCCCCCCGTCCCCCGTCCCCCGACACCTGTCTTCGGCTTTGAAAGCTTAGCAATGAATTTGTGAGTTTGGCCCCAATGGATACGGATGCCGGGTTTATCACATCCTGCACCTTTTTAATTATTGCGTGCTGACTAAGCATGGTGGAAAAGTTTCTCTTGCCTGTGTCAGCTCCGGCTGCATTGCACATGCATGTTTCGAGGTCGGGCTCACCGGTGTCTGCTGGGTCCCCTTGCTTCCTTCCAGCCCCCCTCAATTAACCCAGTGTTTAAATGAGCTATGAATATAAAGGCTGCATGTTCGGAAAAATAAATAAATTGGAGAGGCACACTCTCCTCTGGCAATGAGAATAAGGACTGTATCTGAACAACTGCTCAAGCCAAGGGAAGCTATCAGTGTTTTCACACCAGTGCCATAGTTAGGTAACTATTGACAAATGCTGACTTTTAAATGGTGACTGCTGACTTTGGTAATAAAACAGAAACGGCTCCTTTAAAGAGCGATCTCAAAACACTTGAACTGATGGATTGGCTTGTTAGCTCAAGCCTTGACTTAGCTGGGAACCAGAAGAGCTCTTATTCTCTGCAAGGACGTTCTCTGTGAAACAAATCTGACTTATGCTAAACACATCAGCTGTAAGACAGGGTGTTTATTTTGCAATGTCATTTTCAAAACTGTGGTAGATACCAAATGCATGAACTAGATACAGGAAAACTGCCTCACAGTCTGCTTTTCTGCCAGAGTGCATTTTGAATGGTTTATAGATTGTAAGGTGGCAGTTTTATTTGGAGTCTCACTTTTGTGTTTTAATTAGCTGTCATCAGAGCTGGAGTTCAGCTTCCAACACTTATGAAGTGTGCCATGAACGTGCACTCTAGGTGCCTGGGTGATGTTTTGGGACTAATTACTTAGAGCCCATTCTCTATTAAGCAATGTGCAAAATGAATTGACTGTATGGAAATCTCTTTCCAGTTAAATTTCCAATCTCCTGAGTTGCATCTCATTGTGAACTTACTGAGGTTTGCTTCAATCATCTGGCAGTTGAATATTCTTATTCCCTTTTTTCTCACCCCCTTTCTCTTAAAAATCATTGCTTTAAAGTGTTCCATAAGTGCTGTGGGTTTAAATGTTCCCTGTGACAGCAACCCACATTCAGTTGCTGCTCCCCAGCGTTTTTAATGTGGCCTGTGCTCTAACATAGGAGGTGTTTTAAAACATAGAGGCTTAGAGATCTTCCACGAGTAAAACTATCAAATGATCAGAGATTACTTTTCTCAGCAGAAGAAACTGCTTTCTATTTAAATGGCTTTTCCAGTCAGGGTGTATCTGGGCTGTGAAGGAGTGAATTTTTCTAGGAAGTAGTGGGAGGCAGGAAGAATCATGAAAAAGAAGGTGGCACAAAGGAGAGCATTAAACCACAGAGCCAGAACCAGATCAGAGGTCCTCAGCTATGCAGATAAAATTTCTTCAAGAGGACAAAGAATCTTCTCACACTGTGGGACAGTACTTTCTTAGCTTATATTCCAGGGTGGCTGCAGAATTCAGTGTTGTAGTTCACACTGGGAGGCAGAGTGGGTCTGTGGGTCGACAAAGCTCAGGGAAGAGTGGGCTAGGAAGGGTCAGTGGAGTTTTGGGGAAGATGAGTGATTCTCCACCTGTTTTGCTGGCTACCTTCCTGGGGAGCCCAGTGGCTGTCCCTGAAGGACTTTGCACATAGCACTGACTGAGGGCTAGCATTTGGTGGTGGTTCTGCTGTGCTGGACGAAGGCATGACATGGGACCCTCTTTCTTCTCCTTTTAGGTCTTCCCCCTCTTTCTTTCACCTTCTGTGGTAGAATATGTTCCCTCCTTCTCCATCGGCGCACTACCTGCTCCGACACCACTCTGCCATCTTCCCTACACAACTGTCTCTCGCTGTCCTGGAAGCCACCTGGTAGGTGTGAGGGGCTGGAAGAAAGTAGGTTTCTTTCTTTGCCTTCCAGGTAGGCCGATTGGGCCTGGTGGCACGGGCAGGGGAGAGAGGGCCACTAACACCTGGTCATGCCAGGCAGTGCCCGGCTCCGCCTGTGTTTGGCACAAGCTGTGAGCAGGGCATTGAGCTCAGCATGGGGGAGTCTCAACTGCGAGTGTTCAAAGCCAATTACTGGGCGCAGTCTGTGCATGACAAGCTTCAGTTTCATTAGCTGCCTCCCAGGAGCATCGAGCTGCGTGGCTCACCTTTGCAGAGATCAGAGTCTCCTCTGTGATGTTATTAGGTGTTTTTAAAAATAGCTTCATCAATCCACTTTGAAAGAGCTCGTCTGCTCTGATAACAGTGCCTGCTGGTGCTTTTCCAGATAAGGAACTTGTCACTTTTCCTGCTGTCATACATGCAGCTTCTGCCCTATTTAGAGTACAGTATAAAAAAAGACTACAAAATAACCACCAGTCTTGAGTAAAGATTTATGTGTTTAGTTTAGGAACAACTGAACACTCCTTATTTAACTGCTTTGGACAGTATTGGCTTATGAAGATGTTAGGATCAAGCTAAATACAGAGTTGAAGATAATAACTTCACATACTGGTGTCTTGAGGAAATCTTCATGATAATGTCTCTTATATAACAAAATGACAACAGGCCAAAGATATCTTTTTTTTTTTCTTTCTGTCCCAATTCGAAATTCATTAGCTTTAAAAATAATCTGAAATACTGCATTGTGCATGTATGTGTATCATCTATACAGTGGTGGGAAGCAACCAGATGAAATAGTGTAAAAGCAGTCTCAGTCTCTTTTGGGAGTCTGAAAAGTAGTTTCCAGCAGTATCATGAGAAAACTGTAATTGCAGGACATACCTCATAATTCATTCTATAATGGTGTATGCAGGAACAGTGTTCTAATTTACACATTTCTTTGATGTTTTGTGAGCGGATGGCATTTTTAAAAAGGTCTATTAATTCTGTGGGAGCTTGGTAATGGCTAATTGCTGGGGGATCAGAAAAGAGTAATAGTCAAAGTCTGACTTCTCTGCTCTCAAAAGGGAGACGGACAGCCCTCTGCAGCCTCATTTTTAAGGTACTATCCTTTTAGAAAATCTTGCTTAAGAATATTCACCAGTGCCCTCAGCATAAATTTGGAACTTGTTGATTGGTCTTCATTAACTGGACTGTTCTCCAGGAACCAGTCACTTGTTATTACAGGTAAAAAGTACTGGGCCATCCTGGCTTATTGTGGGACGTGGTGCACTGTGGACTTTCATAGGAAAGCCCTTTATTCTTTCCCTTTTTCTCACTTGTTTCATGGTTCCTTTCCTTTCATTTTTCCTTTTCTCTGTTTCTGTCTCTTTCATTGCACCTTTGACTTGGTTCATGTACTTCAGGCACCTGTTTAAAGTGTTTGCAGCACAGGACCTAAGTACCTATTAGCACTGTGACATCAAAGGATCACATTTTGAAATTACAACTTTTCCTTTGAACAAGAAGAAAAAAAGGTTCCTGGTTGCTATGGTGATGAGTGCTATATAAATGCCTATAAATAAATAAAGAAAACAGCTGATTCATGGACTTTGATTTGCACCATTATTTGCTTTTCTAATGAGATATAATTAAATATCAGAATGAGAGGAAGTGACTTTCTATCAATTTTATTAAATACATGTTATGCCTTCTCTTTTACGGTATTTCGGCTGAGAACAATTAAATAGTAAGATGTGTATTTTTCTCCCTGTAGGAAGTTGATGGTTTGGAAAATCATAGTCTAGTATTTATAGAAAAAACTTCTGGACGCCAAAAGGCACTCCAGTAAAAAGGTGGTGTCCATTTTCAGTTTAATCAGAACATACATTTTGAGCTAAATGCCTATTTTTCTTATCTCTAAGAGACTATTATAGCTGTTGCAACATTTAAGTTCCAGTCAAAAGTGTCTGTAAATGTAATTATGTTCTTCTGCAGTACTTGAACCCCACTGGTGCACAACAACAGAACTTGAAAATGTCACTGACTTTTATGTCAGAATGACAAAGGCAGAGTGAAAAATCAGATATTCCTTGGTGAAGCTGAGGAGGAGGGCAGAATTGGCTTTTTCATAAGCCTTTTGTTCTCAGGTCCATGATGTAAAAGTACCTTTCTCTCTGTGCTAAAGGTGATAATTGTAAAATGGATTGGATGGAGACACTAAACTGCTTCTTCAGAAGTCAGGGAGTAGCCATCAGCCATTGCTAAGAAGGCCCTTTTCATTATTAACCTCTGGAGCCAGTCCACTCACCTGCAGTTTCTGAAGCAGGACTTGAACCCAGTTCCTCACCAGTGCACTGGATTAATCCCACACACAGGTGTTTCTCACTCAGGAAACGGGTGCACTTTGATTAACAGCAAAAGAGAGTCTATAATGGAAGGAGCTGTCCTTAGGGGAAGGAAAAAGGTATGTGTGAAGTACAGAACTACTCCTTGGTTAAAGGATCAGTCTGGTTTCTTGGTGGGAACTGATTTTGCCACAGCAGCCTGAGATTTCCTCAGCCCTGAGCTGTGGAGTGCAGCCTGGGCACTGACAGGGAGTCACAGCTGCCACAGTCACAGCTTTGTATTCAAAGCAACTGTCTGATTTCCAAAGGACTTTGGAGCACTATCCTGTCCTATTAAACGATGATAAAATAACACCACATCCTTCACTGTCTTCCTTCCCTCGGTGCATTCAGATTCATGTCTATTTGCTTTACCAATTAAAAATATATTTGACTAAATACCTTTTACTTCCAAGCGTGTGTAATTGGGAGGACAAGGATACATGGTAGTTTTTTGCAGCTACACACAACTACTTCTCACGGGGCAAAACATGTATCTGCACACAGCTATTGAAGGCAGGGGCAGAACAGGAGTGAGGAATGGTGTCTCCGAGGGTGTCACTTGAGCGTCAGCCTGCTCCAGTTTGATTTGTGTTTCATAGGCCTGTCACATTTGTCACAGCTGAGCTGCTGCTGTGGCCAGGCTGGTGGTACTCACCTGAAGAACAGTGACAGCTTCAGTGAAACAGCCATAGAGCTGCTTCTGAACCTGCTGTTTTGTGTCATGGGACTGTGCTGATCTGTCAGAAGGTGGCAGTGTCCTGATCCTGACGCTGTGCCTGCCACAACACTGTTTCATGTGGGCCTGAGGCTGGAGCAGGTTGTGCTTGCTGGAATGTGGTTTGTGTTTCACGTGTATCAAAAGCAGTTTTACCTGGATTGAGGGTAGGTCTGGACAGTCAGTGTTTGACCTGCATGACTGACAGTGGACAAGGCAATCCAAGGTCTCTCCTAAAAGGGTCACTGCAGGGGCTGATGAGGTTTGTAGGCAGCCTGAACCCAAACAATCTGCTGCTTGCAAAAGCAACAGGGATATGGGAAGGGTGGCGAACAGGGAGTCTTGAACGTGCTTCAAGTTTGCAGCTACTCCCAGGGCTAACCACATGGTTTTGGTGTTCCTAGAGACCGGGTTGGTGCTGGAGCAAGACCAGGCTCCAGAGTCATTGACAGAATTTTCTCAATTGAAAAGCAGCATTATTAGTAGCACATACTGCCTTTAATGGAGAGGCATCTTTATTTAGAAGTCTTTTCTTTGGGGAGGAGGATGAAATATACATATAGATATTAATGACAGGACAAACTGTTGAGGACAAGCTGGAGCTGTTGTGTATCTCCTTTTCTGGCATGGTTAGGACGAAGGGTGAAACAGTGCATATACCAGATTTTTTTATCTTCATTCCTCAGAAGCTCTGCTTATGTGTGGTTAGGATTTTTTTTCTGTCAGAATTTTTTTTAATAGATAGATATGATCCAGGACCATCTGGTGGAATTTGCTGTTGTCACATCTAGTTTTCTGATGTATTGCCTGTCAAGTTATGTTGTATGTTCAGATGAATTTCTCATATGATCTGCTGACAGCTACTGACAGCCCTGAGATGGGAAGTTGGAAGCCTGGGGAGAAGAACAGAGGGGCAGAGCTAGCTTTAAAAATGTAACTTTGATTGCTTTTGATTGGTGGGCTTTTATTTCTGGTATTTATGGGTGACTTTTTTAGTTAAGAATGGTGAATGACTGGACTTTAACCCAAGTGCATCTAAGTGCACCTAAAGTACTGTAATTTTACTTGGAAAGTCTTGGAAGTCTCCCTGTAGTTTTGTTGTTGACTTTTTTTTCTTTGACGTTGGGCTCCTCGGTCTTTCTCTATCCCTAACTCTCCATCTGTAGACAATCTCACACCTACTTAAATTGCAGCCTTTTCTTCCTCCTTATCCAGTCCCTCTTTGGAAAGATCTCAAAACATTTCTGTATTTATTAGGATACCATTAGGTATCCTAATAATCATAGTATCTCAATCTGCTAATTCTAAATCCTAATACCATAATAATTCTGTAGTAAAATGAACTTAGATTTTTGACAGATTAGTATTAACCTTTGCAGACAGATCACATGTATAAAAGCAATAAGGAGCTCTGAAATAATGACAGTAATTCTTTTCTTGCTAGTATAATACTCAATTAATTAAAGTAGATGTTTTTGATGTAGAGGTCCACAGTGCAATTGCATTTCCTCACACACTGACAAAGATAATGCTGTACTTTGTAAACCAGAATCCAAACAAGCCATAAGCACTTCAGTTTTGTTCTTCATTTTTTTCTGCCATAATTTGAAGCTCCAAGTAGCAATTATAAGCTGGTGACAAGATAAATTTCACAACTTGTTGTCATTTGTCATTTTTTAATTGGCCAGATCAGAAAAGAAGTGATTTGTGTTTGAACTTTAAAGGTTTTTAGTTTATATAGTACTGGTAGAAAGCATAGTACGGGTATTTCCGAATGGGTTGGGAGGAAGCCTGTTTGTGGACAGAGGTGAGATTGCACTGCAAAGGCATGTCCGGGTGTGGCTCTAAACAAAGACTCGCCCCTTCTCTCTCAAAGCTGTGCTGGGTATACCGGGCCTCCTGCTCCTTACATCCTACCTGAATGTTGATGAAGTTGGAAGTCACCTTTGAAAATGAAAAAGCTTTCTTCCATGGGAATTTGGATCTTAAGATGACAGTCCCCAAGCTCAGGGGACTCTTGCTGAGGAAGAAGCTGGAAAGCATTTACTTGCCTCTAGTTACTCCTGTGACTCCTTGATGCTACCTCCTGGTCTGGGGACTGTGAGTGCCCTTCTGTAGCAGTAGAGAGAGATGTCGTATTAAGCTGGCCAGGCCAGTAGAACCTGAATCTAGGGAGCACTGTTGTGTACTCCAGTCTTGTTCTTAGAGTATCAGATTAAGGAGATTTGAGACATGGAAATGATCCCACTCCTGTGCTGTCGTAGGGGATGGATGGGGTATGCAAGGGTCAGTGTAAAGACACAGCAGCTCTCCATGGTGATGGTGGTCTGAGTTGGATGGAGCACTGTTCTCATACTGCTCAAGCATCAGCTCAGCTATTTTCAGAAGAAGTGGACTTTGAAGGAAACCCCATAGATGGAATATGGCAAAATCCTCTGCCTGTAACATCTTTGATAGCACTGCAGGGCGGCAAAGCTGGTCTTCAGTCCTTAAACGCATTAAATTAACTCTAGACAAGCCTGCTGAGAAAAGGGTAATGAAGCGGGTCCAAGATGGGGGGGTGTGTGCTCAAGCGCATGCAGTGGCCTTAATGCTCCAGGCAGCATTCCCGCAGGCACGTGGCTCGGGAGCAGCCAGGTCATGGAGCACACTGTGATGTTTGTTAAATGTATTGCAGACCACAGGTGCAGCCAAAATCACTTAGCCAGGCATAAAAGAGAAAGTCACTTAGGAAGGAGAGCAATCCCAACAGGAGAAACCTGTGAGAGGAGCTGGATGCAGTCTGGCATAATTGCTGGCTGTGGAGGGAATGTTCTAGTGGGCACCCTCTCAGGACTTGCCTGAGCCCATTGTAGCAAAAATTTCAGCTTCTGGTAATGGAGACTGATGAAGATCTCAGCACATGGATTGTATTGTTTCAGGTAGAGGCGGTGTCTGAACAGATCTGCAGTGTGACTGACATTGTGCAGTCTTCATCTTTACTTCACGTAATGAAGAGGTGGGAAGGTGACGATTACTTGAAGCACCTGGCTAGAGGCAGAACATAATTTATCAGAGTTCATTTGTCTGGAGGAGTTATACAGCCCATATATAATTTAGAAACGTTAAAAAATAGGGAGCTTTTGTCTTTTAAAATCAGTGAGCACTCAAGTCTGTTGGTTTAAAATCTTGCAATATGTCTAAAATGAACTAGGAAAGTGTATATAAATAGTACTGATAAAACTAAGCCCTTCATTAACTCATAATAATGTGTATTTTCCACATTTAGGCTGAAATACCTGGAGCTGCACATAGATTTATCCTTGTCAGTTTTTCTGAAATCACATTTAATAGAGATGTTCTTTTCAGGTGTGATCTGTAAACAGATTTTTTTGTTTGTTTCTTTTGCAGTAGATGTTGCTTCTCCCACTTTTTTTTTCCTTCTTCAAGTCTTTTCTCCCTTCTTCTGATTTAAACCTGATGACGTTATGCTATAGTTGAATTACCAGAGAGGGAGAGTGATATCTTTGTCCTCCACCTTGTTGTAAAAAAATCTATATTTTTGTTTTCTGCAGCGTATTGAGAGCAAGATAAACGAGCAGGGTGTTGCCATCCTTTATCACAGTCAGAATGATCAATGACATGTCCTGGAAAGTTTAAAGATGTGTAAGAATGCAAATCCTTGGCCCACAAGGATGTGTGGTTGAAAGTGCTGATCCAGCCGGGAGTTAGGCACATCCTTAAATCTAAGCAGAAGCGTTGCTTCCCTTGGGTTTATATACTTGGCACCATGCTGTGTGGGGTAAGCAAAGCTCATTCTGTGAAAGGAGATTTGACTTGTCGTAGTGGCTTGAAGTGAGGTAAGGAAATGAGCCTTTTCCTGTCCCCTGGAAGAGCAGTCTGAGTAGTGCAGGTGTTGCTGTTCTGTGTTACTGCCCTTGGCTCAGGAAACCTTGATGGTTTGGTGTTTGCTTCCTTACAGTGCATCCCTCCACTTCTCCTCACTTTTCACACTCTGCCCATGTCTGCTAACCATGACGCCTTGTTTGTAGCAGGTGATACAGCAGCGCAGCACCTCAGCCTAACAGGGCGGAAGCACTAGAAGAGACTGAGGATATTACATGGGAGTGCATAACTTTTCCTCCCTAGCAAACAGCAAAATACGTATTTTTTTTCAGTAATTTACAATTCAGCCAGGAGGGCCAACAATATCCTGGGGAGCATCAGGCACAGCATCGCCAGCCAGGCAAGGGAGGGGATTGTCCTTCTCTGCTCTGCACTGGGGAGGCCACACCTCGAGTGCTGGAGGCAGATTTGGGTGCCACAATGTAAAAAAGACATTGAGCCATTAGAGAGTGTCCAAAGGAGGGCCACAGGAATGGTAAAGGGTCTGTAGGGGAAGCCTGGCGAGGAGTGGCTGAAGTCCCTTGGTCTGTTCAGCGTGGAGAAGGGGAGACTGAGGGGAGACCTCACTGTGGTCTTCAGCATCCTCAGAAGGGGAAGAGGAGAGGCAGCTACAGATCTCTTCACTCTCGTGACCAGTGACAGGACTTGAGGAAATGGCCTGAAGCTGAGTCAGAGCAGGTTTAGGTTGGATGTCAGGAAAAAGTTTTTCACCCAAAGGGTGGCTGAACACTGGAAGAGGCTCCCCAGGGAAGTGGTCACAGCACCAAGCCTGACAGAGTTCAAGAAGCATTTGGACAATGCTCTCGGTCATATGGTGATGCTTGGGATGTTCTGCATGGGACCAGGGGTTGGACTGGATCCTTAGGGGTCCCTTCCAACTCAGCATATTCTATGATCCTATGATCTTTTCTCTATCTGGTTCTTTTTCTGGTTATCCTTTAGTGGAAGTACTCTTTTTGGCTCTCTTTTCTTTCCTCCCCTTTAGTTCATTTTCGTGCCATGTTTCTTGCTTCTTTATATTTAATGTTCTGTGTGCTTTCTGAGGATGCAGTGTATTCTCTGCTCTGGTTGCTGTCCACATATTCCTGGTAGTGTGAAGTCATCTATTTCTTTCCTCATTTGAGCTTGCTTTCTAACTGGGAGGTGATATATCATTTTTGTGTACAGATGGAAATGCTTTTATTGGGGTTTTTTTGGTACTGAATTAGATGTCATCCCTCTTGCATCCTTGAGACTCTGAAAGAGAGATGCAGGCTGAGTTTTCCTGATGCACTGATTTTACAGCATCGGTTTCACTGAATTACCACCAACTGATCCCACAGCATTGCAGCTGGCACTGAAATTCTCACATTTATCTCCTGTGTTTTAAGTGATTTTATTTACTTCATACAGTGCATTGAGGTATCAAGCTCATGACTGGAAATTTCTTGGTATTTTATTGATAAATACAGATCAAAAAGATAATCTCCCAGTCTGTTTTGGTTTTTTTTCCTAGAGTAGTCTTTGAAGGTTGCACATTCTTCTGTTGTACATCCTTTGTCCAAGTGTGTTTTCTTTTTGTTCTCTATTCCCCTCCTACTTGTTTCTTCTCTTCCTTTCCTTCATTTCAATCCTAGGTCTTCTTTATTCTTTTGGGTTGTTTTGTGTAGGTTTGAGAAGAGACACACCTGAGTTTAAGTATAGTTGGCTATTTGGAGTTAACTTGGAAGTTTTCCTTACAGATGCCATGTAAGCAAAGAGCTCAGTAATTTGCCCCTTCATCTCTTCAAGCTTTTTCCAGTGACAACTGAAAAGTTTCACAAACTTTTCCCTTCCTGCCTCCAGCTTTCATTGCCTTTTGACTATCTTGTGCTGCAAAGCTGGCTTTGTCATACCTGTGAGAGGCTGTGCTGCACAATTCTCACATCCAAACCAACTGATGTTTCCCTTTTCCATTGTAAAATGTTTCACCTTTTCCTTTCAAAACAGACATGAAAGTGTTCTCCTCTCATCCAGCCTTTGACTCTGCCTTATAAAACTGCAACAGAGATCTAGGTACTCACTGGCAGCTGGACTTCTCTCCTCAGTTGCATCCAGGAGCCCCTTCTTCATCTACTAGATGTTCTGAAGGCCATGTGCATTAAAAAAGGGGACAAGGTGCATTTTGATATTAAACAAGGATTTCTTGGTTCTTGTGTGGAGGTGGCATATATGGAGCTTGGGATTAAAGATGAGAGAAATAAGAGTTTATTTGATAATAGAAGGGGTTTCTCGTATTTATGAAAAAGTGGTTTTGTACCACCCAGCTTACTTCCCAAAGTTCAACAGAGAAAATGTAATTCTCAGTGAAAACGGTTCATTTTGTTTGAGTTTCAAAGATTTCTTTCTATATGGTGTTAATTGCCTTTCCATCTTTTTACTGTTTTACCTTAACAATTTGATTACACATGTATTTTTGCTCTTGAGAGACGGTGGGTGTGATACAATCTCTGTTTTAAACTGTTATCATGTAATTAGCAGGGAAAGATGTCTCTAAAGTCTGATCTGCTGGCTTCTTTGCTGCTCAAGAAGCAAAGGGGAGCTGAATTACGGGACTTGAGTCCTTGACTGGAAGTCCTTGTTGTGTAAATTTGGCGTAGGCTACTTCTGTTTCAGAGAACCACCTCTTTCTTCAGCTTGGAGCTGTGTGTTGGGACCATGCTTTAATGATGTCATGGAGTTATAATGAGTTTCTTGGTTATGCTCTATGTACCTCTTGTATAAAGTGGGCTTGCACACAGATCTTTCTTGTTCATCTAGTTATGCTTTCTTGATAGTAAACCATAAGGTACCTCTTGGGAAGTCTTACAACTAACACTGAAAAGTAATCTTTGCTCTCCCTTCTCAGAGCTCCCTGTCTTCTAAACCAGACTGTTTGGGATATTTCTGCTGCATTCTTCTCAAAGCCATGCTGTGAGTTTTTAATGTCTTTTGGTGCTAAAATTTCACCCATTATGTTTTAGGGCTCAATTTTGCATACTGTTTTCTGGATAACACTTAGTTTTGGCAGTTCAGTTCTCTTCATTGGTGTACTAGTGTGAGTGTTTTGTTCTATGAGTGGTACTCAACTGAGAGTTTAGACCTTGGTTTCTTTAAGCTCAGACACTCTCACAGTTTTAAGCTGTATGTGAGTTCTGAATCACAGGTGACCAATGAAATACTTAAGCACAGTCTGTGTAACATACTTTCAAAATGCCTTGAAGGAATTTCATATCAACTGCTTCTGTCCCAGGGAAAAAGCCCTCCTGAGTTTGTGTGTAGGGGCTGCACTCGCCCTTCAGAAGAGGAATGTGCTGTGTATTCCCAGTGATTCCCTGGAATGTGCTGAGGTTTTGCCCTTCTGGCAAGCAGTCAGTCACATGTAGTTACAGAATGACCACAGTCCATCACACAGAACATTCACTGGTAAGCCTTTGAGGCATTGGAAATGAATCAGTTGTGAATTGCTTCGTGTCTTACTTTGCTGCTGTTTTCCCCTCTCCCAGCTGGCCACATGTAATGTAAATTGAGTGGGATGGTGGTGGTTTGTGAATTGAAATCCCTTTGCACTGGAAAATTAGTTTCCCTGAGCAGATGAGGCTTTCTTTCATCTGTAGCTATGTGGACAAAAAGCCCTCTCCAGAAAGGTGTGTGACAGCATTTTCATGACCTCTCTTTTTTCCACTGACTCATCCATGTCATAAACTCACTTTTGTGAGCCAAACCAGACTCAGGCTGTTCCTGCTGGTGTAATTTATTTCAATTTTAACGTCAATATTTTCCTGCTTACCTTTCACAACGGCTAGGAGGAGTGGTGGGAGGGAAGATGAGATCCGGTGAAAAATAAAAAGGTGCACAAAGATTAATTTGCTGTATAATTTTCTCTTTTAGAAGGAGGGAGAGACACACCTGGGAAAATAGGTTATCAAACCTCTAAGCACACAGATGAAATACTGTCCTTTCTAGCAGACACTGTGGTGTTGCACTGAGGCAGTCACTTACTCAGCACTAAAACTATACGACCAGATTCATTTTGAGGGGGCATGATGTGGTTTTCTCTGTGTGTCTGCATTTTTACTGCCTTTAGCTAAGTTAGGGCCCTTGGTGCTTATCACTTTTTAATGATTTGTTCTTACCTCTGCTCCTTGCTTCTGGCTGTTTGTTCTTTACTACTTAGGTTGTTACTCATGTTCATGTAGAGACCTGAGAGTTAATAGAAAATGAAGATTGGAGTTGCTCTCACCTTCCCTTCTCCTGTAAGGTTGCCTGGGACAGTTCCACACACATTTATATATGGCTTTGCAGCATCTTGGCTTCTGACCCTGTTATGGTTGTGTCAAAGTATAAAGCTAAAGCTGGGAAGCTAGCAGCTCATTGAAATTAATTTCTTTGGATTTATAAACCCACTGATTAATCATCTTTTAATGTGGGTATAAACTTAGAAGAAATATGTAGTCTCTGTCTTAATTGTAATCTTTTATATGAATTTTGTAGTAGTCATACATATGTATTATATACAAATGTATATGTACTTAGCACAGAGGTCACAAGGCAAGCTATTATACACAAAGTTCTCTAGTCCTTGCTTAATTTATGTGCATGTATTGTCCCATTGGAACACAGGACTCTTAGGTACAGGCTTATTTTTAAGCATTAAATATATTCAAGGAAATTAGAGAAGAGGAGTTTTATTTCAGTATATTTTGGACTTTAATTTGGTATATTTCATCACCTTGATGGTAAAGAAATGGTGGTTAGTTTGTGTAACTGTAAGTCACTTAGCAAGGTGGTTGTTTTCTTGTCAGTCCTCAGTCCCTGACTTTGGTGCTTTCTCCTCTCACATACTTGCTGCAGTAATACAGGTGCAGATTTGGGTCTTCGTAGTTGCAAGAGAAGCTTTTTGTGCTGTAGCTTTAATCCCTTTGCCTGGAAAGAAGCATTGGCTACCTCAGCATATTGTTCCTGTCAGCCTCCAGGACAGATTATAAGCACATCATTCTGTCATAAAAGGGGTGAAGCAGGATGAGCCAAGGCAGGAAGGCTGTAAATGTCCTCTATCTCTGACCTCTCCAGACCTGGGATAGGATTCACTGCCTGTGGCCAATACATACGTATATTTTTGTCTTGTCTTCAAGGTCACAAGACCTTCTTCCTTGAGGCTGATGGGTGTGACAGCACCCACGACTTTACTGTGGCTCATCTTGGGAATGCTTTGCTAGTGAGAGGGTTCAGCCCTGCTCCAACCCTCCCTGTGCTAGGTGGCTTCTGTGGGAATGGCTGCATCAATGCCAGCAGAAGCCTAGAGATGGAAAAGCACATCCTGATGTAGGAAGCTATCTGGAGAGCCCTTGATGTCTTGAAATACTCTGTAAAGTAGCTGAAAGACCACTCTGTTCTTGGCTTTGCAAATGTCAGCACATGGATCCAGAGCTGTACAAAATGAATGAGGGCAGATGTTTTTAACTGGAGCTGTCTTAAACAGCAGTTGGTTTATCAGGCTGATGCTGCTCTTCTCTCAGTGACAGTCAGGTTACACTTGAGTTATTTGAAGAGATTCTCATTACCAAAGACTTGACTCAGCATTTGATGCAACAGAAGCAGATCTTGAGGGTAGGAAGGAAGGGAACAGATGAGCTGCTGTGGCAGGGTTGGGTAAGGAATCTCCTATCATCGAAGGTCCACAAGTGAATAGCAACTGTGTCAGTAGTTTTGCAGGTGTTCCTCTTTCAACAGATACTTCCTGCTTTTTCTCTGAAACTTTCACCTTCTTGTGTGTATTGAATGTCATATGTATTATGTCATCTATTTATGGGGGAGTTAGAACCTCCACACAAACTGGTCACAAGGAGGGCTTGTAGAGGAATGATACATTGATTTATTGGTGGGAAGAAATGGGGTAAAAATTAACCACCTTGGGTTTTATTACTATTCAAATAAATACAACAGCAAGTCTAATACAAAAATTTCCCATCAAGTCAGGCTTGGACTTCTTCCTCTTGCTGCTGTGGCCTTGATAAATATGCCTAGATTCAACAGTCTTTCCATGAATTTTCAAGCTGCTGAGAGCATAAAGAAACTCTTCTGTAAATTGTTGCATATGACACCTGGAGGAGTTGAAATGGGTTTTTACAATTAATTCAGTGTATTCATCATACTTTCCCTATTGTGTGCAGTGGTTCATGTTGAAGCTGAGAAAGATGATTCATTTGCTTTCTTCTCCCTCCTGCCAGTAGCAGCAGTAGCCCTCAAAGCAACATTTGAAACAGTAAATGCCTGGCCTGCAGCCATGTGTTACTACTTCTCTTCTGGGCCTTCTGATGATACTGTACTCAGATGAGGGACAAGGTAAGAATTCTTCTTTTCCATGGGGAACATCACAATGGGGTATTTAAGTACTAATCAAAACCCAATTGTTATGATATTTTTTAATTGGCCAGCAGATATTTTTCAGTCCTACGGCCTATGCTGTCAGGAAACACCTTGGTTTTTTTATCTCCTGTATAAATTATTTTATGATTTGTGAGACCTAATGCTCTGTTATGAAATTTCATGTGACTATCAGCACCCCTGGGATATGCTCCCCACCCAGAACATGGGATGTTTTGTGCTCCCTTAGCATCAGTCTAAATGGTTACACTACAGGGAGGGTGTCCTGTGATACTGTGCTCCTATCTGTTCTTAATTTTACACTGCTGTCCTAGGAACAGGGTTGGGTTGTCTGCTGGCTGCATCCTTTAGAATGTGAGGATGTGTTGTACAGGTGCGGCTGAAGGGGGCGTTGGAGGCAAAACAATCTGTTTGCAATTATGGGACTCAAAATGGCAGTAAAACTTTTTATTTCCCTTGATTTGATTTAGATTCTCCTTTAGCTTGGCTCTGAAGTATATTCCTGTCATGCTGCTGTTGTAGCTACTTCCAGGCATTTGTCAGAGGCTGGCTAATTGAAGCACACGCTCCAGCTTGGATCGAAACTGCTGTTTTGATCGAGACTGTACATGCTGCTACTGCTTCCTTGTGGAGTTCTTTCCATGAAGTGCTAGGACTTTAGTGTGTAAGTTTGGATTCTCAAGGTTTTTAAGAAAGCACAGAGTCTCTGAACATAGGAAAAGTGGAAGGTTAGAACAAAGGCAGCTCAGGGAACAGTCCTGTCATAGAATATTCTGAATTGGAAGGCACCCACAAAGACCATCAAAGTCCTGGACCTCGATCCTTGAAGCCCTCCTGTAATCCTGCTTATGAACTGAGATGTTCTCATCAATTCTGGAACAACTGCAGCCCACTTGCAAACCAGTTGCATAATCCAGTGAAGGCAGTTAAATTCTTGGACATCTTAAACCCTATCCTTTGGATACTTCCACGTAGTTATTACCTGTTCACCCTTATAGATCTGTCTAAGTGCCTGACAGTTCATGAAAAGCAGGTTTTGTGTTTCTGTTATGTCTCTTCTTTTTCATACCTTGGCACCCCTATGATGTTCACATTCAGGGGTGTTTTTCCTTTCAAGAGCTGTATTTTGCTGTGATATTAACATCTTCATTTCCTAAGACATCTCTAAGACTTGCAGGTTATGACTGCCCTGTTTGTTTCAACAGACAGGAAAAGGGGCTCTCTTCCTTCTCCTCCAAAATTCCCAGGACAAGTCGTTCTGACAGGGCCTCCAACTTGAGCCTAAATTGTGGGTCCAGGGGGGGTTTCCCAGGCATGCAGGAGGCCCCTGGACCCTCTGCATTGCAAGTATGGTGGGAATAGAGGATGGGAGAAGGGTGTGTGGGGAGCAGAGCATGTCAGGCTTGTGGTTACTTCTCTAGCAGCTCTTTGAGAGCAATAGTGACAGAGTTGGTAACTTATTTCTCTCTGTCCTTTACCATGCTCACTCTGTTACCTGTGGTCTTGGAGGCCTCAGCTTTTGTCTTGAGCCCTGAAGCCCATGAATACAACCTTGGAGTACACAAGAAGTTTTGATTGTTAGTGGATTTTTCAAAGGAAGCTGCTCTCATATTAATGGATGCTGGTGTGGTGCATCCCACCCACATCCAATTGACAGTTTCAGTCTTTTTATCTGTAAAATGGGAGATGTGTTTCTTCAGGTGAGGTTGTGGCTTGACGTTGAAGTGTCACCTGAGAGAGGGCAGATGATCTTCCTGCTGCCTGGACAAAAATAGTTAACAAACAGCAGCTATGGGAAGCACCACGGTGAGACCATACCCAGGGATCTCAGGCAATGTTTAACCTTTGTTTTGTCATGTCAGTCTTGGTGAACATCATTTACTTACCAAACTGCTCTTCTGAGCATGAATTATCTCAGATTCCCTTGCAGACACATTGGCACTAATCACATTTGCAGGTGCGCAGTTGGCAAAGCTGTAGGAGAGGGTGACACTGCCTTGGGTCTCCAACAGAGGCACAGCGTCCTGCCTGCAAGTGTCCCTGGCTTACGCAGTTCTGAGCAGCTGGCTCTGCAGCTAGGGAGTAATCCCCAAGTGAAGGATGTAGCTGAGCGTAGGCCAAGTCAAAGGAGGAGAAAGAGGACACCTGTATGGTTTCCAGGAGCTTTACTACCCTTAGAAGGTCCAGGGAAGTGTCGGTGGATCTGAGCGTGACAGGGTCCTTTAAAGACTAGGGTCCGGGGGAGGAGAATAGGGTAATAACCAATGGGGTACGAGAACATGGTTGAGCGACAGGTACAATAGCAAATGGGGGTAACCTGGAGGAGGGAACGAAGGGTAGAAACCAATGGGGAACCGTACAACGGAGAAGGTTCTGGAACTGGGGTGGAGAGAGGGGCGGCACAATGGGCGGTGCCATAGGCGGAGCCTTATACCTCAGTGCTGTCCTCTGATCCGCCTTCTGGGCTGTGTGAGGCGGGGGAATGCAACCATTGGATGGCTGCTACCTGACGGGCAATTGAGGACTCCAGCCCACCCGAGGGCTGGGCAACCCCAACAAGAGGGAATTGGTTTATCTCTGTCACCCTGCTGAGCTGTCATTACTGATGGCAAAATGGGAACTTGGAAGAGCACAAGTGACACCTAACTTGAATCAGAACAGCCACCAAAGCCATCTCCTGCCTTGGGAACTGGCAGATGACTCTCCCACACCATTCACACACACTGCATACAGTTGCAGGAACAGGCCAGTGTGCCCTTGCAATGCTGCTGTGGTGGTTCCTAATAGGGATGGAGGGGTTATTAGAGTGAAAGTTTAGCATATGACAAATTCAGATAGCAGGCAAGTATATATTTTGTATGTATAAAACATGTCCATATCTGCAGAGGAGAATAAATATCTATTAATTTGTCAGGTTGATGTCAAGACATGTAAGCTGCCTCTGTGTGTGTGTGTGTGTGTGTGTGTGTGTGTGTGTGTAAAATGTTTGATCATACTTAAACCTTTTTAAACCTAATATTTATGTAAAACTTGCATCCTACATCTCTTAAGCCTTGGGAATATGTCATTCTTGAAGCAGTTGAGCAAAGTGGGGTTTGGCCCTTGAGATATTCTTCAGAAAAATACATTTTACCCTATCAAAGTATATTCTTGCTTAGGGATTTTCAATATTTGGCTGAAGTCCTGGTCCTTTCGACATGAGTTTTAATGTTAGCTTCTGCAGAATCAAAATGTCATCCTCTCTGTGTGAAGTCCCAATCTTGGTGTCCAGAAACCAAATGCTTCTTTTGTCTCCTTTTGTATTTATCAGTACAAAGACTTTTTTTGTTAGTTCAGGCATAATTTTTTTTTTTGTGCTCTCAAACTGAAATGCACTTTTGGTTCAAAAGCTCTGCAGGAAGAACAGTTTCTTATAGAGAGTCCTTCTGGGACTATAAATAATAAATGCTGTGACTCAGAGTGACACAGGCACCCCTGCAACATATATGTGCAATGCAAAGATTCAGTAAATAATTATTTACCTGCTCTTTGTCAGCCCTAAACCAAGAGGGATCCATTCAGACTTTCTTGCTAGTTTGAGGAGTTTTGTTTGTGCTGTACTGCTTTTTAGGAGTTCTAAAATATGGTGCTGTTTTTGAAGGCTTTATGAGGGGTATTAAATATTTATCAAATGCTTAGTTCTGAGCCAGGACCTCCTATTCAAACCTTACCAGCTTGTAGTAGGTGCTGCCTGTGAAGAGCTTGGGACTTCCACACTTAGTGCCTTATGGTGCAATAGTAATGGACAGTTATTATTTCACAGTTGCTGGAATTATTTGATTATGGTTCCTCCCCCACCCCTTAATGATGTAGTTTTGTACTTTGTGGTATGGCAGATTGACAACAGGACCTTCTTCAGGACGGGGGTTCAATTCTCTAATTCTGTGCAATGTGATAAAGTGTACCTAAGAAATCCATTAATGTAACTCATCCCAGAGGTAGAGAATAAGCTTATTCATGAATAGAAAACCAGTCTGTATATGTTGTCCTTTCTTCTCCAGTAAAATAAAAGCTTGTCTAAGATAAAGAGACCAACATGGTGTGTCTGGGTTATCAGGGGTCCCACTGATAAAGTCACTGACCAAGTTCTCTGGGGTCAGTGAAAAGGCTCCTGTTAGCATCAGTGGAAGGTAGGTCATGCAATGGAGCTTTCTGAAGTGCAGAAAATACAAAGTCAAGATGTGTTTTCTCAAGTGAAGTCAGCTCCAAGTCTTACTCCACTCCTAGAGTTTCAAAATTCAGAGGAAAAATATCAGACTTGTTCCACACAAGGCAACATCTTTGCATTTAGAGGGGCAACGGGACAATGAGATGACCTTAAAAAGAGAAGGGTGACTCTGGATTTCCTTAGTCCCAATAGGACAGGCTGAGGGCACTGAGTGGGTTCTCTTCTGTTTGCTCTTTTTTTGTTATTTATTTGCCCCCAGGCAGATGGGACTGACCAGTGTCTCTCTGAGATCCTCTAAGGACAGACATAGGCTCATGCTGTAGTTCAAAGTCCACCTTGAGTGTGTGGGAAGAGGTGTTAGAGAACTTTTCTTCTTTTTCATGCTTGTTTTACCTGTTAGGTCTCAAAGGGAAAATCCTCAGAGACAGATATTCAACAAGATGTGTCCTGCAAATACGCAGTCAACATGTTTGCAGAGAGCCTCGTATGTTTGCTTGTGATCTGCTTGCAAGAGTGTCCCTGCAGGGCTGGGATCTCACTCCTGTGTTTAGTGATGTGACTTCCTGCCAGGAGCCTTTTGGTGGGCTCTGATCTGCATGTAGATCCCACTGTGGGATAAGAACTGGAAATGTTCCCGGTCAGTACTATCTGGTTTGCCATCTTCATGAAGCTGCTCAGTCCCCACAGATTCAAGCTCTGCTCTGCAGGTTGGTGTAAGGGACTCACCTCCATGAGCTTGTGTGCAGTAGGAGATTCTCTTGTAAACTCCTGCATAATTTCCATGCCTCTGTGTTTAGGAATTCCTTGTTTCCACCGTAAAAAATAACTTTAGTTTGAAAATACTGTTCCCTGGGTCTCTGAAGGAGGGCAATCACAGCCTTGTTCAATTCTAAGCCATTTGCTGACCATCACAGCTGGGAAATTGCTTCCCTGGTGCCAAGGGAATTACTAGAAAGCACGACGAAAGGCTTTCACGTCCTCTAGCAAGGGGCATTTTTTCTTTTCTCTCCTATTGTTTTCTTCTTTTGTGTGAAGTGTTTGGTGTAGCAGTGGCATTAATGATCCTCAAAAGCAGGATCTCTAAAACGCGGTGTCCCCCTCCCCAAACCAATTTGCCGCCTGTCTCCCACGACATGCTCAGCTCCGTGAAACAGCACGGTGGTGTTTGTTTCGGTGTGGCCGCCCGTCGGGGATTTGCAGGAATACTGCAGCAAATCATCCTGCATGCAAGGCTGACCTCTGGGAGGCTAACAAATTGAGGTGAGCCAGCTGGAGCGATAGGACACTGCCGGCAGACAGAGCATGCTCAGACCTGGGGGAGAAAGGTAGCTCAGGCTGCAGATGGTGCACGGGTTACGGTGCCGAGAGCTCTTAGATGGGATTTCTGCTTTTTCTTTGTGGTGGTGAGGAAAGAAGAGGACTGGAGAGTGCTCGTTCCCCTGCAAAGCATAGCTTTAAGGTGTCTTCTTTTTTCTTTCTCCTGTGAAAGAGAGGCACCGGATAGCATTTCCTGTTATTTAGCAACACCAGGTATGCGTGCATGTGCTGAAACACTGATCTACCAGTGATAGTACTTCCAAGACTAAAAAGGTTGCAGATGCTCTGAATTACTGCATTTCTTTGCTGGGTGTCATTGTAACTGTGCCGTGTTTGCTGTGCTGATCACATACGGCTCTGAATTCAGTTTCGTTGGCAGTTCTGGTTGCAGTGTACTGAGGGGAGGGGGGAGGTTAGCATGTTTTTGATATCTCCTCGCTCCCCCCTTCCGTGCAAGTTCACACTGAATCCCTCCTCTATGTGTGTGCACATGTGGGAAGGGAGTCAGTAGTTCGTTTGTAATCCCAAGTCTTTGTAGTTCCTCTTTGTTTGACTAGCGGTTTGCTTTATCATTTTTAAACAAAAGTCTCATGGGGAGAACATCTCTGATATGGACTAAATTCTGTAGGTTTGCAGAAATGTATTTCTTGCTGGACAGGTGCTGCGATGGGATTACTTTTTTTTTTACCCTCCCCTAAAAACATGCTAATGTGGAGCTTGTGGTAACCAAGGAGGGATTTTCACTGTTCTTATTGGCTGTGCCATGCTCCAAACAGTTTTGGCTCCTGCTTAGAATTTGCAGCACAAAGGAGCAGTCCTGGGCACCAGGCTGATGGAAAGCAGGGAGAGCTCAGGCTGTAAATGCTGCTAAGCACCAGTCCCAGTATCCAAATAACACAGGTACTCTATCCACTGGAGAACAGAGAAAGAAAGGATAGATGAAATACAGAGAATAACAAATGGCAGCTAAAGCCCAGAGGCATAGCTGGAGTGGCTGAAGATCGTCTTGTTCAGTACTTTGGGATTTTGCATCATATTCTTTTAAATCAGCTTTGCAGCATTAGTAAATTTTCCCTTCAGCCACCCCCGCTCTGTCTTTCCTTTAGGCAGACCACTGAAGTAAGATAAACCTGCTGCTCTCTTGACACTTTTTTTTTCTGACAAAAGTATCTTGCTTACAGACTAAAAGCAAGACACCAAGCAAAATGAGAGGTTTTTTACTCGTACGACAGGGCTGTTAATGACAGTGTAACCAGATAGGTTTCAATGGGATACTCGGTGAACAAAGATCAGCTGGAATGAACTCTGTTAAGCTTTCCCCTCTGTCTAGCCATGGTTATTTTGAGTAACTTGGGTTTTCATCTTTAGGCTTGGGACTCTCAGAAAGTGAACAAGGCTTGAGGGCTGAGAGAAATACTTTCTTTTCTTTTTCTTCACCTTTTTAGCTCATTTTTCTTACATCTCTCACCTCAAACTTGTTTATCAGAAATGCATCTTATTGAGGGGAATTTTCTGGAGATCTGGGATTTTGTCTGGGGAAGGGATTTCGTACTCCATTATGGATGGAAAAGAGAACTTGGAAATGCAGATCTTAAAAGCCCAAGAAGTATTCTTTTTAGATTTATACTTTTAGCTCAGCTTTGTGGCTTGCTTCTATGCATTGACTGCTTAGTGTTGTAATTTTTTAACCTTTTATTTTGTAGATCAAGACAGGAGTATCAACAAATATTAAATCAATGGCTTCTAGTCATTGTGAAAGTCAGGTCAGATCTCTTCCTGTCCCAGCTCTCACAGACTCTGAAATTAAATGGAAGAAAACTTAGGTTTTCTATCCATAAGTGCAGCTGGTAGGTGTCCTGTAGCCACCAGTGTTCTCCTGTTCATACTGAAGGTACGTTTGCAGTAGGAACCGTTGCACAGAGCCTCAGTCTCCTTGGTTGCAGTCTCGTATAGAAAGATTTACAGTTTTGCTTTCTATTCCTCACTTATGCTAAACCATAAAAACTGAAGACAGACCTAATTTTGATCACAACTATCTATAGATAAGGTTTTTATAAGACAGGGATTTTTAAAGTATAATGTAATATTTTGATACTTTTTTTCTGAATAAAGCTCTATTTTTAAGGTTCTTCTTGAGACTACGTAGTCAAGATATTCTTATTTTTCATGTCCCCTCATTGTATCAGGCTTCATTAATGGTATTTTTATCTTTAACTGCTGGGCTTACTCCCTTTACAAGAATCTGCTCTTTCCCTGTTTAAAAAGTCAGCACTTCTACAGCTGGCTGCTTTTTACAAAGAAAATGTTCCAGTATATCAATCATTCAGTGTATCATCCTTTCTTTAATGTGCTATGTACTGTGAAAGATATATGTATCTCATTAAATAAATAGAGTGAATTAGATGATAACAGCTTTTTGGGCTGTGGGGATTGACTTGCTTGTGGTTCTGTGGGAATCTGTGACAGAGATGAGAATAAAAGCAAATTCTTGGCTGCTGAATCCCAACTCCCCCTCCTTCCAATTGGGAAAGTTGCCTTCTAGCAACTTCTGCTTTGAGCATGAATGAAGTAGGTAATTAAAACTGCATGTGTTATATACACTGAATCCTTAGCTAAGCCTCTTGCATCAGGGATGGGAGAAAGAACAGAAGACGTTTTGCAGGGGGAGTGTGAAATGCTATGTTTTCATGCTTTTCTTTTCCTGTACTGGTCCTGGAAACCAGTCTAGCAAGAGATGGATCCAGAGGTACGAAGTGCTGATGGGGAAAATGTCCTTGAGGAGGGAATATCTGCTCCTACCCCTCCCACTGTGTTACCATAACAAGAAGCCCATTTCCTGCCCATGCAGCTCTGCCCTAACTCCTTTGCTGTCCTGTGGCAAGGGCAGCCCCAGTCCACTTCCAGTTGCGTTGCGTTTCTGGGAACTGTGAAGATGGTTCTGTTTGGACACCCTGCCACCACTGGCAGGCTGTGCACAGGAGCTGACCAGCTGGGCCAAAGCCAAGTTGGCCTCCATGAGGAGGTATTTCTCTCTGTGCACAGAGTGGTGATGCTCTCTGGAAGTGTGTCTCCTTCATGCTTTTTGTTTTTCCATTTTATGAGACCTTTTAGCCTGCTGTAGCTCTGGGAAGCTGAACACTGGCCTGGAAAATGTTTGGGCAGTTGGTAACAAAAGCTTGTCAAGGTCTAAATAGACAAAACCAGCAGTTCTCATTTTTTTGATACCTGCAGGAATAGGTGACCCCTCTTTAGGCGTGCTGGTCACCCTTGTTCTCCCTACTCAAGTTCTTGGTTTTTCCCTTTGGGGGTCTTAGTAGTGTATGTTTGTCTTTTTTGTAGTTGGGGTTTTTTAATGTGGATTTTGTAGCTTTTCTCCCCATTTCTTAACTAGATTGCAATTTTTAAAATGGAGAGGAGATTTGGAACACTGTCCATCATATTAATAGCTTTAGTGATTCATCCTACTGTAGCTTCACAATTAAAAAAAGAACAACAGGACTCGTCTCCTAAATGAATCCAAACAGTTCTTTATGCCAACTGCCTATTAGTGGAAATTCCTCTCTCATCCCACCCACTCTGATGTCCTAGACATGTTAACAGGAGATGGAGAACAGCATCTCCATCTATGCTTCCTGTGTCCTTACCACTTCCTGAGGATGTTTAATACATTAGATAACCTGTAGCTAACAGGCAGACAGTGCTGCTGTGTCCAAACTTGCATGAGAGTATTATGGACCTGCAAGACACTGGAGGGCTCTGCCAGAAGTGCCTGCTGAACACACCAGATGAATGTTCCTGAAGACTTCACCTGGTCACCAGCAGCCAGTGCTAGTTAGAGGAGAAGTAGCTGAGCTGTTGAGAATGAAACTGTGATGCTTTTGCTAAGTGAATGGGGGTGGAGGAAGAAAATGGGGTAAGCTCTTCATGCCTGTGAACTCTTGGAAAAAGAGTAAAGATGAGCTGACCAAAAATAGAGTCCCTCCCACAGGCTCTTAGCTGCTGGAGCAGCATCCATTGTGGCTGAGCTGCAAGCCTCGGGATATGTTCTTAATTCCATTGCACGGTCTTGAGCTGCCCCACACCAGTGTTTTTGTTGAACTCCTCATGTCTGGCTCTAAGTCTGCTGCCCCCTGCCCTGTCAGCATCACTGCCAGGGAAATCTGCCTCTTCTGCTTCCCTCTGTCACTCCTGCTGCTCCCCTGCAGCCCACTCCTCCTGGCAGTCCTCAAGGGTCCCCTCCCATGGCACATCACTGCCCTCTGCCAGCTTGGCAGCGAGAAGCTCTGTGCAGCTTTTACATGCACGTCTCTTCTGGCTTGGCTCTGGTCTATCAGCTGTCGAGTCTCCTGATGCTGAAGGATGGTGCTTTAGCATTTCAAAGCAGAGAGTGGAAAAATGTCAGTCCATGCAATTTCCTTGGTAACTGGGGCGTATTACTCACGTGGAGCAGAGCCCTGGTTACCCCAGTGTCACTGGGAAGTGAGAGGGTGGATGAGTGTGGTAGGGCTGGGGAGGAGGGAGTCTGTGAGCAGCTCGGGGGGTGGCTGGCCTAGAGGCTGCCTTCTATGTAGAAAGAAACAGCACAGAGCACTCTGCTCTTAAGAAAAGTAGCCTTGTATCTGGCCTGCCACTTCTGCAAGTGCCTTTCAGTTCTTAGGATGTTCTCTGGTAACACCGTGGGAGTGGCAGCTCTAGAGCCATTTTGTGAGGTAGATTTAGTAATGAAAGTTTCTTGTATTGTGAAGCAGCTCTCTTCAGGTGGAAAACTGAATGCTTTCACCTGTTTCAGTGTTACCCTCTGCCTCCTGGGAAAGTTTCCCATCCCGTGTCTACTGCTGCTGACAGCACTATATGACTGATTTCAGCTTGGGGGACTGAGGAACCAGGGGACATGGAGAGTGATTGCTTGCCTTTACTCTCTTGGTGCAGCCTCTCCTGGGTATGTAAAACCAAACAGTGGGATTGTTTGTTACTATTTATGTTCTACCGTTCCCTGAGGGACCAAAAATTATAGTTCTTGAAGGTCTGTTTTCACTGAAAGTGTCAGATTGAAAAAAAGGTGGATGATAAAATGTGGGAAAACAGGCAAAGAATTAAGACAGTTCTCTGAGTACCTGTGAAATTCTCCTTTCATTTCTGCCTTCAACACCCCTTCCTGTCCACACCCCCTTGTTCACTTCATCAAAAGCAGCTTTCTCCCAAGCAGCATGAACCAGGATTTAGGAACTAGCAATGAGGAACAGAAATGAAGATGGATTATTTTAGCATTGCTAACATTTCACATATATTCCTGACACCTGGTTGGCTAAAGCACATACACTCACTTCAGCTAAGTGCAGCGAAGTGACAGAGCTGCAATGAGGGAAGAGGTGAAAGAGGGTCTCACAGGTGATTTTTACTAAAAGGCTGAGTTGTTAATTCCTAGCCATTTAGCAGGTATGGCTGTGGCAGAGTCTGAAATGAAAATTGCTAACCTCTGAACATTGGCTGCATCCATCAGGCTGCATCTCTGAAGTGCCTCTTATGCCCTGCCCTTGGGGCTGGAGGGGAGAGAACAAATCAGTCAGGGGTGAAACATTTGAACAGGCTGTTTTCAAGAAGGCCTCTTTGGCTCAAGGGGTTTGTAATGGTTGGCAGAGCTCTCCACCACCAAAATGCCCGTGAAATGCAGGTGGTATCAGTGATGTTTTTATGGACTGTAGGCTTCTTATGCTTTTGAAACACCCACACATACACACTCACCTCACCATAATGGAATAATAAAGAAGCCACGTGGTTTTCCCTCCTCTGCCAAGTTCTCTGCCAAGTTGTTGCAACTTGCATTGACTCCATTGAACTTGTCGGTGCTTTGTTCTTCTGACCCACAGAAGTTAACTTTCACAATGCCTGTGGACTGGCCTTCCTTTTAAGTGTGTGCTTGCAGCAGAGGACTTGCTTGTTAAAGGTCTTCTCCACATACTGATTATCAGGCTTTGCACATGGCTGCTGGGGCTCAGTCCTTTCCTTGGTGATTCTGTTGAAGTCACTTAAAGCTGTGCTCACAAGATGAGAGGTTTGTAGTGGAGAGGTTATGTACAGAGGTGGATGATATCATTAGACATCTTTCAAAGACAGTGAAGAAGTAAAATAAAGCTTTGAAAGTCGATACCAACAAAATAATTTAGGATCTGTCCCCATCAAAAATTTCTCTTCCTGAAAACTGGTTTGATTGCATTAGCAGAACCTAACTGAGTGATGTGCTGCTGTCCCCAGTGGGTTTCCATTCCAGGCTGTCCGTAGAATAGCCATGGTTGAGAGTTGCAAAACCATCAGGAGCAGCAGTCATCCCCTGTTGACAGAGGAGGACAGAGTGAGATGTGATGTGACAGCCATCATTTTTCTGTGCAGGATATCTGTGGCACCTGGGACAAGACCCAGTTAAAATTGCTGTGGTGGGAACAAAGGCTAAGTGTTAGAAAAGAGTTTATCACAGTCCTTCATGCCTCTCTCGATAGAGACTGGCTGAAGAGATGAATAAGTACTAAGAGTGAGCTAGAGAAGCATATTTGGGGCATGGTTTATGGAGAGTTGATCCTGCCCTGATAATCAGGTCTGGATGCCTTTCCCTTTTTTTCCATGGTTGAAATCAACACATTTTTAATTTGCTGCTTGCTTTTAGGGAGTTTCTAAATGAAGCAGTTTTTCAGACCACTTGCCAGGGAGGTGGACTTCATTTCTGTTTCATTTGAGTAGCTAGAAATTGAAATGGATTTGTTGCTCAGATCGCCAGAGATCACCGCTTGAGTTTGTGTGGCTTACAGCTAGCACTCGTTTCTTTGGCGTTATTCAGACACCCAGGCACCTTCAGTTTTTCCTAAGACAGATCCTGCAGGCTGTTGGGATCTCACAAGGTGTAGGAATCCCTTTGGACTTCATTGAGTTCCATGAATGATTCTCCATTCAATTCCAAGTTGCAGGATCAAGCTTTTTGGCTGCAGTATCTCTTTTCAAAGGAACTCCTTTGGCAGTAGAGGAGGTGTTTGCTTTGGTCCCAAATATGCCTGCCTAACTTCCTCCACTTTGCCATGTAAGAAGTGTCTCTTGGTTAAAATGCTAAAGGATGCTTGGGATGGCAGAACATGTGCTTGAGACATTGCTTTTTTTTTCCCTATGGCAAACTCGTACCAAAGGAAGTTTAAAATTGCTACCTTTAAAAATGGCAGCTAGAAACAATCTAGTGGGGTAAATACTAATCAGAAATTTCCCTTAGTGAAATTCCCCATGAGTCATGGGTGCAATTATTTACAGCCTGACTAGCAGTGAATCTTGATGCATAATGAAAATTGAAGCCCATAAACTCTGTAGGTGAATCAATACCTCAATTGAAGTTCACAGTTGAAATTATAATCAATACTCTGATATAAGTAGTGTTTCTGCATAGAAAGAAAACAGTGGCAGGCTCTAACAGGAAAAGAATCAGGGAGGCCTTGGAGCAGCACAGAAAAGGTTCTCAGGTTGGGATGGAAAGTGCCAACAGTGAAACCCTTCAAATGCATTAGCTTATCATTTATATAAGGGTTGGCTGTGCTGGTGCAAGCCAGACTCTCACTAAATGAAGGTTTGATTGCTTTAATGACACATCAGTTCCTCTCATAAAGAGCAGAGCTCTCCTCTTTCCCATGCCAGTATTTCTTTTGGAGGACAATGGCAGTTCCTAGATTGATCCTGGATTGCAGCCAAAGCAACACCCAAGTTACTCAGGATTCTCCCACAGGGCAGTCCATAGACCTGCAAGTCCTCCCACCCCTGGATAAAATGAAATTGAATGTGATGTTCACTAGTTCACATTCTGTGTGGAATGTAGCGAAATCTATCCTGGCAATAGTCCTCAAGCTATGGCTACCTGCACAGTGAAGGTGAGAGGCACCGCTGAGTGCTCTCAGCCATACAGAACAGGAGGAGGAGCTTGATCTCCGAGTCCTCTGCAGGTGGCCCAGGGATTGTAGTGCTCTATTTCCTCTCACTGTGGGAGTGGTCTGCAAAAAACAGAGTGATCCAGAGTCCCAGAGAACGTACTTTTCTTTCTAACAGATCTTCATAGAGCTCATCCTTAAACTCTTTTACATTTTCTTTTTCAAAAGCATAGAAATGAAAATGAGAGGGGAGCCTTCCCGTAGAGCAGCTCCCAGTTCTGTATGCTTTGTATTTTTTTACAGTTTTGGGGAGAGCGTTGGCACTTTTTTATTCTTTCCCCTGATTCCCTGAAAGGGGGAAAAATCACTGAAAGAAGCCTAAACTCTCTTGAATAGTCCATAAAATATGATTTATGGTGGTGCTGTAAACCTGATGTTTAAATGGTTCCTTTCTTGTTTTGTTTTCCACAGGTCTTTGCTCTCACCATGCCAAAGAGTGTTAATGATGTGTTCCCTCTCCATTGCATTCCCCACCTGTCATCCTGCTAGGATCTAACTACAGAATGAACATAGCAGCTGTGTTCAATGCCCTGCTCGTGTCTGTCCTCGCTGCCGTGCTGTGGAAATACATCAAACTGTGCGAGCATGCCGCCATGGTGGAAGAGGAGTTGGTCCTCATGCGCCAGTCTCAGGAACTTTCTGAGGCTCAGATTGACTACCATGCAGCTCTGCAGGCCCTGGTGGAGAATGGTACCAGGATGGTGTGCACTGGCAGGATGCACACCGACCGCATCTGCCGCTTTGAGTCCCTCTGCTACTCTACCGAGGCTGAGGAGTTTGTCTACTTCCACAGCAACTCCTCCGTCATGCTGCCCAACCTGGGCTCCCGGAGGTTCCAGCCGGCTCTGCTCGACCTCTCCTCTGTGGAAGATCACAACACCCAGTATTTCAACTTTGTGGAGCTGCCAGCTGCTGCACTGAAATTTATGCCAAAGCCAGTCTTCGTGCCTGATGTGGCGCTGATCGCCAACAGGTTCAACCCAGACAACCTGATGCACGTCTTTCATGACGACCTTCTCCCCATCTATTACACCATGCAGCAGTTCTCCGACTTAGATCTGGAGGCACGACTCTTCTTCATGGAAGGGTGGAGTGAAGGTGTTCACTTTGACCTGTACAAGTTACTGAGTAACAAGCAGCCGCTCCTCAGGGAGGAGCTTAAAACCCTGGGCAGGCTCCTCTGCTTTACCAAATCCTATGTGGGACTATCCAAAATCACCACCTGGTACCAGTATGGATTTGTCCAGCCACAAGGGCCAAAGGCTAACATCTTGGTTTCTGGTAATGAGATCAGGCAGTTCACCAAATTCATGATGCAGAAACTGAACATCAGCTTGGAGGAAAGCTCCAGTGAGGAGCACATCGTAGTGTTCAGTCGGACAATCAACAGACTTATCCTAAATGAGGCAGAACTAATCCTGGCTCTCGCTCAGGAGTTTCAGATGAAAACCATTTCCGTCTCTCTGGAGGAGCATTCATTTTCTGACATTGTCCAGCTGATCAGCAATGCGTCCATGCTGGTCAGCATGCACGGCGCCCAATTAGTCATGTCGCTCTTCCTGCCAAGAGGGGCCACCGTGGTGGAGCTCTTCCCATATGCTATCAACCCTGAACACTACACCCCTTACAAAACCCTGGCAACCCTTCCTGGCATGGACCTGCAGTACATTGCCTGGCAGAACACCGACAGGGAAGACACCGTAACCTACCCGGACAGACCTTGGGATCAGGGCGGGATTGCTCATCTGGACAAAGCTGAGCAGGAGCGCATCATTAAGAGCACGGAGGTGCCGCGGCATCTCTGCTGCCGCAACCCTGAGTGGCTGTTCCGTGCCTACCAGGACACGAAGGTGAATATCCTGTCTCTCATACATGTGATTAGGCAGACTGTGAAGTCTAAGCCTGGACCCAAGAAGCAGAAGTGGTCTGGTAGCCTCTACCCTGGCAAAGTGAGGGATGCCAAGTGTCAGGCCTCTGTCCAGGGCACTAGTGAAGCTAAACTCGCTGTGTCCTGGCAGATCCCCTGGAATCTGAGGTATCTCAAGGTCAGAGAAGTAAAATATGAAGTGTGGATACAAGAGCAAGGGGAAAACACTTACATGCCTTATATATTGTCCCATCAGAATCACACCTTCTCAGAAAACATTAAGCCCTTCACGATATACCTGGTGTGGATACGCTGCATCTTCAACAAAAATCTCCTGGGACCTTTTGCAGATGTGCTCTTGTGTAGTACATAACCTGCTGCACTACCTGTACAGCTCTAACCTACTCTCCACTCCATCTGTGGTTTAAAACTTCTCGTCTTGTAGTTTGTAGAGGGCTGAAGAGGACTAGACTGTACCAGTGCCTAAGTGTCCATTTTATTGCACTCCACATGTATTCTTTCAATGGTATTTATTTCCAGTGAGTGTTTGGAAAAAAAAAAAAGAGAAACCTCTGTGTTCTTCAGAGTAACTTCCAGAGGTTAAATTACATGCTGAATACATGTAATTGAAAACAGAATGGAAGTGAATTGTGTGTATCTTGGTCGTGATTTCAATTTGTTCCTATTGTGTGGTGACTATTTAAGCACAGTGTTAAAGCGCAGTTAATTCCATGGCTAAGTGGGCAATTCTCATCAGCTTTTTCATTGTAAGTTATTTTTTTCAGTAACTCTCGACTGTAACTTTGAGTTCAAGATTTTGTACAAGAGCCTTCATTAAACTGCTGTAAACCTCTTCAATACTTTTTTGCATTTTATTATTTGTGTATTTACTGTGATAGATTTGTCCATTGCTGTGATAAAATGTGTATGTGTAGCNTGCAGAAACTGAACATCAGCTTGGAGGAAAGCTCCAGTGAGGAGCACATCGTAGTGTTCAGTCGGACAATCAACAGACTTATCCTAAATGAGGCAGAACTAATCCTGGCTCTCGCTCAGGAGTTTCAGATGAAAACCATTTCCGTCTCTCTGGAGGAGCATTCATTTTCTGACATTGTCCAGCTGATCAGCAATGCGTCCATGCTGGTCAGCATGCACGGCGCCCAATTAGTCATGTCGCTCTTCCTGCCAAGAGGGGCCACCGTGGTGGAGCTCTTCCCATATGCTATCAACCCTGAACACTACACCCCTTACAAAACCCTGGCAACCCTTCCTGGCATGGACCTGCAGTACATTGCCTGGCAGAACACCGACAGGGAAGACACCGTAACCTACCCGGACAGACCTTGGGATCAGGGCGGGATTGCTCATCTGGACAAAGCTGAGCAGGAGCGCATCATTAAGAGCACGGAGGTGCCGCGGCATCTCTGCTGCCGCAACCCTGAGTGGCTGTTCCGTGCCTACCAGGACACGAAGGTGAATATCCTGTCTCTCATACATGTGATTAGGCAGACTGTGAAGTCTAAGCCTGGACCCAAGAAGCAGAAGTGGTCTGGTAGCCTCTACCCTGGCAAAGTGAGGGATGCCAAGTGTCAGGCCTCTGTCCAGGGCACTAGTGAAGCTAAACTCGCTGTGTCCTGGCAGATCCCCTGGAATCTGAGGTATCTCAAGGTCAGAGAAGTAAAATATGAAGTGTGGATACAAGAGCAAGGGGAAAACACTTACATGCCTTATATATTGTCCCATCAGAATCACACCTTCTCAGAAAACATTAAGCCCTTCACGATATACCTGGTGTGGATACGCTGCATCTTCAACAAAAATCTCCTGGGACCTTTTGCAGATGTGCTCTTGTGTAGTACATAACCTGCTGCACTACCTGTACAGCTCTAACCTACTCTCCACTCCATCTGTGGTTTAAAACTTCTCGTCTTGTAGTTTGTAGAGGGCTGAAGAGGACTAGACTGTACCAGTGCCTAAGTGTCCATTTTATTGCACTCCACATGTATTCTTTCAATGGTATTTATTTCCAGTGAGTGTTTGGAAAAAAAAAAAAGAGAAACCTCTGTGTTCTTCAGAGTAACTTCCAGAGGTTAAATTACATGCTGAATACATGTAATTGAAAACAGAATGGAAGTGAATTGTGTGTATCTTGGTCGTGATTTCAATTTGTTCCTATTGTGTGGTGACTATTTAAGCACAGTGTTAAAGCGCAGTTAATTCCATGGCTAAGTGGGCAATTCTCATCAGCTTTTTCATTGTAAGTTATTTTTTTCAGTAACTCTCGACTGTAACTTTGAGTTCAAGATTTTGTACAAGAGCCTTCATTAAACTGCTGTAAACCTCTTCAATACTTTTTTGCATTTTATTATTTGTGTATTTACTGTGATAGATTTGTCCATTGCTGTGATAAAATGTGTATGTGTAGCTTTTTATTTTTCATATTTTGACTGAAGAGAATGAGACTACAGTGTCAACTTCATGTTTAAAATCAGATTTTACTGCACCCCTATTGCAAAAGGTTGTAATAACAGGTAGAAGGGATGGCGTAGATAAAATAATTTACTGTGTTTTAGGAGTTTCCATTTTGTGAGTTTTGTATAGGTATGTGAGAAAGGAGTGGGGTGATTTGGGAGAGGTGATGGGGAAGAGATTGCACTTAGAACAATCTGCTCAAGAAAATCTTTTTTTTTTTTGGTGTTTGATCAGAATAATCTGTTAATAATAGCTACTAATAGGTACATGCTTTGCTAGGGAATAGGCAGGTGGTGGCAAAGGGAAGCTTTCTGTGCACAGATGTTCCTGGATGCTGGTGGAAGGAAGCAGAGTCAGGCAGGAAACAGGTAGGTGATGCCAAGGCATGGGCTGGCCAGAGCCCATGGCAGGGATCAGGCTGATGACACTCACACCTCTGTTATTCCAGTGAGGGGAGTAGTTTATTCTAGACTTAAATTCATTTTCCCCGAGATCAGAATCTGGCTTCATTGCCAGGGTAACACACTGGCTACTTTGGACCTGATCCTGCTCAGATCTGCTTTATCTGCATACTCTAAATGGTGCTGTCTTTGGAAAACAGCTCTGAGTCACAAGTACAGCTCTTGAGGAGGAGAAGAAAGGGGCAGGACTGTGAGATGTTTCCATGATAGATGTTAGCATCCTCCATAGTTTATCAGCAGTGTTAAAGCAACAGGAAAAGTGCGTTCTTCTCCTCTCCCTCCCCAGTCCACACCTTCCTCCCAAGGTCTGTATGGACATTTGAAGAGTAGGATAAATGTCTTGCTTTCTGGGCTGATAGATGAGCATCTCAAGGCAGGATTATAAATACAGGTTCTACGGAGAGGGGGAGTAAAACATGGCTGTACAAATTCAGACAAGAAACAGAAGGATTGAAAAATGAGCAAAACGCCACAGCACAACATTGGACCCCCGGGCAAGTGCTACTTCTGTATATTCATTTTCATTATGTCTCGCTTTGTTTTCAAACATATTTATGATTTAAAGGAGGGGAAGAAACAGAACATGAGTCCCAAAGTCTGCATTTGCTTTGCAATTGTAACCTTGCCAACTAATAGTTTTTGCCTTGATGTTTTAAAGGGGCATGGGAATATTCCCATTGTTGCTTTCTTAGGACAAAATGGGCTTCTTGCTGAAGTGACTATTCGAGCTGTGCCCCAAAGTCTCCATGTGGCTGCACATTCCACACCATATATATCAGAGCTGAGGTGAGAAAAACTCCCTGAAAGATATCAGTGAAAGAAGCTGTTCAGGGAAGCCTCCAGGACCTGTGGCTCCCCTGGAACTCACTGGCTGATGAGCTCCTGCTCACAGAAGGGTTTTGCAGCAGTCCTGCATCCCCACATCCATTCAAGCTGAAGGTAGCTCTGTGGCCTGTGGCCATGCTGCTGGCTGTTGCAAAGGTGGTATTGTTGGTATCCTATTCGATAGTGAATGAGTCTTCAGACATCTGAAATTTAGTCAGCATTCATTTTTATCAGTTCTCAAAAGTAATTTTCTTCGGGTGTGTGAGCTGCCTGTGTTCTCCTAAGCATTGTTCATCCTCAGCAGGATATTGATCTGCTTGTTGCCTTCCTGCCTGCTTTTCTCTGTGCCTTTTGTAGTAATCCTTTGCCTGTAATTTGTAGATCATCCCATTTCACTTAAAATTAGTTCCATATGATTGCAGATTTTATAACATTTGCAGATTGGTTACAGCACATTAACTGTTTTCTGCTCATATCCTAATGACTAATCAACAAAATTGGCTACAGAGCAATGAAGTATCGTATACGTGGGTTTCTGTGCTCTTAACTCTGGCATGAAACAATCTCTCGTGTTCAGAGAGAGACTTGTTTTTTCCAGAAGATAGTCAAATGTGCTTTCCAAAAATGTGCATTCAGGTTCTGTCTTCCTCGTCAGTGCTATGAGTACTTTATGAGGTGGAAAGAAAATGAAGGGAATTTTCCTTTTCAGGTTCTGAGATAGCTGAACACTGAAGTTGTGCTGGTGATGTTGCCATTTGCCTCCAACACCTGCCCAGTGTGTGTGTATTTGTGCTGGCACCTCATTGCTGTATCTGAATTCTTCCTCTGCCAGAGCACACAGCACTAAGAGCCCCTGGTCCAGCCTGCAGCTGTCATAAATAGGGCACGGTAATGTTATGCTGATTTTTACTACCTCGAGAACTGCTCTGGAGTGCTGGCATCTTTCCGTAGTAAATTTTCTTTCTTTTAATAACTTTGCCATCAGTGCTTTGCAGGCCTATTCCATTTCTCACCCCCAGTCCTCCCCTGTCCCATGGGCTCTTTGTTTCCCTTGCTTCTCTCTGTCAATGCCACTTCTTGATGGATCAGAAGGAATGCTTGCCTGGCATCATTTCAAGTTCTGTCCTATAGTGAATGCAGACTCTCTGTGCACAGGGGCTGAGGCTGCATCTCTCACGTGTGCAGGAAGGCAGGGCTGGAGCTGGATTAGTCTGTTTCCAGGAGAATTTCTTCCTTGGGTGAGCTTGTGGGGCTCCTTTTGACAAGTTGCTTTGTGCAAGAGACTTGGTACTTCTACCACTGCATCATTTGTTTCTGCTCCCAAAGCGAATACATTATGCTCTCTCGTGCTGTCTGGGCCACGCTGTCCTGAAAGGAGAGAAATAGCTGGGATTAAATCCAGAAACCTTTGGGGGCAGTGAGGATGCTGGTCTTGAACTTGCTGCTGCTGCTGCTGGGCTTGTCCATGCTTGCAGAGGTTGATCATCCTGGAGGATTTCCGCTGGCTGCAGTTTCATATCTCCTTTTAATTAGCCCAAGGGCAAGGACCAGCCAGCAGCTGCAGTGGTGGGAGGGCTCTTACTGACTTGTATGAAGATGAAGAGGAACTAGATGGAGCACTTGGACCCGTCAGGTGTTGGAGCAGGAGCTGCAGGTTGATGGGAATACCACCATGGGTGGTAGGGGCAGGCAGTGATGGGCTAGTTGCAGCCCTGACTGGTCACCCAGGGTGGGTTTTACACCTCCAGAAGGTGACTGGTGGTAGTTAATCAAAATACTTAGGTCTGCAGAGTTCAAACTGAGATTTTTCTGTCTTCTTCCTCTCCCCTTCAAAAAAGGATCTACTGATTCTTTTTTGACAGATCCTTTTCTTAAGGAAATTATAACTCTTAAGAGCAGTAACTTGTGACTTTAAAGAACTACTGTGGAGGCAAGGAAAATTAAAACCAAAAAACCCAAGCTCTTTGAAAGACATGTTATTAAATACATTTGCAGAAGAAACCAGATAATTTTTAAAAGATTCTGGTAAGAAATAATGCAAAGTGCCTTTTTTGGCTTTATCACCTCAATCCCTAACAGGTAAATACATTACTCAAGGTAAATGTATGACAGGAATATTTGTTAAAGCTGTCTATTGATTTTTAAAATTTTTATTCTTTCTTCCATTTCAGGCCACTTTTCTGCCCCCATATCTTAAGGCTTTGCATGGTCCAGCGCTCTGGAATCTGTGGATGTCTCTTGTCCCAAGACACCAACATCTCACAGGACCCAAATTAGGTGAAGACACTTAGGATATTATTCATTTCAACACCCTGTAGGCTGTTGGTGTAGATGGCTCCGAGGCAGAGGCCCATTTGCTCCGGGTGGACTGGCAAGGGCCCTGACACAAGCCTTTAGCCTCCTCAGCACAGGAGTTGGTCCAAGTCCACAGCAAGGAGGTTGTTGCTGTCTGAGATCCCTGGTTGAAAGGAACTGTATAAGCACACCATCATTTTAACTTGCATTGGACAAAAGGGTGACTTCAGCATCTTTATTGCTGTATCTCTTCTGCTGAGCTGTATAAATAGCAGACTTACTTCTATAATATTTTTGCTTCTGGTGTCTATGCTGGTGTAGGGCAGGGTAGGTTTAGTGGATAAAAGAGCACTTAATTTTTCCCTGCTGGACTTGGGGTAGGCACACTCTTGGAATAGCTTTCAATGTGATGACTGACAGTCCATCTGTGCTGTGGGTGGTATGAGAAACATCACCATCTGCACGTGTGTGAGGCACATCACCGTCCTTGTGTAAGAGAAGTCACCTCCCCCACCATGTCCCTCCTGAGGGGCTTTCAGCCAAACCCTCTGCTAGTGTGGGGCTGGCTGTGATGTAGAAAGCCATGGTGAATCTACACTGATCGAGGGCCTAGCCCTGCTTGCCACCTTCTCAAGTCCTCCCTTCAAAACACGCTGATTACTAAATGAATTGTTGGCACATTCAAACAGATGCATGGAATAGCCTCCTGTTTGCTTGAAATAACTTGGCAATGATCGCCACCTTTAAATGCCGCTTAGTGCTGCCATTTTCAAATGTGTTGCCTTTAAAATTTAATTGAGTTTCCCTTTGTTGGGTGTGTATTCAAACAGCTCGCTCCAATTGCCTGATTTACCTTCTGGGTTAGCTGTGTCCCTGTGTGTGTAACGTAGCATCCACCGACAGTTCCACTCAGGCTAACATCTCTCTTCTCTGCCCTAGAGACTCCCTGCTCCTTTGTCTCTCCTTGCTTTAATGTTATCCTGGCCTCTGGCAAGAGCCAGCCAGCGTGTGGTAAGGTGGATGGAGGTGGGACAGTCTGCAGGCATTGCATCCCCAGCAGCAATGTTGTTTTCCCGCTGTGGATTTCCAACAGTGTTATCCTGTGGATGTTCCTAGCAGTGTGATGTTTCTGTGATGAGTCAATTCCTCCTGCTTCTTCAGTCTGCCTAGCAAAAACCTGCCAGATCCCTCTTGCTATCCACGAGTAGGTGCTGGGGCAGCAGCTGCTGTGTGGACTCTGATGGATCTCCTGCTTTGGGATGATTTCACTCATGCTAAAAAGACAGAGCTGGATACTGGCCTTTCCCTACCCACCAGCCCCAGGGGCCAGGTCTGTTTGTGTGGGTGGAAAGGTGTGACAGACCTGGCTTAGGAGACACAGGCTCAGGCTGCTGCTCAAGCTGCCTAGCAGGGTAGAGGCACTGGTGGCCATCTGGCCGAGGTTTCCATGAAATGTGTCTGGGTTTTTTGTGGGATTCTCACACCAAGAAACATGGAGGAGAGGGAGGTGGCATGTGGGGAGCTGTAATCTGGAGCGAATTACTGGAAGATCTCTATTTTTTAGGTGAGACACCAGCAGAGAACTGTAGGTTCAAGCTTTTTGTTTTAGCTAGGGATTCCAAGATTTGCTGTTTGTACAAGCCTTCTTTCCAATCCTGCTCCTCTGTTTCAAGGATTTATATCATTCTCCATTACTTTGCCCTTTTTGTTTGCTCTTCTCTAGATTCCATCTTCTGTTTTGCCATTAGAAGATGAAAAATTTGAGCTGGACTTTAGGCAGAGGGGAGCAGGGGGAGAGCTCAGTGAGAAAACACCTGTGTGTCTCCAGCTGTGGCCAGGAAGCCCCTGACAGCATCACTTGTGCAGGACAATGGAAGATGAGTGCTGCCCTCCATACTTCACAGACTTTTTTTCATCTATTTCCTTCTGACAGAGAAAGGTGCTTTCCTCCACACATGAATACTTTTCAGTTTCAGAGCCAGACAGCTGTGAAAAACGTCTTTCTTCTTCCTCTAAGTTCCTTCCTCAGGATGGTGATGATGCTTCAGAGGAGCAATTTGAAATGCCTTTTGCTTAGGGGGAAGAATGGGATTCAGTTATCTAGGAGTAGGGGTTTCAGATGCTTTGGGTTCTTGTTCTTTTTCCACCTCTCACTTGCTAAATTTTGGGCAGGAGGTGACTCTGTAGGACAGCCTCTGGTTAATGCTGATGCCTGGAAGATGCTGTTTCCTTGGAAAAAGGGGACAGAGACATTTCTGCTGCAGCTCCAAAGGGCCAAACACCACAGTCACATGTCCCAACTGCTTCTGTGAGAAACGTTTTGTTTCTCTGACAACTTTTCCTTCCTCCACAAAAAACCCCCAAACAAACCAAACCAAGCCACCAAACTCTATTAGGGAGACTTTTTGATGAAATATCTAAATTCCAGAGCTATCTTTCCATTCAAAACTGCTTTTGAAACAATTTTCAATAATTGATTAGGGTCTAGAGGGGGGTTTCTGATTAAAAAGTGGTTTGTTTAGACCATTTTCCTCTACCCAGGCTAGAGGTAGGGCTGGGAAATTGGTGGGGCTGACCTGATAGTGCCTGTCTGTAGTGCAGAATTTTTGGTGGAAATCTTAGGGCAGCCTTTTCCTCCCAAAACTGCACTGCAAAGCTTGTAGGCAGAAGGAAAACTATCAAAGAGCAAGTAGCTTCATTCTCTACATTGCATGTTCCCCTTCTAGGTGTCATCACCTTTCTGAGCAAGGACCTAATTTAAGAGTGCTCTTCTCAGAAAAAAACCAACATATTTCTTACAGCCCAGGTTTAGGAAATCTCTGACCAGCAGAGTACACTTACTATGGCAGTGGTGTAGGGAAGGGTGGCAGGTTTGTAACACCAGGCTGTGATGGACACAGCTGCTTATGTGGTTTTTCCCAAGGTGAGCACCACTGTTTTTCCCCTGCTCCTGCTGAGTTAATCCTTATCGCATAAAAAGCAAGAGCATATTGCTTGGTGGCCAGTTTGATGCATCCTAACCAGTGGCTCAGTTGAGGATCACCTAGGTAAGCACCCCACAAAAATAAGCTGCACAGTTCTAGGCAAGGATTTTGGCTCTGCTTTGTCAGCTCTCTTTCAAAGTAGTAACATTTCACGGGGAAAAAAGACTCACGAAATTACCCACGTGGAGCAGTAGTGCCCCTCAGTTTGTGCTGCTCCAGGCCAGACAAGCCATTTACCTGGAAACTCTCTCTGCTTGGTGATATTAAAGGGTACCTTACAGCCAATCCCATATAATCCGTAGGAAAATCAGGTCACCATTAGGTGATCAACAGCTTCAGGAGCAAGCAAACATGCCTGAACACAGCCAGGTGCAGTCAGTGCATCCAGCTGTAGCTGCATGGAGCTTTTCCCTTTTTATCCCTGTTCTGGTCTGATAGCTTTTTTCATACCCTTTGCCTTCATGTAAACAACCACACAAGTTGCACTGGAATAAATAAAAATCAGGCCCTTGAATGTCATTGCTTACCGGGAAGGAGACCAGCGCGGAGCTCCATGGAATACATGTGCAGCGCTGCAGGCACAGCCACCTTGGCAGGGGCTCTGCCATAGTGGGGGGCACCAGCCACCTGGACTGCCTTGGGAGCCTCTTTACCTTAGCAGGGATATACAGCAGAAGGGGAAATCTGAAAGTGACTGTAAGAGGGATCCATTTGTTGTTTAACTCTGAAGCTCCCTGACTCGCAGGGGAACCTGTTCCTTGCCACGAAATCAAAACAGACTAGAAATACATGTTTTTAAGCTGAAGTGTTTTGAAATGCTTTAAAAATGTAAACTGTCCATAAATGCAAACTAATTGCAAATCTACAGCTTGAAGCAGAGGCAACAAGAAGCATAACCCCAGTGCAATTTATTTTAATATGTTTTGTCCATTTCCATTTAAAGCGTTTAAAGAACCACACTGGTACCTCTACACCCACCTGACGTGCACCTGCTGCTACCCCAGCCCAGCTCTCCAGCTACCAAGAGCTCCAGGTATTTCAGACCTCAATGTACGGTGTTTCTTTTAACATCCTGCCTACTGGAAGCCATGGTCATACAGCACACCAAACAATGAGATGCTGGACTGCTCTGCTGAGCTTGATATAGTTACTTGAGACCAGGCATCACCAAGACCGAGCTGCCATTGTTCATTTGGAAGTGTGGCTCAGGGTAATTAATTTCCCAATTTAGCTAAGAAGGCAGCTCAAACTCTGCCAGTCTGGGATCCCATATGTGATGGCAGGGCTTCAAAAGAAAATGCTGCTGACAGTGGGCTCACTCTGTTTCCCATTATCCAAGCTGCATCCCTGGTGACACCAGGGTGATGCTCCAGGGCGGAGGCTGGGAAAGAGCAGGGGGCTGGCACATGGTGGTGGTTTTCATCTGGTGTCCCCTGCCAAGCCTCCCAGGTCACCTCATCCCTGCGCTGTGAGCCATTTTCTCCTCAGTTAACTCAGTTCGACAGTTCCAGCTGGTCCCAAGCTATCATAATTAATGCCATGTCTTTCCCGTTTCTCTCCAGCTTTCAAACGTGTGCCCAGGTTCCTGCCAGCTCTCATCAGCCACTCCCCTGGTGCTGGCAGAGTAGCAGCAAGCCAGGGAAAGGACCAAGTGGGCTTGCACCAATGGTGCAAGGCCGGGCTTTGCCAGGTCTGGATGGGACTGGTGCATCACCTCCCACCTCAAAGGTTTGCTCTTGGACTCTTGGCAAAAGTGGGATTAAAGCCTCTCTGCATTTGGTGGCAGCTTCCCTGTCCTCTTCCACTGTTTCCTGGCCAGGTCGAAGGACTCTGGAGAACCTGTGGGTGTGCTGGCCTTGCTCCCCATCATTTATGAGTGTTGTTTGCTCCTCGAGGTGTTTCAATCTCTCCACCCAGAGAGAGGACCTCTGCCACACAAGAGGGTTATCTCAGTGGAACCACTTATATTCCCCTTTATTCTCCACATTTACTTTTTTTCCTCCCATCTTCAGAGACAGTGCAATGAATAAAAAAAGACACCTGATTAAGGGTTTCATTTGAGGAGACTGTAAAGAAAAATGTGGAGTAGAACATTTTGCTCTGTTTTGCTAAAATGGAGATAAAAGTTTGTCCAAACTCACTCCACACCTGGAGCTGAGAACTGCTCGAGGAGTTCTCTGTAGGCATTCAAGGACCTGATTTGTAACTACCAGGTTTTAAGTTAAACATTTTGTTCTACCTGATGGCAAAAGTGAAAGATTAAGCCCTCCAAGCTCTGTCTCTTCCCAGGCACATTGAGGAAATGGACATACTCCTCTCACATTTGGGGACTGACATTTCAACATCAAGTTCAATGCTTGGGTTTAAAGATTTCTTTGCCATCTTGCTGGGATTTTATTAGGGTTGAAAGACAGAGCTTGTGAGTGTTTTATTAGCTGTTGCTTTACCTTTGAAGGGAACATCTATTGTTTATTAGTTTAAGAGAAGTACAAATGATACATTGAGTTGTTGTTCAATAACTTCCCCCGGTGCTCCAGCACAACAGCAACTTAATCTCAGTGTAGGGTCCTCTCAGGAGCTGGAGAAGATTCCAAAACCATGGAAAAAAACCACCCAAACCTCCATCCCCTTGGGCAGGAGAAGCCTGTGACAGGGATGGTTGCAGAGGGGCTGCAGACACTGGTGATGGGGGCTTGCAGAGTGTCAAACAATTTTGAATAATAGCTGACTATGTAAAAAAAAAAAGTCTGGGTCTCCTCATGGATAATTCACAAGCAGTAAAATAAACATTGTTTTGCCAGGAACATTTTGCCTTGTACTTTTCATCACATGAATCTTGTGTATGTTGCCACCTGGAAGCTTAACTGTCCGCATGTGTTTGGTACCAACATCTCTATAAAATCCAAGGAAAATAAGCTGTGAAGAGCCAGGGAGCTTTTAAAAGTGGAATGCTTTACAGGGGGAAAAAATACGGCATTGAAAAGATACCCAGCAGATACTTCTTCTCTTGGACTAGTTATGTTTTGAGATTTATTTGTTATGGGAGTAATGAAGTTGGACCTAAGCTATTAATCCAAACCAGGGGGAGAGTGTTCAGCTGAAAAATACCTTCCTACATGGCAAACTTCCCCCAACATGTAGAAAAGCTGTTTCCCTGCTCATGCAGTTGGGTTTAGCTGTACTTTATGTCTCAAGGGACCTATGATTTTTTAATTTCTCAGTGGGATTTAATCTTTAAATTCTCTTCCTTTGCAGAGGAAGAAAGAAAGGAGAAATAATGGTGCCTGTGAGAAGGACCACAAGTGAAGGATCTCTTGGAGGGATGTAGGACAAAGCCAGCCCCAGTGAGGGCTCCCTGGGCTCCAGTAAGGTGATAGCCCCAACATCCTCCTAACAACACAGTCTCACCTGGAAATAGGTGTGACCCCTCAGTCCTAGCATCCTCGTAACTGAGACTGGGCTGAGCATCTGGGTCGGGGATAAGGATTTGGGGGGAAGATTAAGGAATAGGAAGACTAATAGGATTTGAATGGAAATACTTGGTTTGCCCAAGGATTTTAATTTCTTTGATTCACCTGGAAAATCTGCAGCAGGCTCATTAGAAACCAGCTCAAGAATTGGTTTCATCTACAGTCTCCTTTGCTCTTCTGGAAAGGAGGAGTTCCACCTTCTCCCCACTCCAGCCTAGTTCCACAAACACTACCTACAGAACAGAGATGGGGGTGTTTTTTAATGTTTAAGTTAACTATTTTTAAAATATTTATTCATTGTGCATCTGTTGGTGTCTCATTAGGGTGTTGGTTGAATGTATGATTTAATCTTTATGAAAAAAAGATGGGGAATATTTTCTCTTCCTGTCTGATATTTGAATGCTAATTAAAATGAACCCCAGACCTGTAGGGGGCTTATCCAGTGGGACCTGGGCTCTCCCCATTAGCTGGGTACCACGCTACCCCTTATTAGCCCATTTTTACAAATTAGCTTTGATGCCCTTAGTTCCAGAATTTGCTTATCAGACACCTCATACCAGCCTCAAGAGCCCTGCCCAAACCTTTAGAGAGCTCCAGCCCAAGTATCTCCATGGAGATACAGTGCAGAACAACTCCCTGAGGGTGTGTAAGGGGCAGGAAGGTGGAGGACAGGGGGCATTTCCTATATTAATTCCCCATTAAATGGTTTCCACACAAGCCATGCTGCCTTTGTGCCCCCACCCCATCCAGTTAATTAATATGTGGCCCAGCTGCAACCTCCACGCACTGCAGACGTGAGGGAGAAAGATTTTGTGCAAAATGAATAATGGCTGCCCCGACTGGTGTGAACCAAGGATGCAGGTTTGCTTCTGCAGTGTGTTAGAAGATGCTGACAGGAGGCACATTTCTTCTCCTGTACCCTTGCAAAAGCTTAAACTCTAATGGCATAACGTTCAAATAATTAATGGTTGCATCATTATAACCATTAGATTTGGGTTTTGATGAGCTGACAGGACTTGACTTGTCCCAGGATATGACTGCTCAAACCACCCTCTTGTGGTGTGATGATACACAGTCTTGGAGGATGCTCTTCTTTTGTGTAAAATGGCAGGGGTGAGTGACCTGGGACAGCTGTGAGGAGCCATCCTGCCTGGCAAATCTCCTTTCTGAGGATGGAGAAGAAGGGGTAGAGATTTGTTTCAAAGCTTCCAGCAGGTAACGCTGGGCTCCGTCTGCTCTGCCCCTGAGAGTTCCTCTGATGGGGGTCAAAACTTGGCAATGACAACTGATAAATAACCATGTTTTTAGAGGCTTTGCTAAGCTCTTTTTTGAAAAATAAGTACACAGAGGCTGCAGATAAAAGAGCTGTATCTCCCCACAGACAGGCTGTGATCAGCCTTGCCATTTGTGCTCGGAGGGGATTGCCTTTCTAATAAACCAACATGATTTTATGGTATTGTTTTCATACAAGGAAGAAGAAAACAAATTATTGATTCTTTACTCACAAAGAGGTTGCTTTGCAGCCTCCCTGTAATACCAGCAATGATTTTGCAATATATAATGATTTGAAAAAAGAGACAAGGACAGTTCACCGGTACGTGTGACCATCCTCGGCAGCATACTTTTATTATTGTCGGAATACATTGTTTGCTTTACAGAACTGTGTAAGGCCTGTACAAGATCAGACAGAGTCAGATCTAATGCCATTTCCTTCCCTGGCTCTCTCCCCCACTGCCCACTGCAACCTACTGCAGCAGCCCTTGGAACACACATTATCCACTGGGCAAGCCTGTAGCTGGTGTGAATCAGGCACTGGCAGCGCCAGAGGAGACAGCAACTCCAACACTAGCTCCTCTGCAATCTCTGGCTTCACTTTTCATGGAGCAAAACTGGATCTTGGAGGTGCCTCTCTTGGTCCTGACTCAGTGGTGTCCTTCATTACGGGAGCCTCTGTGCCCATGCTGTATGTGGATATGCTGCAGAGTGAGTGTGCTGGGCAGGGAGGTCAGCTGGGAGGTGAGAAACAGATCTGCACCTACCTCATCAGTTCAGGCAAGGCCTAAGCTATTTTCCACCATCAGCCAGGAAATCTGTGAGAGGGGGAGAAATTGGATTTCAGCCTCCCCGGTATGAAGCCAGGGCCCTAATCACTAACCTATTTCAGAAATGTAAATTTTGCAGAGTAACTCCTGCAGACCTGGTTTGCAGCACTCAGCTGGAGACACACCTCTCTCTGAGATATTAAAATCTGATTTACAAGGCACAGTGGACAGATGACATCTGTTTTCTGCAGTCAGTGGTCCCTACAGAATAAAAGAGGCAAACTTCAAGGCCGTAGCTCTGCAGAGACAGAGAAATTATTGTCCACATCCATGCAGATGCCTGCAATGACACATCTGCTCCCACTACACCAGGGCTTGAATCCACCAAACCAGCGGGTACCTGCTTACCCTCCTTCCCCTGCCTTTCAGCACCCAAATGTTCCCTATTTCCAAGCCCCTTCCCTTCCCCTCAACCCCTAAAGCTAATGAGAAGGCAAGCCAGGAGGTGGGCAAAAGCAATTAACACAGAAGACAGTGCCTGGCTGCTTTGTGGAGCGTGCAAGAGGCAGCTCCAGCAGGCAGGGGCAGGGAAGGGATAACGCTGCAGGCATAAAAAGGGTGGCCTCTACCTAGAGCAATCAAAACACCTCAGGAAGATGAGATTTTTTAGAAGGGTAAGTGCAAAAGCATCACCATGTGGGAGAGGAAGGGAAGGACTGAGCAGATTTTCTCTCTGCACAGCCTGAGGCTGGGCTGAAGTGGAGCCCCAGGACGTGAAGCCACATTGCCCACTCGGGGCTGTCACCACAGAAGCATGGCTGTGCCTTTTTGGAGCTTTTTTCCCCACCTCTTGAACTGTGATCAGGCTTGAAAAGGCCATGCCCAGCTGAAGTAGAGATATCTCCCACCTGTTGGTTGTTTCCCATTTCCGGAAGAGGAGTAAAAACAAAGACAGGGAAGAGGCTGCAGCTGATATGATGCCCCCGCACGGGCACTGAGTGCTACCCTCCACTTAAGCTCCTCAGCAAATTGCTCTGGCCTTCAGCAGAAGCCTTTGATCTCTGCCCTCTTAGTTTACAACTTTGATTCAAATGGGCAGGATGAACTCTTCCTGAACACCTAATTATGGCTCTTTCCCTGTGATGCCATGTTTCATGTTCAGACAGTTAAGGCAGGAAGTGTCTGACCTAACCTGTCCATTCTGTGCATAGATGTTGTGCCACCTCTCCCCCACACTCCAAATCAAGTAAAACCACGCTGAATTGCCTTAAATTTAATATAATCACCAATTCCCCGCTCCTAGACTATTCACTGTTGGCAAGGAGCAGAGCTGGCAGACCTCGGCGAACTGAACAAAAGCCATTAAAAAAGATTTGTCCCAATTGTGGCAAATCTCAGCCTCCTGGTATCTTGTTGGCACCTAGATGCGCTTCCTAGAAGCCCAAATCTGCAGCTCAGCTTATTAGATCCCTTTTTTCCCCAAGATTTAACTCAGGGGAGCCAAGAATTTGTTTCAGGGAAGGTCAAGGCAATAAAACTCCAGTTGTTTATATACATAAAAAGCCCCGGGATGTAACATGCTTTGCTTACTCCAAGCTTTCCCAGATGCCCAGAATGGGCAATTAAAATCAAACACATGCAAAAATACGGCAACATTTACAGTGTAGCCTGCACCACTCTATCCATTCACCTCATCCTCAATAAAAACTCTGTCCCTGCTTGGATATGGCCAAACATTAAATCCACGGGAGCAAAACTCACTCAAAAAGCAGGACTGGAAGAGGTGGTGCCATGCCTGCTCAAGCAGAGAGCCTCGCCAGCAGCACCATGGAGTCGTGCTCACCTCTTGCCAGGGAAATGCCCCTGCATGGGCACATCCTGTTCCATTTCTCTGCAGAGTCAGGACTCAGGTTTCCCTTGGGCTGATTCTCTCTTGGGTCTTTCAAACCCTGTACCTGGTTTGAAACCCCACCATATTCATCTGGCTGGGCTGGGGAGAGGATTGAACCATTGTCCATGGAAAATTTCTCTTTGCTGTCCCAGTGCTGAGCACCTAGTGAGAAAAGTCTTCACCCACCCCTTTTAGGTGCTTCCTGAAGGCATCACCACACGCTGCCTCCTCCAGACAGCTGGGGAAAGGCCAGGCAGCCCATATGCTGCGTTAACACCTCTGCAGACTGACATATTAGTTCCTGGTATTGGCAAAGAAACTCACGGATTGAAAGAAAAGAGCCGATGTCTCGGTCCTTCCTTCTCCTCTCCTGCCACAGGAGCCTCCCTTCTGCCTGGTGATGCAGAGACATCACCAATTACAGCCTCCCATCCCAAAAGGAAGTAAAATGGTGAGTCCGATTGCCTAACCTGGAACTTGGGACAGCGACTGAGGAGGGGAAAAAAGTTCACGTGGTATCCAAACCCAAGCCGTGGTCAGAAGTTGGAGGGACACACATTGCCTCACCACCCCATGCATGGGGGCACGAGCAGCACCCTGCCTGTGGCTGGCAGCAGCGGGTCCCAGGAGGGTCCCCAGGGTGCCAGATGCAAGAAATCCCTTTGCACCCACGTCATCCCTTGGATTAGTGATGCTGGGTGTGGCCCAGGGGAATAAAAACTGGCTCAGCTCAGAAGAGGAGAAAAAGTGAGGCCGGTCCTCCAGTCAGGAGCGAAGCAAAAAAGCCAGGGAAATCCCCAAGGACCACATGGTGATAGTCTGGGGATAGAAAACTACTCCTTTTTGGGAGAGGCTGTTCCCATCTTTGGCTTGTCTTGCTTACAGAGCAGAGTTGGATTTGTGATATCTGTCGGTTGGATGCACACAGCTCTAAGAGATGTATTTTTTAAAATCCATCCCAGGGACAGCTGCAGGGCCCATTCAAAATGTTCTGAACTTTGAGTCCTCTGGAACAGAGACAATCCTACCAAAGCAGCAGCTATCCAAAATAGCTCTAGGGAAAAACTCCTGGACTTGACCACCATTTGAGATCTTCAGTCCAAAAATCCTGTGGGTACTGTGCACCTGGGTCCACACTTGGGTCCACACTAGGGTGGGAAGAGCCCTGGGTGCTGTGGCATTTCGTTCTTCAAGCAGCCACTTGCTCTGTCTTGCTCCCAGCATGGAGCAACGCTCTGCTTCCACAAATCTAGATTTTTGTTGGAAAGAGAGTATTGGGGTGGGGGGGGGGGGAAGGAGGTGCTGGTGAAGAGATATAAAGTACAGCCGGGCAGATTAGGCTGCAAAGGAATTAGGGAATTAATGATGCTTTAGCAGCTTGAAATCAGCCAGTCCAGAGATGAAACTTTTAAGATGCTCTTGGCAAACACTGGGAAAAGACAGCCTGTCGAGCCAATGCCACCTGCTGGAGACAGCACTCAGAGACCAAGATTCATGGCACCAGTTAAACTCATGTCTCTTAGTCATCCTTGCACCCAAAATCCCTACTCTGAAGCTTGAAAACCTGAGCCCATGCCTGGCAGGGCAGAGACCTCGGGAACCCACAAGCATAGCCTCTCTGCCATCCCCAGGAATGTTTCCTTTTTCCCACGTTCCCTGTCTCCTTTCTTCCATTTGCTTTATCTGACAGGTAATTATCCTTCCAGAGGTAATTGCTGCAGGAGCCATATGGGATCCATAAGCTGCTAATGCTGGGGAATTTTTTACAAAGAATCATAAGACCTGTACATTATTGTTGTTGATACTGGCATGATTATTGCTGGTGTAAAAGCAGCCAAAATTGCCAAAATAGGTTGCAGAAATGGTTACAGCAGCACAGACACGAAGACAAGGTTATCATCTCTGAAGTCTTAAGGGTTTTTAATGGGGAGGAAATTGTATGTTCACAGCCTCAAATGAGAGAGTTACAGAATAAACTCAGACCTAAAGCGAGGGAAGGAGGAGGGAGATGAAGCTTCAGAGTGGAGACCACCCCACTGGGATTTGGGAAGGAGCCGCTGACAATGCGGTAGATCTGGGAGGGCTCAGCACTTCTCTGTGTGTGTACTTGGTGGTTATCTAACAAGGCAGTTCTTGAGCTCCACTGATACTGCTACTTATAACATAAATTCAGTGATCTTCACTTTACTGGCCATTAATCTGCTTCTTTTTCTGACAATTTTATGCTCTTTTGATAAACTGTTTGTCTAACCGCATGGAAGAAACAATGTCAAGAGCTGTACCTTAGGCGTTCGCCCAGCTAATGAAGGAAATCCATCACAAGGAGAGTTTATCTATTACTTTTCTGGATGTAAATAAAACATCAGGCTAATTTACTTCCATTAATCTCAAAGACTGTTGCTACAACAATAGTCCTATGTCAGAGCAGACTTTTTTTTCCTTTTCTGCATAAATATTTAAGTAAGTACTGAAAGCATAAATAAATTGCTTTCTAAAAGCCAGATTATTTTTATATCCAGAGATTTAACAATAAATTTGGATTTACTTGCTAGCTCTTGCCTTTCAGGCAGCAGTCAGCCCACGCTTCCCGTGTGGCACAGGGATGCTTGGGTGAGTTTTGCAGAGCATCTTGTGGGGTCTCTGAGTGTCACCTGTGACAACCCACCCTTAAGGGGAAGGAAGCACAAGGGTGGGTCATTATCTCACGCCTGAGTGCCACCCCACTGGTGTTACCCCTGGCCACCGGGTGGGTTCAGCAAGTGCTGGGGCTGCTCTGTGAGGTCCATATAGAGCTGCAGAAAAGGCTATTTAGTGTCCTGTGTCCAGCTCAAGAAGCGGCCCTTAAATGCAGCAAATGAGCATTTAGTTTACGGAAGGTGAGGCCAGCAAAGCACTGGAGCAGGCTGCCGGGGGTGCCCGGGGGTCGCCAGCTTTGGGGGGTTAAGATCAGGCTGAACAGGAGCAGTGACACGCCATGTTTGCATGCATGCGTGTGAGCGCCTGTGCTCGGCAGGTTGGAGCCAATCTGGCCTCTGCCTTCCAACCGCCAGCCCCATTTTCCACCAGCTGAAGGGCTGTGCACAGCCAGAGAGCTGTTAAACATGGACCATGGCACTCGGATCACTGCGGAATGAAGCAGTTCCCTCCTGGTGGAGCTTTGTGGAGGTGCGTGCCCACGCTCCCAAATGCTGTTCCTGGAGCAAGGGTGCCAAGGTGAGCAGAAGGGTGCTGCAGGGATTTCCCCATTCAAGGAGCCCTTGTTTCTCCACTGCTTTTTCCCTTGCTTAGCTGCTGCTGCTGCCGTCTTAAAGATAAAGCTATCCTGCAGCTGGTTTGGACAATCTTTTTTTTGTGACCACACCCCAACACGATCCGTGACGATGTGCAGTAAAATTTGGTAAAACAGCATCCCTGCTCAGATGAAATTTTGTTTGTCAAGCACGGCCCCATATGAATATTTATAACTATAAAGTAGTTTTAACCACAAAAGTAAGTTTATCATAGGAAGTACGACACGTTGATAGCTGAGCAAACCAAACCCAACACGACATGGTAAAGGCTGACGCAAGCAGTCCACAGGATTCTTCTGAACAGCCATGACTGCAGTGCAGAGCCTGTGCTGGTTACATAGGCAAGCCCATGGAAAAACGGACTAATTAGAGAAGATTAATGATCAGCTGTTGGGGTTTTAAGAGTTCTCTTTTTATTTTCTTTTTCTTTTGAAAGAATTTTTTCCCCACACATGTACATTGCTGAGAGGGAGTCATTGCCACGGTACTTGAGGGAGACAAAGGACTTCGCTGGGGAGGAGCCCCGGCCAACTGGCCCCCTTTTACCTAGGAAGAGGGGGGTGGGAGAGGCCCCTAGCTTCACTTGTGTTCTGGCGTTCGGAGGGGAAGGAGGCTGCATTGCTGTGGAGAGAATCCAACACCACTGCAGGCTTCTGCCTTCTGCTGCTTTTCCTCCAGCCGTGAGTGGAGCTTGCTCGCTGGAGCGGCTCTTGCACAGGGGACCCTATTTTTACACCCTACCTCACTAAAAGGAGACACCTTTCCACCATCAGCTCGGTGCCTCAGGGAGACCCCTCCCCACCCGGGATCCTANTTGTTGTTTGTTTGCCTTGTTTTACATATATATATATATATATTAGTAAAGAACTGTTACTCCTATTCCTCATACATTTGCCTGAAAGCCCCTTAATTTCAAAATTATAGTAATCCAAAGGGAAGGGGGTTGCATTTTCCATTCCAAGGGAGGTTCCTGCCTTCCTTACAGACACCTGTCTTTTAAAACCAAGACATCAGTCTCTGCAAGATCTTGACTTTTGCTTCTCTCATTTATCCATACATGGCTCTTTGTTAAATCACGAGGGATTTTTATTCACATGTATAACTGCTTACAGATGTTCCCACATGTGGTTAGCCAGCAAACTCACGTTACAACTGAAGAAATGCAAAAAAACCCCACTGCCTTGTGCAATGTTAAGGTTGAGCAGATGCAACCAGAGGCAAGGCAAAAGCTGCTGGTCCAGCACAGCAAAGTCCACAGCACTGGCCACTGCGCAGATCCCCCACCCGTCTCTTGATTCTTGCTGAGAACTTGGCTTACATAGGATGAAAACCTCTCTTTTAATGAAATTTCTCCCTTTAATGAGAAAAAACAAGACTCTGACTGATGCTGCACATCCTAAGTAATGCTCTTGTTACCTCACAGTTTTTCACAGCGTATTTTTCAGATTTAATTCTGTTACATTTAGTATCCTTTACTCTTACGCAGCCATGCCCAGGTATGGTTTTTCATAGGACCCAGGATGAGTTATTTTGTTCTCTTCCAAGCTTACAAGCTAAGCTCACCTCCCAGTAATAAATCCCCATGATTCAGGCTTTAGCGGGGCTTCCATGACCATCATCCATCCCATGGTGCAGTAAATGGGGTGATAAGTCACAGAGTGGAGAGAGTGCTGGGGGGAAGGCTCTCCCTGGCTAATTGGAGGGCAGGACTCCAGGAACAAGCTGATGGCACTTTGGATGCTGCTGTGCCTGTGATGCTGAGTGCTGATGCTTCCTGAGAGCACTCATGCTTGCTTGTTGATTCGTCACCTACGTCTTGCTTCACCCTCTCTTCAGCAAGAGGGAAAAGGGGGAAAAAAGGTAATTGATTGTGCTTATCAGCATGAGTGTTAAAGCATCCCCTTGCAGGCTCTCAAACTGACGAAGTGCTGAGAAGGATGGAGCAGGGAAGGTATCCATACCCAGCTTCTCCTCTCCCACTGCATGGGTGGCCGTGTTCTCCAAAGCTATTGCAATGGGACACCTGCACCATGGTGCAGCTGGGCATCCATGCCAGTCTCACTGACAGTTTCCAAAGGCACAAGTGAATTTGAGTGCCTGAAGCATGGAAGCTCTGCCTGTAACACCAGAGAAATGGAGGGCTGCTCCCAGAGGCCCCTTTAAAAAGCCTTCTGGTGGCAAACCATAAACCCACAGGCCAGGAACTGACTGCTCTGGGCAAGCAAACACTGACTGCATGTGTCAACTGGGAAACACACTGTGGGGAATGATAGAGCCCATCCCTGCATCTTCTTTTCCTCCAATTCATTTTGACTTTTAATTATCTCCCAGCCCTGACACTTGAGGACCTGCCTAGCTGGGATGCTGCTGTGCTTCATCACAGCGAGCTGCTGGGCAAGAGCCTGAGGGGTGACAGGAGCAGGACGGGCTCTGCCGGAGGTGCCAGCATGCTCAGAAAGCATTTTGAACTCAACTGCTTTCTGCTAAAATAGCCTGGCATTTTTTGTTAAAACTTATTTCTGCAAGCCAGGGGAAGAGTTACGTGCAGTTGTGCCCAAGAGCAGCCAGGAGTGCTTTTCAGAAGTGGGGTAGTTTTGCCTTTCATCCCCTGACAGTGAAGGGAAAGAGTGAACGAGGGATTTAAATCTTCAAATCCGACATTGAGAGCACGCCTTGGCAGCAGCCCAGGCCCACCAGGGTACGTGCATGGATCATGGCACATGGCACACGGCACACAGCACATGGCTCTCACTGGGGATAGTACCATGGACTACATGAGGGCAGCTGCTGCCCAGTGCTGCTGAGCTCCAGGGTCCTGCCTAGTCCCAGCTTCAGGCAGTGGCTCACACTCTCCCCCTGCAGAAGAGATGTATGCCTGGGAGTAAGGCAGAGCTCAGCTCTGGTGTCTTGTCTTTGCTTAATCCACTTAGAAAGCTCCCCTCTGCTTTCCTCTTGCCTCTCTGCTTGGGATGTTTTGGAAATAGTGAAGGCATCATGAAAAAGCCCAGTACAAACCATGGAAAGGCTGCCAGTGACTTCTTCCATTGCTTCTTTAACTCTTCCCAGGATCTCTGTCAGCTGTTCAACTGTCCAAGCCTCCAGTTTTCACAGTTGCTGTGTGTGTTTGTGTGTGTGTGAGTGAAGGCACCCAAAAAACCTCATGGATGTGCCCTTCCTTTGAAAATCCATGCTGAGACCATAACTTGATGACTGTTGCCTTTCTCAAGCAATTGTGGGTTGTCTTAGGAGACATCTCCTCCCCATCCTTCCTACTCGCTGTGATTCCATCTGCTTCTCCAGAGCATCCTACAAGGTGGGGGGAAACACCTCGTGGAGAGCCAAGCACCAGCACAGAGCCTCTAACATCCATGCTGAGGGCATGAGGTCCGTCCATGGCTGCTGGGATGTGCAAGGCAGGCACTTGGAGCCAGCCGGCAGTCGGTTCAGCACGGCGAGTCCTCAAACAGCGTCAGGTTGTGCTCCTGGATGTGGCGGAGCAGGACGCGCGCCCGCCTGTCAATGGTGCGGAGCAGGGGTCTCAGCCCCTCGGCGCCACCCTGGCTCTCCCAGAGCTCCCTGTCCAGGCGCAGGGATTCCAGCAGAAGGCTCTGCAGTCTGCCCGACCACAGCATGGCCACCGCCGCCGCTGGGAAGCTGCAGTGGAGGAGCAGAAGAGACAGGGAGGGAAGGGGTTATCCAGGGAAGGCTGAGCAGAGAGGAAGGGAGCAGCGGGGCACTTGAGCAAAGATGCTTCAAGTGGAAATGCATGTCTACCCAGAGGAATGCAGGATGAGGAGCCTCCTGCTTAAAACTCTGCCCATGGTGAGCATGCAGGATAGCTCCATCAGACCACAGATCCAAACAAATTCCAAATCAAGAGGGCTCTAGCATGCCAAAATGCCTCATGGGCAATGGCACAAGAAATGCTGAAATACCTGATTATTCATTATTTTTGTGCAGCTGCCAATTAAAGAAGGGAAATAGGCTTTGGAGCCTGCCATCAGCCACCCAGAGCAGAATAGTTAGTCTCAGGGCAGGGGCACATGGGATGTTTTTGTGAGCCTACCCACCCACCCTGTTCTGGGTGGGAGGTGGCCCTGATCCACAGGGATGCCCCACCAGGGCAACCAGGAGTGGCAAGAAGGTGAGCACACACAGGGCTGCTGGACATCCCGTGTGTGCCAGCTCAGCCCTCATCCAGCACTGCACATTCCTACCTATCTATGCCTTGCAGGAGCCTGAAGTTGAGCTTCTCCTCGGGGTGCTGTGGCCTGCCCGCATTGTCGATGAACACCAGGCGGGACGGTGCGCTCCTCCGGACCTGCCAGCAGGATGGGAAAGAGAAGTTCACTTCCTGCAGAGAGCCACCAGTGTGGGGGTTTAGGCTGCTTCTTAATGCAGTGAGAAAGACCGATAATATTTGGGGGAAAGCAGATGCCAAAGTTTAGGTCCCTCCATGCCCGGGCACATGTCCCAGTAGGGACCCAGCATCACCATGGGACCTACATTCCCTTTGCTACCACCTCAGCCCTGAAAGTGCCTCTCAGGCACCTTCATGTTAGCCCCAGAGCAGCCTTTGGACAGCAGGGAGACATACCAGGATGTGGACCAGGACCAGCTCTGCTGGATTCCGGCACTTCTCATGGAGCATCTCCTCCATGCAGGGCTCAGAGGGATCCGGTTGAAACCCACAACAGTAGCGGTCCAGGCGGTCGTGAACCTGCAGGAGACATTTGGGGACTTTAGCAGGGACGTGCCTGGGATAGGAAGGTCCTGTTGTGAGCTGTTCTTGTACAGAGGAAAATAAAACATTTCTAGGGATCCTCAGTAGACGTGCAATGGAAAAGCTGCATACACCAGTGAGAGGAATGGAAGTACGCATGCAAAACCCCTTTGCCATGAAGAAGGTGATGACAAAGGTGATGGTGACAGCCTTTTCTGATGGAGTTCAGATGCCTGGTACCTCCACATTCTATATCTGCACAGAGTGAAGGTACTTGTGCTTCTAGCTGAAATGAAGGGAAGATGTATGATGATGACTGAATTTAAAAAACCAACAAAAGCACCCAAGGAAACCTAGAGTCTGAAACCTCAAAAATAATTTCTTTTTCTGAGTCTTGGTGCTTTGGATGATAGTTTCATTTGGTTCCTGTCACATATGCAACCTTTCATCCATCCCTATGGTAACTTGAGCAGCTCTCAATGGAAAGATGAATGGAAAAGTATTGGCAAGGGAAAAAGCAGTCTGTGCATACGCAGACCATGCCTGACATTTAAGTTGGTCCACAGTGACTTGTTTTAGCTACATTCGTGTTGAATCATTTGTAGGTGCTGCAAAGGCTCCATGTTGTCCAGGCTGTCAAACCTCCTGCTTCCCATCCCAATTCCCTGCAGAAACCCTGGTGCTGCTTGGCAACTTCCAGTGTTTCAGCCACACCCTTGGAGGAATGAAGGGCTTTTAAAAGACATAAATCTCTGTCAGACCCAGCCTCAGTATTTATGGAGCTTCCTCAGCTTTGTCAGAAGCAGCTGGTACATCCTCTGGGGTGGTATGTGGGCAGACAGGACCTCGCTGGCTGTCTACAGACCTCCCCATGGCTGTGTGTTGACATGACCCTGCAGGGGAGCTGCCTCACCTCCTCCTGCTCTCAAGACCTGTTTACAAAAAAACTCCAAATATATATATATATACTCCTTTAAATACATATTACATATAAAATATAAAATATAAAAATATGTTGTGGTTGCAGCATGAAAACATCCAACTCACTGACTTGCTCAGTGTTGCTGGTACCAGCCCAGGAGGCAGGGCTCGGGGTGCAGAGAGGCTCCTGGAGCCACTGGGAGGGCTGGAGCAGATCTCAGGTGAGCCAAAGGGATCTACAGGTGACAACGAGACAGAAGCCAAGTGACCCACAGTGGCTGCCTATTCCCTTCACCCTGGTAATTAGCACAACTTAACAATTATAGGCTGTGCTTTGACAGAGAGTTCAGTCTGAACCCAAACACTGACCAAGCACTGGAGAAGACGCTGCAGGAAACACAAATTATGATCTCCACGGCCATTCCATTCATAACCCTTTGAGAAGGATTAGTCCTACACTGGAGCTTCTTAAACCTCTCTGTTTTCTGAGGTTTAATGAAGCACTCAGGTCAGTATTTCTCCATTGAGAGACACTCCAGTTAAAAAGTGCTTGAGCATCTTGTCACAGAACACATGGAAACAGAAGAAAATATCACATTTCCTCCACACATCTCCTTGCTCTGCATACTGGAGAGCTCAGCACGCCAGTTTCTCTCACCTGCTATGTTATTTTGCAGGCTGCACAGAAGGTGAAGACAACCTGAGATAACTTACAGGGACATTAAATAGGCTCAGCACTCCACTCACCCGCCCACAAGCACCTGTGAAACCAAAGGGGATTGCTGCTGGACCCACAGAGGTGTGAGATGGAGGCAGATCTGGTGTCCAAGTGAAGCCCCAGGAGAGGGATCAGATGGCTGTGGAGATGCTGACATGCTGACAAGCCCTCCCTCCCCTGGCCCTCCCCTGATTTTTTGGTATTAATTTCTTCTTTTCAGAGCTTAAACAGCTCTAATTCATGGGAATTTTGGTATTATTGCTAGAACACAAATACATGAGCCACACCTTGTCCCACCCGAGCTCAAACCCTGTGAGAAGCTCACCTTCAGCCCCTCTTATGCCCACCCCAGGGCATCCCCTTGCATCTGATAGATTTTTTCCAGTTATAATTCAGCCCCGGATGGCTTCCCCTGGGGAAAGTTTCCTTGCTCTCCCCCTGGCTGGGAATAGGGTGTCCCAGGGCAGGGATATGGCTGCAGAGTTGATTTGCTTTTGACCCTCTTTAAAGCACAGGACAAAGCCATCAGCAGCTGCCTTTTCTACCAGGCTTGGCATTTTGCCCTCAGTAAAACTTTGCACATAGTGGGGGGTTCCCTTATGGCAAACACCAAGAGAAATCAACATAGAAGAAGCCAAATTTTAAGAGCAATTGGAGACAACTACCAAGATTTTGATGCCAGTGTACAACAGGGCTCAGATCTCACTACTTCTCCTTCCCCAGCAAGGGTGTGAGATGCTAAAGCCATTTCTGAAAGATGCTACTCCACTTCTATAATATCCTGCAGACTCTTTATGTGACTTTTCTGCATGGAAGGATTCCATTAGAAATATTGAGAACCTGTGGATTGCCCTTGGATTTATCATTGCACTGCTTCAGCCCTTGAAGAGGAACTCTCCTTAGAACTAGATACTTTCTCCTGCAGTCTTGGCCTTTCCACTGCGCTCAGTGGCATTTTGGCCTGGGGAAGGGAAGGGGATTGGTTAATCTTCTCATTTCTCTGGTTGTTTCAGCTAAAATATTTTCAAGCCCAGCCAGAGCTGCTCCACCTCTGCCAGCCATAGTTGAGGTTATAAAGAGTAATGGTCAGGCTTCACAAAAAAAAGAAACCAAACAAACAAACAAAAAAAATCACACCATAAAAAAAGAAAGAATAAGGAGAACACATTTCAGTAGTTTGGGTTTTCTTCTTTCTTCCCTTCTTTCTTTTTTTTTATATTAATACTTGCCCTTTCAGGCAGTTTTCTCTTGTCTGATAACCAGCCCCCAGGTGCCTAAACAGGCTTTCTTTTTCTCCACAGAAATCACTTTTTGCCTTCTCACAGCTGCCCTCCAAAACCTGATAACTCTCTGGGATACTGTTGTAATCCCTCATAGCAGCAGGGTATGATTTTCCAGACAGAAGATTAAGTACTATTAATGCTGAGGAGGAGGAAGGCAGTGCTGTCCAAAGGGGCAGGGCTCCCTATTCCCAGCGCCAGCAGCACATCCCTGAGGTTGGATGTGATGGGGCTGATGCAAGACATGCTGCTTATCCCTAGGGATGCCCTAGGGATGTCTCTAGGGATGTCCCAAGCCTCTGCCAGCATCTGCACAAAATGAACAGCAGAAAGCTCGCCCACGTGAGGACAGACTCACCACATCCAAAACCTGCCTGTGTTTCCCCTGCAAGTCCAAAACATGGACCATACTCAGGCCAAAGTGCTTCTGCACAAAGTTTTGCTGCTCCCCGTTAGCTGACGAGTGAAAATACATCCCAAGAAACCACAGCCTATGTGACCCCGCAGAGCAGGAGACCATGGTCGGACAACAGGGGTGCAGGTGCAGAGGAACCCGGGTGCCACAGCTGATGGAACAGGTGGCCTCAATCCCCCCAGCCCTACCTGGAGAAGAAAGTCAAAGAGGGCCAGGCGGCTCCACTCGCTGTGTGGGATGCTGGAGCAGGGAGCATCCCCAGCCACCAGTGTCGGTCTGTGGGTCTGCAGCATCTCCTGGTACTGCAGCCATCCCAGGGCACAGGAGTTCTGGTCATTGTTGACATCCTCCAGGTGCTGGAGATCAGGAACCCACCAGATGATGGGGCGCAGGGCACCGTCAGTGTAGCTGTAGGGCAGGAGGTGGCTGGTGAAGCGCCGGGCCACAGCGGGCAGGCTGCGGTTCAGCCCCAGCACCCTGTCCAGGTGGAAGGCCAGCACCTCGTACAGGTCCCTGGGGCGCTTGATGAGCCCACAGCGCCCATCCTGGCAGTCTCCTTCTGGGCTGGCTGGTGAGACATCCCCCTTGGCATCTCCCTTCACATCCCCCATGGCACGCAGCCCCACTCGCATGATTTGCCCGTGGGCAGGGACGCGGGTTTTGGAGACCACCTGTCCACTGGACAGCAGCCACATCTTCTGGAGGTCGTCAGCAGAGAGCCATGGGGGAGCGTCCCTCTCCACGCCCCGCCGCCTCCTGCTCCGGCCAGGGGCCTGCTCCTGCCGCAGGCGAGTGAGGGGCATGGGGTGCCTTTTTCTTTGTCCTCCAGATAGGGGGGCAGCCACCTCCCTTGGGGGCCCTGGGGGGGACGAGGCTGGCAGCAGGAGTGGGCAGCAGTCCGGTGGTGGGGGCAGGTGGATGAGAGCCAGCAGGGCCAGGGCCAGCAGCACCCCGACAGCCACTGGGGGCTTCATCCCCGTCCTTCGCCATGGTCGCTGGGCCTGTGGGGACAGAAAGGTGGAATGATGCTGGAGTGTTACTGCAGGCAGGGTCCCCAATAGGGTTTGCATTTGCTTTAGAGAAGCAGCCCCTCTTGTGTGATCCCTGGGAGAGGTATTCCACAAGCACTCACTGCCTCCACAGCACTGCAGCGGGAGGGTTATGGCTGGTGCCATGATCTGTGCCAGCAATAAGCTGCAGTCCCTTCAGAAGCAAATCAGAGCATAGGCCTGCCTCCCCACACAGAGGTTGCCATGTCTGCAGTGCTGAGCTACAGGATGACCTTATGGGCAATGAATTTTTCATGGTCAAATATTTTGCTTTAAAGACTCAAGAAATTAAAAAAAAAAAAAAAAAAAGACCAAACCAGAGCAAATTCCCATCTAAATGTGAACACTTTCCAGTTCCTAAGAGGTTTTATTTTTCACACCTTACTCTGGGCACCCTCACTGGTTCCTATCCTGGTTGCACACCAAACCCATAACTTGGATATCTCAATGTGTGCCGAGACAAGGCCTCTGGAGCTCTGCCCATCACTGTGTCTGACAAAAGCAAGGCAGCTCCAAGTGTCAGTCGGGACCTGTGACTGCCTATGTTTTAGAAAAAAAAGGGTGCAAACTCCTGGAGGGCTGGAACACCTCTCCTACAAAGACAGGCTGAGAGATTCAGGGGTTTTCAGCCTGGAAAAGGGAAGACTCTGGGGAGAATTTACAGCACCTTCCTGTGCCTAACGGGGCCCAAAAGAGAGCTGGAGAGGGATTCTTTTACAAGGGCATGGAGTGACAGGACAAGGGAAAAGGACTTTAAACTGAAAGAGAGTAGGTTTAGATTAGATATTAGGAAAAAATTCTTAACTATGAGAGTGTTAAGGCATTGGAACAGGTTGCTCAGATAAGCTATGGAGGCCCCATCCCTGCAGTGTTCAAGGTCAGGTTGGATGAAACTCAGAGCAACCTGGTCTAGCGGAAAGTGTCCTTGCCCATGACAGGTGGGCTCAAATTCGATATCTTTAAGGTTCCCTCCAACCCAAACCCTTCTATGAGTCCATGATATAATCTATGCTACATGTGAAACCTAAAGTATTCTGATTCCCAGCACTAAGGAGCTGCCTTTAAACATGTACTACCAGCTTTTGGTGTCTATACCTTTATACACACAGCTTTTTTTCACCCCTTTTAGTTATATTTTCTACTCTGAAGTGACTTCAACAATTATATAGGCTGGAAAGGCAGCTACAAGTAAACACTGTGTAAGTCTCCCTGCATTGCTAAATTGGTATTTCCCCTTTGGCCTAAAGCAACCCCATGCATATGGTCCTGGGGCTGCCCTAAGCACAGGACATTCCCGTTTAGGCTGAGGTGGAGGGCAGAGGTGGGGCAGCACTGTGAGATTCTCCAAGCCAATCCAGCTCCTGGACCACGCTGCACCCATGCCTCATTCACCCAGGTTTGGGCAGCCTCACACATTTCAGGAGGCTGGAGCCACAAAAAGCACCTTGGCGCCGTTTCTCTGCTTTCAACAGGCATTTCCAAGTGGCTCAGACCCACATTGGAAGTCAAGGCAATGGTCAAGTGGATACATTTTTTTGCAATTATTTATTTTGGAAGCACAAGTATATGCATGGCAGACACAGCGGGACAATATATTGCCAAAGAAGGGATAAGAGACTGTTTATAAGAGGAAAAGCTTGAAAAAAAGAGCTAAATAGCTGAGGAGGTGAGAGCCAGCAGCCAGAATGACTTCCAGAAAGCAGCTGAGCAAGCAGAAGCCTTTCCAGCTGTGGGGCTTTTAGGACCACAGGCTCCCACTGACCGCAGGGACCCCCCACCAGCACAACTCCTGCCCCAAGAGCAGCTGCCCCAGGCAACCCCAGTGCATGAGCTTATGAGCTGACACAGCACTATCCTAAAATCCATGAGGGTTCATGCCCTCAGCCTGAACAGCCCCCCGGTGAGGAGCCATATCCCTTGCAAAGACACTACATCAGCCGAGGGTGGGTAAGATGAGCCACCAACTAGCTGGCCTCAGCCATAGGGGTGCTCCTTCCATGCCTCTCTTTCAAGGACTGAGCAGATTTAATGCAGTTTGTAAGAGCTATTGATGGTGCACTTGGAGTGATTCAGCTTTATAGCTCTCACTTAATTGCTTCTCTCCCAGAAATACAATGTAGTGCAGCAAAATATATCTGCTGGGCCGAATCCTTTGTTCAGACAGGGCTTACACCATCCTCTGCCAGGAACCAGGGGCTGTCTGGTGCAGGGCTTTGGGACCTGCTGGGGGACCTCTGCTTTATCCCTTCCCAGACTGAAAAGGACTTAGTCCAGGGCGACACCATCCAGAGACGGATGTCCTGTCCTAGATCACCAGCAGGGTTATTCAAGGCTTGGCATTAACTGCCCCAGGCATCAAACTACATGGCTAAATCATTGCCTTAGGTGCCTTTCTGAGGAGGGGATGAGCATGAGCACCCCCAAGCACCCTGACGGGCAGCAGGATTTCTGTCAAGCAGCTGGTTGTGATGCCTCCCCAGCTCTCTCCCACTTGGACTGGATAATGATTTGCTGTGGAATCACAGCCGACACCAATTGACACAGGCAACACCCAAGCTCAGCTACTCAAAACCTTCGTGCCTCAGATTTTAAGCAAATTCTGCAGAGTACAGACATACATTCTTTCCCAAACACCTGCAATCCATGTCTGGCCTCCTAAGCAAGAGTTTAGGGGAAGTGCAATGTCTAAATCCTAGTTTAACCATAGTAAAATAACTCTGTGGCATATAAAGAGCTGATCCTGGTATCCTGATACCCATATTCCTTTCGAATCATCACAGTAAGTGCCTCACAATCTGTTCCTCTGGCCTCAAAGTGTGCTGAATTAACAGCAGTGATATCTATGGAATTAATCCCAAAGGATAGGGTTAACTGTAAATCTCAGTATTGCCATCTATGGGAGCCATTGAATACCTCGGTTCTGTTTCCCTGGCCGGCCCGATTCCCTGCCCCTTTTCCCCTCTGTGCCGGGGCCCCGCCCATGTCCCGCCCCCCTGCCCAGAATGCTCTGCCCCACTCACCACTCCCCCCTCCTGGGAAAAGGCTTGGGGTTTCTGCTGGGCTTGCTATCGTCATAGATTTTCAGCATGGAATAAAGGTCTGCTGCTGAAATCTACAAGGGAGCCCTTCCCGTTTATACCGCCGGTGTGTCGGGTCAGCCTGCCGGTGCCAAAACCCCGTCATGGAACCCGACACCCATCTGCATCCAGCCAAGTCCCTTCCCAGTCCGTGCTTTCTTGGGCATGTTTTCCCAGCACCTCCCCTGTCCCACCCTTCTGGAGAGACACAGCCCATCCCACTCTCACCAAAAACCCCCGTAACCCTTTTCTTCAGCAGGGAGGATTTTCAGGGTGATTGCTTTTGTTATCCAGCTGATAATAACCCTCTGCTTGCTTATACCATCCCTGGATATCTAAAAAGCCTGGCTGCCAGGATACTTCCAGTATCCTGAGGGGAGAATGCATGTGGGAGCCACATGGAGAACCTTCAAAACACTGCGGGAAAAATCCTTTTCAACCCACAGCCGGAGAACAGAGTATGCCAAATGGATGGTAATGATTGCCAGGTTTTTAATGTCAAGTCCATTTACAGTCCAAGTGGTTAAGGAATCATTATTGTCCAAACCCACTTCGTCTTCCTTGCCAGTAAGCTCGGGTTTGGGCACCACAAGTTAGAGCCTCATCGCTTTCCCACCCTGAACTTGAAACCCCAGGCTGCGAAGCTGGGTGAGGGCCAGTGCAGGCTCCCTTCCCCAGCACCGTTCAGGGTTTGCCTGCCACATCAACAACAAAGAGGAACAAAAAAGGTGGAAGTACAGTCTCTGTGTTATTTCTGGCGGTTGATATTGCAAATTTAATAATAACCTAAGTGTTAAAACATTGCAGAAATAACACCGTATTTACAAGTCCATGGTAAATACTTTTCCAAAGAATCTTTCTCTGAGCCCATGTTGTAAAAAAATGCTGCAGTTTAAGCTATGGCTTCGATTCAGCCCAAAATGCAAACCATACGTACAGCTCTGCCTTGCCAGGCTGACATACTGACAGTACAGCATGTCTTTGCCAGAAATTAGGTCCTTTTCCCAGCAGGCAAAAACCATAAAAAGGCTTAAGAGAGGTACTGCTTGTTCCAAGATGCCAATAAGTAAATAATATATACTCTCATTCATCAGAGGGACATACAGCACAGCCCAGGCTCTGAAGGCACAGTGGAGAGCTGTGAAGCTGTGATGCTAGGAGATAAAACTTTTTAAGTATAGTTGGGGGTGAGGAGGGGGAGGGTTATCCTTGACATTGTATTCCCAGGATGCTTGAACCTTGGCAGAATTTGAAGCAGAGAAGCCTGTTTTCAATTTCTTTTCAAAGTGCATCAAATTGGCTTTGTCGAGCTTGAAAGAGAAGAAAAACAAACCCCAAACTTCATTATCCAAGAATGTAAGAAACAGCCCTGAGACTAGAAAGATGCCACGGAAATACGTGGCTGTTGAAAACTGGATTGATTCCTGCCTTCCTCTGGCATTCAAAAGAGTGCTCCTGCCCCTGTGCTGGCACTGCAAGACCCCTCCAGCAGTAAATCCCACCGTCCCAAAGAGGTGCCCAAGGGAGCCATGATGGCTCAGCCATGGCCATGTCACTCTTGGCCACCTGCCTGCCCTAAGCTCCCAAGCTCAGACGACTTTGCCAAAGACAATCTTGCTGATGAGCAGGTTAAAAGCAGGCCTGTGCATTTATCTGGGTGCAGACTGAGCAGGGTGTGCTCTGCACAGGGGGTGCAACACACAGGGCTATGCTCACCCTCCCAGCTCCATGCTCGCTGCCCGCCCAATGAACCGCAAAACTGCCTGGGCAGCAGGAGGTGCAGCCTGCCGTGACCAATTTTAACAAAGACTGCTTGAAAAACAAGTGGGAAACCTCCTCTGCCTGCCCCCCACCTCTGGGAACGTCTCCAGAGCCTTGCACCCACACATGGTGCTCACGGCAGCTCCCAGTAGAACGGGAGAGCAGGCACGTCAATCAGATCTGGGAGTGGATCAACCTCTTCTTTTTCATATTGTGCAGGAGGTTTTCTTGGTTTGTTAAGGGCATGGCATACGGGCTCGAGACCCATAACCGTGCTGAGGACATGGAAGGAGACAAAACCTCTCCATCCCCAGAGTGACTCTGGGCAAGTCTGAGCAGAAGAAAATCCTTGACAGCACCTGCTGCCCATCATTCAAGTGCTTAAGTGCCTTCCTATATTACCCTGCTCAGGAAAGATAGATGGCTCGCAGAGGGGGAATTTACTAAAGACAGCTATTAAATGATGATTGCCAGTCCCAAAGGTCCCTCTGGCTCAGAGTGGCTCCCCAGGAGGGCAGGTCTGCTGTGCTCTCCCAGCACAGGGGACAGCTCCGGATCCCACCAACACTCACCTGCAACCACATCGCCATGGGGCTTGAAGAATAGACAGCCCTTCGTCTGGCCTCATGATCCATCAAAGTGGCTGCAATTCCTAGAAGACCCACACCAACTTTGTGTCTGGGGTTTTTTTCCTCCAGAGATGCAGGGTTTTTTCCTCAAAAATGTCCTTCAAGAGGGGAGAACCATGACCCCACTATATTTCAGCACTCTGTGGACACCCTGAAGACCATCCTGCTTGGCTCCAGGACAGGCACGTGGCAGGTAGGTCATGCCTGTCTGCTCAAGGTGCTCCTCCAGCCCCACTTCCACACACTGCCCCTCACAAGTGGCTTGGGAAGCTCAAGCCAGGCACTGGGAAGGGGGACTGTTCCCATAAAGCCTGTGAAACGGAGTCACAGCAAACACTGGGTCAGCTGAAGCTGGGGAGACGGAAATGTGACACATCACCACATGGTGCTGGGTCCTTCCCTGCAGAGTCAGCAAAGTCCTCGGAGCTGGCACACAAACCTTCCCACCAATATGTCCAAAACCAAACCAGAAAATGACCAAGTTAAATTGCCTGGGATGAAACCTTAAAACATGCTGCACTTTGCTAAATTTTGGACAGTCTGCAAAGTTTCTGAGACAATTTATAGCCTAAGTGCGAGACAAGCGTGCTTTGCACTAGCAGAGGGCAGCACTCCGGTGGCAGCATAAAGGGATGAAACAGAGTTGGCACCGTTCAGTCTGAGCACTGACTTCAAAGGGATGGTGCCAATACACCACCTTTAACTTCTCAAATCATGCTGCCTTCCCAGTTCTTCCCAGTTATCACTACAGCCTTGGGGCAGCAAATTATAAAAACCTGGAAACCTTCAAGCTCCACAGCCTCTCTCTAGTAATAACCTGGCATGTCTTTGGCTCCAGGCCGTGCATCAGCCCCTCGAATTTTTTGCTTCCCAGGGATGAAATGTCCTGTTTCTTCCTCTAAACCTCCCACCCAGACTGACTATTTCTGGTTTTTCAGAGGCCCCTTGCCCTGGAGGTTCTTCTCTGCACAGCCATAGGCTGAGCACAGCCCCTTTTCATACATCCACCATCCAAAGGACCATTTTGAACAAAATCTTCAGCCCTAGCTGTAAACTGCTCTGTTTAACAGTGCTATTCCCGTTGCACTGACTGCTCCCAGTTGAGTTATGGGCCAAAGAAGTACGGCAGAAACATGGGCTTGTAAACTCCTTGCCCTCTCCAGGCATAGCTTACAAGAGTGGCAAGACTCCCAGCATCCCAAACATCCCGTTCAACATCTCTGAAGATCGAAGACCTCGAGCAGGAGACAGAGGACACACCTTGAAGGAAACAGATGGCCAGCACCTGGCTGGAGGACACCACAACATTGAGTGTAGCTGATGCAGTCAAGGTCAGGGCTGCTGCTTGGGGGAACCCAGACAGGACACACACCTTGTCCTGCACCTGGTGTGGACTAAAGCCCTGCAGGGTACTGGCAGGGACTTGCTTTTCCTGTGATAACACTGTCCTTACCCCAAAATCATGTGATTTTCCCTGAGCAAAAGGAAAGATTCGTAATTCTCCTCACTCCCACTGCGTAAATCTCAGCTTGCCAACAGTTAATACTCAGCTCTGTGAGGGATGGACAGGGAGTTTTTCATCCTGGTGCTATGTACAGTGCAGCTCAGGATCACTCTGGTTTAATTCCAGAAGTCAACACAAAGCACCACAAAAATAAACAATCTCCAGGATGCCACACTTCTTAAAGTAAGCAAACTAAAAGCTTTCACATGCCTCATCCTTCTCCTACTTAAGTTCAGAGTCAGGGCTTTTACTGCAGCTTCTTGCATTTATGTGGATCTTCTACTTCTTGGAGACACATCTCCACAGAGATTGATGGCACTCTTTCAGGTCATGTCACTGAGATGCACAGGTCTGCTGCCATTTGCATGTGCAAACATCTCCATTACTTTTCACCATTAGAAGTGATATCAGCCTGCACCCAAATAATCCAGATCACCGAGGACCTAAAAGAGCATCTCATGTTCACAGACTACAGTGAGGACTTGGGCAGCCCTGAACACATGACTGTCCTGCTATCCTCACGGGACAAGGGAAGTCCTCCTTATCTTCCATCCTCTCCCTCTGCTCATTCCTCTAACCCTCACACTTACATGAGAGCAGCACAACCTAGAAATTCCTGGCAGGGACGTCAAGGAGGGAGAGCAGCAGTTTTGGGTGGCTGTTGCTCCCTCACTCCTCCACTGCTGTGCAGGATCCTGCCAGGTTTCCCTTTTTCCCCTCCCCTTGTCCCAGTTTCCCAGCCAGCCTGTTGCACTCAGCTCCATAAGTTTTCAGAGCAGCTTTCCCATCTGCCTGCTGAACCAGCAAGTAGGGGGCCCCTTCCCCAGCAAAACAGATGTGGCTTGCCTTTGTGCAACATCTGCGCCTCATGCCCCGCTCATTTTGAACAGTCTTGCCTTTGTTTGTGAGGGGTTGTACAGGGGATGCTTTGGAGGAGTGCAGCAGCCTGTGGCCTGTGGGTTGGACTCCTTCCCTTCAAGTCCCACACACAAACTGCCTCCAACCCCCTGAGTTTCTTCTGGGGAAGAAGAATATGCTTTGTTCCTGTGGCATTCTGGAACTGACAGTCCTGCTCCTTAGCACTTCAGTTCCAGCCACAGCCCATAGCTCACACTGATGACTCCTTTGGGATTTCCAAACCCAGGCATGTAAGAACTGGAATCTGGGAGCCATGGACCCCCTTCCTCACAACTTCCCTCACCCTTGTAGCTTCTCTTGCTGGACCTCTGGGCTGCTCACCAGCTCTGGTTTGGCATCCCCAGTGGGGCTGCTGTGGCTCCTCCACACACAACAGAGGCAAAGAGCCGAGGTACTAGAAAGCCATGTCCCTCTTGCAACGTGTTCTGGGCTGTATTTAATATGGGGAGGAATACATTACAATAAAATCACATTTTATTTCCTCTTGCTCTTGATGAGCTTGCCAATCCTGCTCATGAGTGCCTGGAATGCTGCTAAAACTCTCACACATTTTGGCATTTGATTCAGTTTTATTTATTTTACCGGAGGTCATGTTTTTTCTATGTTTTGGAGAGGGGGGATTTTGGTCTACTTATTTTCAGTTTTCATTTCTAACTGGTGGACCAGCACCAGGGAACAGGAGTGCTTGCTCGGTGCCCAGTAGGGGCTCACAAACCCTTCTTTGGGGTATTGGCAAGGAATAGCACTGGATTCCCTCGTTGGAGTTTCAGTGGAGGTTGCCCAAGTCAGACAGTTGGGTTTCCCTGAGCTGACTGTCAGGTTTTCTCCCTTCCTGGAGAGCAGGAAAGTGCATTCATGGGATTCCAAAGGGGAGGGAGAAGGAGGAGGACAGCGGGGCCTTTCTGCCCTGTGGGCTTTCTTCAAAACAGAATTGTTCATACCAGCCCTGGCCTCAGCTGCAGAAAGGTAACCCTATTTTCCTCCCGTTAAGCCGAAAGAGAAGAAAAAAGGAAGAAAACTGCTTGCCACTTGGCTCTGAGTGCTGCCTGTGTCCCGCAGACCCTGTCCTGGGCAAAGCGTGCTGGCAGCCACCCCCTAGCCCGCTTCTTCTCCTAGCAAAATCCATGGGGTGAGCAAGCAGAGCAAACATGGTACAAGCACTGGCGCAGCCAGGCTCACAGAAAAGGGGCTATTCCTTCAGGGCAAGGCAAGTAGCTGCAGGTGGACTGGAGTTATTGAGCATTGGAAACAGAAGGGGTAATTGAGGCACTTGGAATCTATGCCAGAGCGTTAACACAGTGTAATCAGCCCCTCGTATTCAGACTGCCTCATACTAGGCGAACGACAGAGCAACTGGAAACTACTCGCTGGCAGATTTTGAAGCCAGAAGAAAGAAGATGTTTCTGTAATGCAGTCATCCCCCAGCACCCTCTGCTGTGGCAGGTCGGGCATGTGCGGCAGCCGGATCCGACAAGAAGCCAGCTGCAAGCGTGCTCTCCATACCAACAGGGGAGCCCACAGCTGGCATCCCTCTGGCTGTCTGCAAGGGGTCACCCTCCTGGTGAGTTTGAAAGGAGTCAAAAACCATCTTGAGCATTTTGTTTGGGGTTTTGCTGCAAATGAAGCAACAAGATGATCAGCTTAGGGCATAGCCTGGATTTATTCCTCATGACCCTCAGTGCCCTGCCTGCAGGTGCCCAGAGCAAACCCAGATGATGGGCAAAATCAACGCAATTAATGCAGGAGCTCACAAAGGGGAAAGGACTGCAGAAGCAGACCTTCCCTTGCCAAGGCAAAATGGAAATCCTGGCAGAAAGTGAATACCCCACTCTCACATGGGAGACCACACCAGGTACCTGGCTCAGGCTGTACATGCTTTGAAATGCTTCATAGTGAAGGCTTGTATAGAAGAATGTTACTGCAGACAAAAGGCTGGTATGGGGAGAGTAGCCTTGCTTTTCCCTTTGACAGGGAGGAGTTATCTCCAGACCCAAAATGGGTGACATGAGCCCCAGTCTTGTCTATTTTTCTTGCTGCTGAAGTTCATTAATTAAGAAACCCAAAGCAGCCTGTGCAAACTGTAGGATGGAAAGTAAAGCATGACACCAGTGTCCCCCATACACATACACTCACACACTCCAGTGAAGGCTGGCACAGCAGCATTGTCCCCAGAGATGCTCTGAGTCATCAGCACACTCTCAAGGACATAAAAATGCTTCAGTGACACAAATGACCAGTTTCTGGCAGCAGCACCAGGCACCTCTTCAGCTCATCCATCACAGGTTTGCAATCCCTGCCCAACACAAGCTGTGCAAGGGCTGAGGTGGCGAAGCAGGAACAGAGCCCCCCAGCCCAGTGCAAACTCCCTGGCATGACACCCCCCTGTCCCCCGGCAGGGCAGTGGTGACTGGGCATGGGGGGACCATCCCAGCTCAGCTGATGCGTGCTTGCTTGGATGGGTCTGCCAAGGGATGTTCCAAACCAGAGCACGGAAACTAGATGACATGAAACACCACCCTAAGGTTTGGAACATGCTACAGATGTGGATAAACCTTCTAATGCTGGGGAAGCACAACATTTCTTGGGAAGGATGTGAAGTTTTCCCTTGCCAAACTGGCCGATTTTGTGGCTTTTTGATGAAAGTGCTGTGCTTTGTCAGGACCAAACAGAAAGCACGGAGTGGCTCTTCGTGATCTCCACTTCGCTGCCTTCACTCCACGCTCTTCACCTGCCTGAAGCAGTGCCACCTGGCCACTTAGAAGAGGTGGGTTTTGGCTGAGGGAGTGTAATCACCTCCCTGGCTGGCAGCAGTGCTTTAGCTACAGCAGCCCCAGGCACTACCTTTACGGGCATCCCGACAATCTGCTTTGTCCATCCCTAGTGCATTCTTACTACCTGCTCGGTCCATCCCTAATGCTTTTAAGGACAGACACGTGCTGTAGCAGTTCCCTGCCTTGCTTGCCTCACCATGCTCTGACCCTCCGAGGGGTCTCACTCAAGCTGCCCCAGGACGGAGACACATCCAGGATACCCCATTGTACCTCATCCCATGGGGCTGGTGTCCCTGGGCAAACCCAGCGTTGTTTCCCACTACCAGCTCAGCAAGGACACCCTTAATCCTACCATGTCTCGCAGCAGCAGCCGACGCACTCCTCCTCACGTGCTTCACCGCCTGTGGGCGACACAGCACACGGTCACCTCCTGAGTCGGGTGCCGGCCGCCTGTGGCACTTCCATACCACACCAGGAACGCACACAAAATACAAAAATTTAAAACATAACCAAAAAAAAATTATCCAGCAACTAATCAGCCCGCTTCCTCTCCCCAGGGCATTAATCACGGCCGGGGGCTGCCACCCAGGGGTGCCCCTCGGGCTGGTCGCAATCCCCGCTGCCCAGCTCCGCACGGCAGGGGCTGCTGGGTTCCTGTCACCACACGCCAGCGGGTGCCTCCGCTTCCCCTGGGCGGGAGGACACCCTTCAAACTTCAGCTGTGAGTTTTCAAACTCTGCCTCATCCCAGACCCACCTCCCTGTGGGGAGGGGAGTGGAGAGGCTGGGAAGCGGGGAACGAACAGGCATTTGAAAAGTCTCTTTTTCACAATAAAAGCCCTTCTTACTGCTTTTTTTCTGGTTGTTTTTTTTTTTTTTTCAATACCAAGGGCCAATTTGAGCCAGAAGGAGATGAAGATACGTGCTCCTCCCAAGCCTATTTGTTCCCAGTGCCCCCTGGCCAGTCAAGTAGAGGCCACTAGAGCCCCAGGGACCACAGTGACCCCAGAGCCAGGAAAGTGAATCAGAGGTCTGCTCCTGAGTGCCCAAGAAAATGCTCTCTGCAGGTCTTTTTTTAGCATTTCTTTGCCTTTCACTAATGGTCCAGCAAAGAGCTGTGCCACATCAGTGCCCAGAGTGGACAGACCTGGGAGAAGATTTCTTATCTGACTAAAAGGTATTAATGCATTAAAACCATTTTTAGGGTGCTCAGGCACCTATTTTCTGGGGCATACAGTGCCTGCTGGCAGCCAGGAGAGGGGTGCAGGGGAAGGGGACCCTCACCACACCCACCAGTGCAGACTGCAGCATGCTGAGCCCTGCAGTGCCCAGTGCCGTTCCTCCACCCAGCACCTGGTGTAGGGTGCATCCTAGGTGCCATTTGCTCAGGCCTCTGGGAGAAGAGGGTCTGGAGGCATTGCTTTGGAAAGCAGCGTGTTTCCCAGCCCTCCATGGCCAAGCAGGGTACACAGGCAGCTGCCAGGCTGCAAAGCATTTTTTTGTTTCATATAACTTTCCCCTTCCAGCCCTGGGCTGTGGCCAAGCAAAATCCATCACTCCCTCACCGTGGCAGGTGACACCGCCAATTGCTCCAGCCCTGCACCAGCTTCAGCCCCCAACCAGCTCAGCCTGGGGACAGGAGGAAACCCTCTGTCTCAGGTATGGAGGCTTTCCAGCTCCCTGACGTGTGTGACCACCTCCTCTAGGAAACCATACAACACACCAGCTTGATCACCATTGTTCTTTACTGACATTTGTGTTTTTAAAAAATCTGATAAAGGCACAGTACAGGCTTTTGTGAGGTATAATGAAGATATGGTGGTCTAAAAAGAGAAGAGGGTGAGGCTGAGGGTAACTGGGCCAAGTCACTTGACCAAGGCAGCACGGGAGGGCAGTAGGAGACCCAGGAGGAGGCTCCTGTGTCCCCAAGCCCCATTCTAGCTCACTGACCATGCACAGTCCACAGTGACATTTCACAAGGTGATGCAACACAGTGGGTGCAAACAATGATGGCAACTCAGTGCTCTTGCCCAGTGTGCTCTTGTGCCAGTCCCAGTGCCCCACGGCCTTCATACCCTCCTGGCTCACTGAGTGCATCTTATTTTAATATGTTACATCTCCCTACCCCTTCCACTGCTACTCAAAACTATAGCTAAGTAAATACATGGTTTGAAGGTTACACACAAAAGCAGTGAGTCTGCTTTTGGCTTCAGCACACCCTGCTCCATGCCATCCTTGGGCATGAGGAAGGGGTGCAGAAACCAAGCCCTGCATCCCCTCCTTACTGGCACCACCAACCTCATTGACACTTGTCATTGACCCGCTGGACACTGCAGCATTGAACATTCTGAAACACTTCCCTTGAGGCCAGTTCCCTGGGGCAGATAATAACCTAATACTTATAATACAATTATCAACATGAAGTAATTAGCAATAACCTAGCACTGGCCTTGGCACAAAGATGGGCTGTCCGAAGAGAGAGCAAGTGCCAGGCAAGGGATCTGCGGGGCTCCGGAGGCTGAACCCTGCGCGTCACAACTCATCAGTGGCACCTCATTTCGGAAGCGTTTGCTTTCATCTCCCTTTCTTAATTTTGAAATTATTCAATTTATATGCAATTTTCTGTCAAAATGATTCCTGTCAGTGCAGCGGCACTGCGAACCTTGACTGACAGGCCGAGCGCTCCGGCTGGTCCCTCTGGATTGCCTCTCCCTACAAATAACCGTTTAAAATGCATGCCTGACATTTGAGGAATTTGACATCAGAAACAGGCTTGGATGGCTGCTGTAGCAGACAGACTTGAGTGATCAGTGGCCAAACCAGTTAGATAAATCTAGTGAGCCTTGAAACAAACGCTCCAATCTTGGAATTTTGAAATTTCAAAAAATTTATTTTCCCCCTCTTCCCCCTGCTTTTTAATGACATTCACAGTGCAAAAATCAGATTTGAAAAGCAGACCTAAGAACCAAGTGCATTGTTAACCAGTTTCCTGAGGAGGACTGCTCAAATCCATACAGCTGTGCCTACCTTGTACCTGAGCTGGGTAGTCCTAAGACTACCAGTGCAGCCCCAGATCCCATAAGTAGCATCCCTGCTACTGCATTCTGGAAAATTAGTGAATATCTGAATAGTGGAAACTGCTTTTCTTCTCTCCTTTTCCTCTTCTATCCCCTGGCCTCCTCTACTCACATTCTCACAGACATTCCCATTCACCCACACGTAGATTTCCCTGACATTTCCCTGTCTTTAGCTGAGGCCAATCCTTCAATCAGACAGACACCACCTCTGCAGGATGAGGGACAGTCCCCACTCCAAGAAACTCCCAAGAGGTGTAGGCAACAAAGGGAGATGGAGAGCAGGGAGGTGGGACTGCAACCAGCCTGAAGGTAAAATATGAGTCTCCAGAACAACCACGTCTCACACCAGGTGTTCAGGCCAGCTGACCTACAATTTCCAATACCAAAGATCTCCCAAGCCTCATCCCTCTCTCCTTGTACTTAGGCAGGAGGAAGAGCTGTCCTGTCCCTGTTGCAAGGCACAGGGCAGCAGTGTGGGGGGCTCAGTTTGCTGGTATTGACTGCTAAGCTCCAGCTTAGCCAGGAGCAATACTTCGAAACAGGAGAGCTGAGACCTTTCCCTAGGATTCTCTAAGCCGGCCAAAATCCAAAGGAAACCAATGGAGAGCAAAGAAGGCCATGGGTGCTGTACCCACAGCAGCACCTCTGTGCTCCCCCAAATGACTTCTGGTATAACCCTGACTCCATTTCCCAGACTGACTCGCCTTTCCACTCGCTTGTCCTCATAAAGAAATGCCTGCTACAGAAGGATGAAATAGGCTGTTTTTTTTCTTTCTTTCCCAGCAATACTTTTTTCTTTCCCTTTCTGTCCCAGTGGACCTGCATTCATTTCTCCCTTGGGAACTAAAGACGGGCAGTGGAAAGGGGACAGATTTCAAGAGCTGTCAAGGAACAGAAAGCTATTCTGCCTCTAAGAAAGTAAAGCTGAAGGGTTTTTTCTTCCTTTTAGAAAAGTGTGAGGCTCTAATGGGTTTGAGGGGCTATGAATATGACTTTTCACATCTGCCAAGATAATTATAAGCTTGAATGAATTTCTGAGACCCAAACCCTGCCCAGATAAATCATACCTATCAAGTACTGATTAAAAATGAGCTGCTCAGAAAGCCTTCAAATTTCTCTTCCCTTCCCACCCCACTATCTCCTGTATCTGTTGGTAATAGGTCTCAATGCTTTACTAAGGAACAGTCTGTAGAGGAGACCCTGATACTTCACTCTTTCTTTGCAGGAGCTGTGCAAGAGATGGGAAATTAAGGCTGTAGGGATCAAGAAGAATGAGGAAAGATTTGGGCTCAGACTGGATCTGGCACTGGGACACAGAAGATGCTGAGAAGAAGGTAAGCTGCAAAACTGAGTTTTGAATCTGGTTTCAAAGCATGACATGAACCCATGCCCCACTTCCCCAGTCAGTGGTAACAGGGCGTGTCCCTACAGGGGATGAGCAAGAGTCCCTAACTCAGAGAAAAATCTGGATGTGGGTGATTTCTTTCAGTTCACTGTGTATGGGAACAACTGTTGCATCTCAGGTTTTCCTCATTGTTCACATGGAAATAAGCCCACCCAAGTCACTTATGGAATCCACTGAATTTTCATAAATATGCTGAAGAAGCTGCACACCCCCAATCCAGTGGTTAGAATAAATTAATGCTGCTGGGATGCCTTTGTCACCATTTGTCTGACTCAAGACAAAAGGCAGAGAGGTCACATCCTGAAGGGAGAGTAATCCTTTTTAAGCAGTGTTTAAGATGCCAGAGAAAACAATAACATCTGCAGAGGAACCACACGTTCCCAGAGTGCACAGGCTTTATACATCCCACAAATACCTATTGTATCCTCCTTGTTGTCATGACTCAAACACAAGCATATGGAGGAAGGGACAAAGAGTTATTAAGTCCTTCAGAGGTGATTACTCATTCCTCCAACTTAACATTTTAGATAAACACTACAAACTCTGAATTGCATGTCAGAACACAGTATTGTTTTTACAGAACATGAGCTGAGTCAAATGAGTTAGGGTTTTCTTTTCATTTTTTAATTTCTAAGGGCTATTTTTAAAGCTCTCCCATGTTCAACCAGAAAAAAAATCTTGCCACCCATGTTCCATGTCCAAGACACTTGCTGTGTTATTAGAGAAAGAACTGTTTCCTAGCCTGCTCCTCCAAGAAAAGCCGACCACTCTGCATCACCAAGGGTCTCAGCCTCCATCCTCCACCAGCTTTTGGAAACAACTGAACTTTAGCCCCATGTGAAAACAGTCACTGACAGTCCAGCCATGTCGTGGCACCCCAAGTCCATGGGAGAGGGTGAACCTTCCAGGTGGCATAACATGGGTGCTCCAACAGGGTTCCATCCCACTGGGTTGCCTTGCTCCCAGCAGCTGGTGTAACAACTTGAACTTCAACACTGACTTTCTACCTTTCACCTCAGACACCTCTGTCATCTTCAATCGGTCCTTCCCAAGGCAGGGATCTCCCTTTTTTGAGCTTTATCTTTTCTTCATCTCTCTTTCTCCTTTCTAGATATAAACCCCAGCACTTTAATGAATCAGAAACACCATTTTTTTTGACTGTCACCATGTAAATCAAGGGATTCAGATCTCTATTATTTACTATCCCACTAATCCTGCACCATCTGCACTCTTCACTAGCAAATAAATGCGTGTGTGTCTGTGTATCCTTAGCTTGATCACTGTTTGAAAATATGGGATGTTGGATGAAGAACAATTCCACCCCACAGCATATAAAAGCTTTAGTGCTGATGTCTCATTTTGAGATCTGTTGTTGAGACAGTTTCTCATCTAATATGTAAAGCAGTCCCTGTAAATTATACCATTTGCAAAACCAGAATGGCATATAATGCTGTGCCCATTGCTTTGCAGACACCCAGATGTGCCCTGCCAGCACCGATACCTTGTTCTCCTTGGTAAGGTGACCATGAAACCACGTTAGCTGGCAATCGTTACACTTATAGCTCCTCACTTCTTCTTTACAAAGGCTTTGTTTAGCTGTCTGCTTCTGCTACCACACTTATGGAAGCTGGCCAGGAAAAGTCACTGGAAACTCTGTAGCATCACAGAAAAAAATTCCTGAAGGTTTGCAAAAGTAGTGCACAAATTATTTGGGCTTAGAGGGGCTAAGAAGTAATTTTGGAGGTTCAGAGAGCTGCTTGGCTGATTCCCTTGGCCTCCTGAGCAGGAGTTGTCCAAGTTCATCTTACTCTGGAGGTGCCTGGGGAGAGAAAAGGAGATGTGACGGGGCTCTGCAGGGAACAGCTCAGCTCCTTCCTGCCTGCTCTTGCACCTCACAGGCAGGGCCGGGGTGAACACAGGTTCTCCTGCACCATCCAGAGCTCCCTGCATGGCTGAAAACTGCAGACAGCTTTCAGGAAGCCTTGAAGAGAGTGTGGACAATGCCAGGTGGGAGCACAGAGCGTCACTGCCTGAGACTCTCATTAGCAGCTGCTGGTGCTGCATGCTGCCTCCCCACAGAGTGTGGCTGTGGCTCTCCAAGACCTTGCCAGAGGTCAATTCCTACCTCTGCATGTGAACAGGCCAGATCTTGGGGGCAGAGCCTGCCCTCCTGGATTCGCTGTGTGCCAGTGTCCCAAGCCCAGGGGACATCGAACTAGCATATGACTTCATTTTCCTCAGAGCATCTCAGCAAACCTCCATCTCTAACCTGCAGCACCACACAGAAACAAGGGAAAAATGAACATAGACTGATGCATGGAACATTTCCACCCCCCAAAAAAAGAGAGAGAGAAAACGAGACAGAAGCAATCTGTTTCTTTTCCTGGGAGATGCTGGCATGTGCTCGAGTTGGGACCACAAAGACACTCTATTGGCTGTGTACATACCTTTGCACTAGGGAAAGTCCTCTGTCACCGTGATGCCAAGATGGGGGAAAGCGTATGCATTAACACATGGAGCAATCAGGCAGTATTTAATCTGAGAGCTTTGAATTGTGGCTGCTGAAAATAGGGTCTGACCAACATATGGGCTCACAAATCTTTCCTGATAGCCCTGCAGTAACAGAAGCAAGAAGTGGAGCCTCCTGGTTATAAATTGGTCATGAATAAATTTAGGTTGACAATTAGAAGGTTTCTAATAATCAGAGGATTAGGTTCTGGGAGCTTTCAGACAGGAGAGGGAGTGGGCTGTGAACCTTTGTCACTCCCAGTGGAGCAGTGTAGGAGAAGAGAAGAGGGAACTGAATGGCTTGGAGAATTCATCCTGTCCATGCCTCCAGGGATGGCTTTGTATCATCCGCTAGTGGTACAGAGCAATAGCCCTGGAGCCGAGTTCCTTGCAAGTTTTGAGTAGAGTGGCCAGGAAGAAAGGTCAGATTGTCAGGGGCTAGTTTGTCAGCTATGTTCTCCTTCCAAGGACCATGAAGACACCGAATTTCCTGTCTGAGCAGTGACCACCCAGGGCTGTCAGCAGTGCCTGTGACCCTTGGCACTCTCATCCTGTGGCATGGCACTGGGACTTTCTTCTGCCCACAGTCTCAAATTTTCTATAGGATGCTAGGAATTATTTTGCACCATGGAGTGTGTGGATGCTTTTAAGTCTCCTGTTGGAATCACTGTGCTGTGACACAATTGCCTGTGTTGGCATTTAAATGCAATTCTGCCTCCCACTCTAGACCTGCCAGCAGAGACCAGGCACATCCACTATGTGAACATCCTTCCTTCCAAGGTCACGTTCAGGTGTCTAGGAGCTGAGGAGGCCTGCTCGCATCTGGGATGAGGATCTGCATGCATTGCCCACAGCAGCAGCTTGTCAGCCTCTCCCTGGACCTTGAAAAATGCTTCAAGCAACCGGAGGAAAAATGATGCCACTTTCAGCTAGTCAGACTTAATTTATTTCATTATGCCGCAAACTCTGATTTTTTTTTCTATTATCCACAGAGACTTTCAGGATGAGCTAAGACTCACATGTGCAATGTGAATGAGACAAGCAGTAGAAATAAAAGATAAACTAAGGAAAAAACCCCTCCCTGTAAAGTTATTCAGGGATTCCAGGGAGGAAGAGAAGGAAGAAGGAAAAAGCCCTCAAGCCCATTTTCCATCTCTTCTTTAGAACACTTTTACATAGCACTTGACTGTGGCAATAACACAGCTAGCAATGGCTCCTTCTTTTGTAAATAGGAGGTCCAAACAGCGGCTCTAAAAAGTCTTGACTGGTGAGTTATTGTGAAAAATATTCAGATGTTGTGCACTCTGTGTCCTTCGGCAAACCTCCAGCAGATCTCAAAGATAATATTCTTTCATGCTATTTAAATATGCACACCATTACTTTTTTGAAGCATCTATCATTTTCATCAGAGCAGAGCTTCCTGATAAGATCGTGCCACATAAACCTTTATCAGGGCACAGTGCCCCGAAACACCACCCGTGCTCCACCAGCAGCCCAAAGCGGATGCGAGGAAAAAACCCGGCTCTGCTGAGGGCCACAATGAGCAGGTCAGGGCCTCTCCTCACTATGTGTAAGGAACACTTACAGAACAAAATATCCTGAAAAACACCCTCCAACCAGGGATCACATGGTTGAAAATGTTAACATGGGGAAATGTTAAAAAGTACTTCCTCTATAACAAGAACTGGGTCAATGCACTTTAGGAAGGAGGAAGTGGTTCTATGCTGGTGGCAATGGCATAATTTTTATGCTGGTGACCAGCACAAATAGTTGTCTCCAGGTGGAAGACTTCTCTAATTTGGATGGCCATAGTGGTCTGAAAGCTTATATGGGAGGATGGAGAGTTTGCTACAAAGACTTGCCTAGAGCCCACTCAGTTTTATCATCACTGAAATGGAGGTGAGGAGAAGATGACTAATTCTTTGTTTATCTAAAACAAGAATATAACGCAGGGACAGCTGCACAAGGTGAAGGTTGGGCCACATTCCCACTTTAAGGACACCAGGAACTGAAAGTTTCACAGCCCCCAGGAATGAAGCTTGTAGAGGGAAAAGGGTGTGGGTACATCACCAGTACCCACAGGGCTTGTGTCAAAGCAGGGACAAAGACTGCAGCACAACCAGGGATGTTGTGATTAAACAGGTAAAAGCTGATCTTTCTGCTTCAGTGAAGGAAATCCCAGTATAAATTCAAAAGTACCTGAGTGTGACAATAGTATATGCAACTTCAAGCTCAAAACAACATTAAAAATGTCCAAATTAAACCCCCAAACAAACAAACCCAATCCCTCTCCATGCCCCCAGAATTACAGAATGGAAGAACAAGAAGCTGAAGACCTGAAATGAGTAGACCACACAGCCATTCCTGTAATTTACTCCACTTACCACTTCCTTGCAAGCTGTACTTACTCATATACCAATAAAGCTGTGAATAGAAATTAGCACCTCTTCATCTCAATAAAAGGCAGGCACGTGGAGCTTTCAGAGACACTTTATCAATGCACACAGGAGAAAAGCAGAGAAACCTTACAGGGCTGGAAACATTTAAGGGGCACTATAATTGAAGCAAGACAAAATAAATAGACCTATAGCTTCTATAAATTAGACCAGATTTGTCACAAGTCCATCAGTAAATGCACACATTTCTCTTTCAGGTCTTTTGCATCTCAATGAAAAAACTGAAGCACATTCAGATGCCAAACACAGTAGCAGACATGCTAGTCAAGAACCAAAAGCATGCAAGTACAGCATTTTCCAAGCAGAAGAAATATGCATCACCAGCAAATCAGTTAGCCCAGAACTGCGACTGGTTCATGGTAATAGCAGATTTTACACCTTTTAACTATAGAAAATGCCAAGGGGGTCCAATCCTACTCCTAGAATTGCTCACATCTCTCAGACTTTGCAGCACAGAGATTAGGACTGGATTTGCCAAGTACTGGTATTGGTTTAGGAAGTACAGCAATTGCCTGCTGATCTCAGGAGTAAACTGGGATGGGGTAGACGCCCTCCTCTGCCCCCAGCAAGCCCACTACATGTTCTGCATGAAGTGATATGAGAAAATAAACACAGGGACTTTACTTTCAGCTCTTTCTAAACAGCACATCCCATTTCTTTACACTCAGCTCCACAAAGTAAATTAAGAAGCCTATCCATAGTCCAGCAAAGTACATCTTAGTCACCTATAAAGGCAAAATTAAGAATTGGCTAAGCATGTCCACTGCTCTCAAGTGTTTGTGCCATCCCTTTTGTTTGGCACCATTCTTTGCACGGTAAAGCGGCACAGTTGCCTGGCCTTAGGAACAACCTTATGAAGAGCTAACGTTGCCATCGTGTGGTAACCTTCAGAAATAAACTGCACTCCTGTAGTTTTTCGTATTCAAAAGGAAGAACCAGCCCAGAGGACTGTACAATGCTCGTGGAATGCCCACAATACATACCTGCAGGTTGCAGAGAGGTTTTGAGTTGCTAAAAGGAGCACCAGATGCTGCTGACATGGAACACCCAGCCAGAAATACTCAGTGTCGGTACCAAAACCTGGTATATTGTTACTGCTCTTTTCCCCTTTCGGCCAAATTGTAAAAAACAGTACTTCGACAGAAATACTGCTTGTCAGGTGTGGTGTTACAGAGCCCAGCTTTCATTTAAGGCACGGAATGCTCTCTCTCCCCAGCAGTGCCTAAATCTTTAATGCCCTGCTCGCATGGTGCAGTGCTAGGGCAGACACAACCCTTTAGCCGTGTTTTATACTGCTACAAGGTCGCTCTTCAGGACAATCCCAGCTCCCAAGGATTACTGTACACCTTCTATCCTAGAAAAGTTTCAGCTGCCTCAGCAGCTGCAGAGGGGTAAGAATGAAAAACACTGGATAAATTGCTGCAGTCATACACAAAGATGTTCTGGGGAAGACAGTACCTTTAAAAACGAGTAAATGATGTAGGAAAAGTGTTTCTGAGCTCCTTATGATTGAAGGCAGGTCTATTTTCTGTACAGGCACTTTTACCATTTCTTCCCTCAGTCTTATATAACCAAGCTTAACAGTAGTACATAAAAAAAAAATCAAGAACCCTGAGGGACAAATCTTTCACCTTAAAGGACCTCCAGGTTGATAGAACTTTGAAGTTACTTTCAAGTTAAGAGTTTCAGAGTAGGTGGATTTAATGACTTCAAAATCCAATTTAAAATCAAGGTCTCCAGACACTTGAACATGGCTTTTAGTCCCAATTTGCATAATTTCTGATTTTTTTTTCCCTTAGCAGCTCTATCCCTTCATATCAACCATGTGCTTGAACTCTATTTCCAAGGGTATATAAAGAGCTCAAGACAACACTGTATATACTTTTAAGTGTTTGGGTATGCAGATACCTAATGCTGCCTGAAATAATCAGTACTAACCCTGTAAATAGTTAAAAGCACACGTTTTTACCAGCATATGCTTATAAAAGTACATATATGTATTTCGAGTATGACAATAAAGGTCTCACAACCTTCATCCTTTAAAATATATACTTCCTCCTGCAGTTTATATTTGACTAAAAAATAATTTGCTTTTAAATTACCAGATACCTCAGAAGATTTCTCCATTCAATATGAAGAAAATGTATCTCCTGCCAAGAAACTACAGGAGAAAACACAGGAAATTACATGGATGCTGACACTGAGATTTGTAAACATTATTTTGTAATGCAGACTAAATTGAGCAGTTCAGTGTTTCAGATGAACTAACATTTAGGTCATGCTCTCTTACTTGATGGTTTTGATTAAATAGTGGAAATTATATGCTGCATAGTTTAAGGAACTGGAGTTAATCTCAGGTCTTGACACAAACTCTTAACCTTAAACATTCCAAAAAGCAAGCATACTGAAATACAAGCCAACAATTTCCATCTCGTTAAAACACCACAGATTACTGTAACTGTGCTTACACGGTAACTATGGTGTTAGACATCTGAAGCATCCAAGTATTCAGGTCACTACTTTAAATATGGTGGAAGATTTTTAGAAAATAATTTAGTGTTTTAACAGCAATTTGTCAAGTCCTTCAAACACTGACATTCTTGTATTCTAACCAGAACACATACTTTCAGCGTATGCCTCAATTTATACAGAACTGTTAGTGTAATTATTTTCATGTATTTCACACTCGAGACTGTGCAAGTAATTTTGTACATTCCTAACCAATTCCAATAGCAGATTGCTTTTAAATGTCGAGATCTGACCTACTTCAAATAACTGGGAATGCAATTATTTCAACTGGCATAGGGTATAGAGTACTGGGCATAGTGTGTGACAAAAACATTTCTGCATGTTCCTGGGGAACACTAGAACCCCACACACGGACACTGAAAAATGAGACAGACAACAACTCTCAGTCAGAAATAAAAGCAAACTTACGATTACAATTTAAATCAGATGATTGTAATTTTAAAATCAGAACAAGGACACAGAGTTATACACAATGAGAAGTTAATTTTATTTCTGAGCCTTCTGTGCCTTCGGTGCTGGTGCCTTCTCTGGCTTCTTAGCCTTTGTTGCCTTCTCTTGCTTTTTGCCCTTCACTGCCTTCTCTGGCTTCCCTGGCTTCTTGCCTTTTTTAGAAGCCATCCTCTGGAGCTTCTTCATTTCATGCTTGATGATTCTGTTTCTCTGTAAAAAAAAAAAAGAAAACATTTACACTTCATCGGAACAAAAAGAGCAAGAGTTCAAATACTATGCCTTAATTCAAATTCTAAGCTTTCAGATTCTGCCTCTTTTCATTATCACCCTTTACCATGCATTATATTTGAAATGTCAAATTCCACCTAAAACTGTTCCAGTCTACCAACTGGACATCATCATTCTGGCCCGTAACTCAGGCATCTCAGTATTTCATGTGTAGTGATTTTTCTTATAGGGTGAAATACTAACAGCAACACATGAAGAATATTTGATTTTATCAGCAGGCAATTCCTTCCTCAGCTGTAACTTGGGAGGACTGACACATGGATTACACAAGGTCAAGTCTGATCAACTACTGAAGAGAAAGTGGTGGCATACAAAGAAGCATGGACAATTCAAGGCATCCACACCCACAGTGTCACCCCCTAACCCAAGCCAGCTGTGAAAGTAAGGCTACTAACACTGGATGTGACTCTAAAGTGAAAGCCAGAAGCATTAACCCTATAAAGAAGCAGCACTCAAACACTTACCATTTTCTTCGCCTTCATCACCTTGTAGCGATCAAAGTCAGTCATTTTGGCTTTCTGTGTGAAAAGAATCAGTCATGAAACTGATATATGCAAGTAGTAAAACTCAGCATTCCACAAGTAACTGATCATCTCCAAATGAGGTTTAGCTGCACTTCTGGAACCAGCTCACTATTTAAAGCCTTTGCACCATCCCAGTATGCAGGAAAAGAGGTTGTTACAGAAACGACTGAACAAACCCACATTTACTGTTAAAATACAAAAGCTGAAGCTGATGGGTAGCAACCGTTAAAAACCTATGCCTTGTCTATCTTTAATCCTAGCTTGCTATTGAAAATGTGCAGCCTTTAGACTGTACCTAATTTTACAAAGCAGGAGCAGTACAACAGGTACTCCTCATCCAGGGAAACACTGTTACCTTTTCTCGGGCTTCAATCTTCTTTGCCCATCTCGTCGCTGACCATTTTTCATTTATATTTTCCTTCTCCCAGGCAAGTCGCACACACTTCTGACGAGCACTGCATCAGAACAGTCACAAAACCATATTCACATTCTTTATTTAAAAAAAGGTTCTCCCTGATGCAGGCCTACCAAATTTCATTAAAGGGAAGATCACTCTACTACATTACTTCAGACACCTTACTTCAGGTTAATGTCACACACATCTCTGTGGCCTAATTAACGTTCTGTTGAGTAAATGCTTCACCCCACAGTGGGGTCATCTGGTCCAACCTCCCTGCTCAAGCAGGGCCATCCCAGAGCACATGGCACAGGATTGTGTCCAGATGGTTCCTGAATATCTCCAGTGAGGGAGACTCCACAACCCCTCTACGCAACCTATTCCAGTGCTTGGTCACCTGAGTTCCAGGAGCTCCACATCTCTGTTGTCCTGAGGAGCCCAGAACTGGACACAGCACTCCAGGTGTGGCCTCACCAGGGCTGAGTAGAGGGGCAGGATCACCTCCCTCGACTTGCTGGCAATGCTCTTCCTAATGCCCCCAGGACACCATTGTCCTTCTTGGCCACAAGGACACACTGCTGGCTCATGGACAGCTTGTTGTCCACCAGGACCCCCAAGTCCTTTTCTACAGGGCTGTTTTCCAGCAAGCTGGCCTCGAGCCTGTACAGGTGCTCAGGATTACTGTTCCCCAGGTGCAGGTGCAGAACCCTGCACTTGCCCTTGCTGAACTTCTAATGTTTCCTCTGCCCGTCTCTCCAACCTGCTGAAGTCCCTATGAGTGGCAGCACAGCACTCTGGGGTATCAGCCACTCCTCCCAGGTTTTTGTCATCAGTGAACTTCCTGAGGGAGCATCTGCCCCTTCATCCAAGTCACTGATAGATGAATTAAACAATACTGAGCCCAGTACTGAACCTTGAGGGACACCACAGGTGACAGGCCTCCAACCAGACCCTGTGCCACTGATTATGGACCTTTGGGATCTGCTCCCAATCCACCTCACTGTCCAGATGAGCAGCTATTCCTAGCACTGCTTCAAGATCAGGAACACTCAAACATTAACTGAGCTAAAAGGAACAAAATGAGTTCAGCCTGCTGTAATTCCAGTGTAGTTCTGTAGGCAGGGAACCTATTTAATGAGTGAAGGTGACTTCAGCAGTAGCAAAAGCAAAGCTGCAGCAGCATTTACATTGCTTTCCCCCACACCATCCACCACAGAACTACCTGTGAGTTGCCTCAGCCACTGTGAGACTTCCTTTGCTCCTGAAGAGCAGCTATCAGCCAATACTGGCAATGAAAACCTAAATATATGATATTTATGATATCATATGATATCACAGTCTGCCAAATTTTTACTGTTCATCTACTACTGTTTGAACTTCCTAGACTTAGACTTAGCAAGCATCAGCCATCAAGTGACAGCGAGGACCCCCACTTCTTTTACATAGGTCAAGAAAGATGCCAACTACTCACCTATGTGGGAACTTCAGGACAAAGTCGGTCAGCTGCATGCACTTGAAGGGCATGGCCTGCCTCCTGACACCACTGCAGGGGCCATCCACCAGTGCCTGAAAAAGGGAAACAAATGTTGGGGGTTTGCAACAGTTTTCCCATTGTATTTGATTTAGACAGGTGCTTCCTAATAATGTATCAACAGTACCTTGATAACACTGATCCAAAATTGAAATACATAATACACAGACAAAACTGGAGATTGTTAAATCTTGCTTGTACAATCCAAGCTTTACAGAAAGAATTTTAAAGGCCTGCCTTTGACAAAAAACCAAACTGAATTAAAAAAAAAAATAAGGCACACAGAACTAAGATATGCACAGGAAGAGTCCCCTAGCCCAAATATTCACTTTACACATACATTAATGCCATTCCATTCATAACCTTTAGACTCCAACTGACATCCCTTGTCCCCTTCTACACCTAGGAAACACAGCACAGGGGAATGTATCACTTGCCAGTGGGAAACAAATTTGCTCCTAAAGGTTTCAAATACAACAGCTGTTAAACCTTATCTTTTTATCAATTACTTATTTGAAAACAAAATTTCTATTGAAGTCAATACACACAGCCTTAGCATACAAGCACCTGTTAAGGCACAAAGGAGGAAACAGAGGTGCAGCACTCACAACTTACCCTATTTTGGTCAATAACATCCACGATGGCCACCAGTTTGCCAGCATGTGGCCCGAAGGAGATGAAGGCAACTCTGCCAATCTCCACGAAGCGCTTGAACACCTGGGAGAGCAGGCAGAAATAGACAGTTAGGCGAGAACATAACCAAGGCCATTTTCAGATTCAAGGGTCTAAGAGCCTTTAAAAGAACTTCCCGAAAAAATCACAGAATGGTCTGGGTCGGAAAGAGACCTCAAAGATCACCTAACCCCAACCCCCCTGCCGTGGGCAGGGATATCGTCCACTTCATCAACTTGCTCAGAGCTCCATCCAACCAGGCCTCCAACACTTCCAGCGATGGGGCATCCACAACTTCTCTGGACAACGTGTTCCAGTGCTTCAACACCCCCACAGTAAATCATTTTTTCCTACTATCCAATCTAAACCTACTCTCTTTCGGTTTGAAGCCATTCCTCCCTGTCCTGTCACCACATGCTCCTGTAAATAGTCCTACCCTATCTTTCCTCTAAGTTCCCTTCAACTACTGGAAAGCTTTCCAACTGCACGAACCCCCTATGCCTGAGCAAAGGAGCCACGGTCCCGCCGCGCTCCGAGCCCGGCCCTGCCCGACCGCGCCGCGGCCGCACAACACGCAGGGCCCCGGCCTCGGCCCCGGCCTAGCGCCGGTGAGGNTGGCTCCGCCGCGCGCATGCGCGATGGCGTTCGGGCGCGCTGCTGCCGAGCGGGTGCGCGTACCTTCCCATCCCTGCCCGTGGTCTCTTGTTCCTGTGCCCCTCCGTCGGACTCCGTGGCGGCAGGAGGTCTTTTCCAGAGGAATCAGTTCTTCTCTAACCACCTACAGGTCCCGCCCTCCTCCATAGGCACTACAATAAATCGTCCCTCTCTGAGGTCCTCCACCGCCCACCAGGAGCCCACCCTGTAATGCAAAGTGTGGGATACAGCGAGATTATCTTAAAGTCAGAATGTTCTCTGATGTAAGATGTTATGTACTTCGGGCTACTTTCGGCTGGTAGATTTAACTTTCTGCCCAGTGGCTTGTATGGGGCTGTGTTTTGGATTTGTGCTGATCACAGGATTGATAATACGGAGATGTGTTTGTTACTGCTGAGCAGGGCTTGCACAGAGCCAAGGCCTTTTCTGCTTTCCTTAATGCCATGCTGGCAAAGAAGTTGAGGTGCATGGGAGGCTGGGATGAGACACAGCTGGGACAGGTGACCCTGACTGACCAAAGGGATATTCCAGACCTAATGACATCATGCTCAGTGTATAAAGTGGGGGAAGGAGGAAGCAGGGGACATTTGAAGTGATGACATTTGTCTTCCCAAGTCACCACTATGTATAATGGGGCCCTGGTCTCCTGGAGATGGCTGAACAGCTGCCTGCCTGTGAGGAACAATGAATGAATTCTTTGGTTTTATTTGTTTGTGTGTGTGGTTTTTATTTTCCCTATTAAACTGTCTTTATCTCAACCCATGAGTTTTCCAGCTTTCCCCCTTCCATTCTCTCCCTGATCCTGCTGGTGGGGGAGTGAGCAAGCGGCTGCCTGGGGCTTGGTTGCTGGCTGGCGTGAAACGACCACAACTTTCAAGCCTAATTAGCAGGAAAGGAGACCTCATCAGTGGAACAGGTAGCAGCCAGCATCCCCTAGCCAAGGGCATCTAGGAACTAACAAGCTTTAAGGGTGCAGAAAATCAAGATGTTGATATGTGTCTATGTATACAGTTCTAACCTGGCAAAATAGTCAAGGTCCGTGTATCCTACAGCTGACCTATGGTCATTATAATATTAAAAATCACACCTACAGGTCAAAAAGACCCTGCCAAGGTGAAGGCCCTTCCCCTGAACATGTGAAGAAATTAGCTGGGATTACATAACTTGTATGGAAGTTACAGATCAACCACAATAGGGGACTGTACTTGGACAGCTACTAACTCTGGATTTCTGTGTATCAATAAAAAGTTATTGGAGCATGTTATCTCTGAGCTGATGAGACAAGGGCAGGACTGCTCTCGTTCTGTTGCTCGGTACCTATTGCCACATTACTCCCCAGTAATACTGGAAAGGAAGGAATGGAGGTTACCTTAATTCCTGGTCTGAAATAACTGAATTTAAAAATTAAAGCACCCCATAGTGGGATAGGATTGACTGTCATACTCAGTGTTTTTTATTTTTCTGTCCTCTTAACTGGTCTTATCAATGCTGAATCACGCCATGGAGTAGAGGTTAATGCTTGCTTCTGCCAGACTTGCATCTTGCTGTATTGTAAGTTTTGTCACTTTTCAGAAATATCCATATGCATTTTATTTCTCATCTGCTTCTGGTGGATTAATTAATTTCTTGCTGCTTCCCCATAGATGAGGCTTTTCATATTACATAATTGTGTCCCTGTGCCCAGCAATTCTTTTACTAACCCCTCTGTATCTTGATCAACTGCATTTGATAAGTGGGAATTGCTGCTTCTCATTATGCCACCTCTAGAAAGCATTGGTGTCCCTAAGTGAAATGTAACAGTGTTTAAAACCAGAAGTTGTGTTTATGTGTTTCTTTTATATATATATATACATATATATATGTATATATATGTAAAATATTGAAAGAAAAGAAAAAGAAAGAAAAATAGAAGAGTGGCTTGCTTTTAAACTCCAGGATTTTCTTGCTGAGAACATGGCATTCAGGAGATAATGAGTCCTGTCCACTTCAGCACCTTGCAGGATCAGTTTTGCAGCTTGCAAGTTTCCACTCCCTAGAACAGCATTTCAGAGATTTCTTACCCCTCTATTAACAACAGCTTGTCTACCAGCATGAAAATATTGGCAGTGGGAGAAAAACGTGCTAAAAATAAAAAGTACACTTGGCTTAACTTTTCACAATTTTATTAATCTTCACAAGCAGGCACTGAAGAGTACAAAAAGATAAATAACCTCTGGATTGTACACATTCCCAAGTGCTGTTAACTTCCTTGTCTCTCCCAGAGATCTTTTCAGTTCTGGGCAGCAGGACAGTGATCTGGCCTGTTGATCTGATTCCAGCTCACACTTGGGGGAGGAGTTAGCTGTGGTCACTGAAGCTGCTTGGCTGGAAGTTCAACACCTTCAGCTTTCCCAGCTGAAACTGTCAGGAGAGCTAAGACGGAGCAGGTGGGTGTCCTGATGACACTGAGGGAGACTATATACATAAGGACAAGAGGGAACTACTGAAAAATCAAAACAGGTGATTCACAGAGGGAATTTGGTTCTTTGAACAGATACTGGGGTCTGTCCAAATACATCTGGAAGTCCAAATGGTTTTTGAACAAATTTACTTGTTCTTTAGCTGCCAGCTCTACAGAGACTAACTTCCAAGTGTGTTCCATTTGTGTAAAACCACATCTGAATGGCCCTGCCACTCACAAAGCAAAGGTTTTGTAGGGCAAGTAAATACTCAGAGAATACAATTTTCCACAGAAATTTGACAACTAAAGAAAACATTTTAATGCTCTCATCCAACTGTCTGGGGTTTTTTTTTTCACCTGTAACTGCAGTTACAGATCCACCACACAAAAGATAAAGCCTTTATCTCATGCCAACATGGACTGTAATGTCCATGTACTCTGAAGTAAATTTAATACTTTATCAGATATAACTTTGATGCCACAGGGCACTTCATCATCTTATAATACCTTATTGCTACTGCAGTAAGACTGACAGGACTTAGCAATATATCAATAGAGAAGGGACAAAGCCCTGTTGATCCACTTGAAAAACCACTTTTTTCTTTTTCCCATTTAAAAAGATACTTAGCTCCCTTCAAATTATCTGTCAGCCTATGAAATAAACACAAAAGAAAACAAAACCCCAACCCCATAACCAAACACAAGTAAGAAGGTGATATAGAAACAAAAGACTGAAATTAAAAACATTATTTACTGGTAAAAATACTGGCCACTGTTCTCCTATCTATCCCCTAATGAATACTGGGAATAGATGAAGCTGAGATAGTCCTGTGATTTAAGGGAGTGTGAAGTTTGGTGAAGAATGCCTGGGCTTTCAGGGAAGCCAGCTGTTTGCTGCATGAAGGCAGCAGCACTTCTAGGAAAGCTCTGGAGCCAACATGTTTGACAGAATCATCTGCCAGGTGGATCCCAGTGCTGCGGAAGGACAGTGGAAAGGCTGACCAACGCACTACAGCCATGACTGCAGCTCCAGCAATACGTTCCTGAATCCACACAGAAAAGGTGTTTTGCCTGGAGGCAAAGGCCTGGAGACTGGCTCCTGTTCCTGCTGCCTTTGAAAGAAGAGCTTAACATGTTAATGCTTTGGAATCTGAGACTCTATCCAGACAGCTGAAATAATATGTACATGTCAAATCAGTACAGACTGCCAATGTCTGAGACCAACAGTATGTGGGATATACAGGTCAGGGTTTCAGTATGAGAACCTACAAAAAGCGTTTCTGAGAAAGTTAGAGAGAAAAGGACACTGAAAACTCCAGTGGCTTCTGGAGGTAAATATGAGATATTTAAATTTAGGTTCAGTTCCTAAAGTGTGAAAGCATTTTGTTCCACCTCCAAAGCAAATCTTATGTACCACAGCAGAGGCATTTTGGGGTCTCCATGGTACCAAAAGATATAGCTCTCTTTAAGACAGGCTTGAAAATCCTGAGAGGTGCTGACAGTTTATTACACCTTTATGTGATGGGGATCGATCCATTTGGAACAGCAATAAAAATAATTCTATCACAGCTCTTCCTTTCAGTTCTTGTCATTATCCAGTGCTTGTTCCAGTTTCAGAAATTAGATTACTTCAGGGCTTTTAGTGTCAGCACTGCACACAAGGACAGCTACCATGTTCCCACTTCCCACAATTGCTACTGGCTTGTTTAATTTTATCTTGAACAACTGCCACTGTGATCAAATCCATCACCACTTGAGTTCACCAGTTAGCACAGAGTTAATGAACAAAAAAATAATACATACCTGTCAGGGAGGGGCAAGTAATCCCTCCTAAAGCAAAGTGACATATCTGCCCATGTTTTCTCTGCTGCACACTGGACAAATCAGGTTTACAGAAACAATTACCAAAATATTTCAAAAGCACTCCAATTCACCATATCACAGATTCCTTTGCGCCTCTTCTTTATTTATGCTTCTGGTCCAGAAGTCATTTTTCCTGTCTTTATTTTTGAAAAATGGGGGGCAAAATAAAGTTCTGCTTAATAGCACTATAAAGTTTTTGTTTTGTCTTTAGTGAAGTTCATTCATTCTGGGATAAATACATGTTCAACTCGAGGGATGTTCTTCCGATGATGTGATACAATACACAGGTAAACGAGGAAGAGGAGACATAACAGTGCCGTGGCTGTGAGGAAGACGAGGAGCCCAGCAAACAGAGAAGGTTTCAGAGGTAACTGGATCAGCCTGCCTTCTGCTGGAATCATGTTCGTGAGGCTTAACATGTAACCCAGTGACCACGCTATACTGCTGTTGCCAACCTGAAATAAAGACACAAGAGTCCTATTCCCATGGAATTTTCAGTCAAAGAGGAGAGGCTCCAAAAGCTCAACGGCTGTTAGTGGCAACTGTCCTTTAAATTAGCAAGGAGGAATCTTTAGTGGAATATACAAAGAAGATATGGAACCTTTTAAAATTACCCTTTTACTGTAGTTCCAGAGGATGATAATAAAATTGGTCACTGGGCTAAAGAAGTGAGACACAGGTATTGGATGGGTACAAAAGTGTGTGGTCTATATGCAGACAGCCAGTTATGCAATTTTCTGTGCAAGAAACACATTTTAAACAAACAAATAAAAAAACCCATCACTGCTGTGCCAATTCCTAAAATTAGCCCCTCACCTTAGCCAAATCCTAGGATGTCATTTTAGTTCAAGCAAACAAAATAACCCACAAAGAGTCTCACCAACATGGACAAAGAGGAAGCCAGGGTAACGTCCCCAAAGCAGGAACTCTATCATCTTTTGTTCCGTGTTTGGTTTTGTGCCTGCAAATGAACCAAAACTAGGCTCTTCCATTTAAAAAATAAACATAAATGAAAAACTACTTCAAAATGGGTGAAACAACAGCAAAGGGAGTATGTTTGTATTTGCTCCATGGTTCTCCTGCTTTGCTGTCTTTCCCCACTTCTCGTTTGAGCAACAGAGTTTACCAGTTTTCCACTGTGTTTTTCATTAAGTCATCATCCTGGCACTTGATAAGCACAGGATCAAAGGGTAAAGTGTCCTTTGTCCTCCTCTCATCATGAGGTTTAAAACTTTTAATGTTTGCAAATCATCTAGCTCTGGATCTCATCCAGATCTTAGCATTAGGCCAAGGTTCTTTTCATTGGTTGTGTTCACTAATTAAAAGGAAATATATACTCCTAGCATAGAAAAAAAAACACCCTCCAGTCATAGTGAGATTGTGTTGTTATCTCTGGGGTAGCTTAGCTGATCAGCCAACATTAGATCTTACTATTTTAGTAGGGGCAGATCTAATTAAGAGAATGTAGTTTTGCCTTGTGGAGTTTCATGATAACCCTAGTGTAAAATCTAGGCAACAAAGGTATTAATTTTAAATAAGCCTTTTGGGGTTTTATTTTGCTCAGTATTTTTATAGTCTTGGCTAAATACAAAAAAATGTTGCTGTTTCTGGCTGCTCCTATCTGCTGGGGACAATACAATATATATTTAAATATCAAGACAAATCCACACCCCACCCCCTGCCCAGTCTAGATTAAGATCTCAAATTAAACTTTATTCTGTTTTCCTGGTGAAACAGCTAAAATTTGGACACTCCTCCAGAGTTGCTAATGGTTGTCCATCAGAGGTCAAAATTAGGCTAGAAAATCCTACTTGATTCCTTAGCGCACGAGTAATAGATATGACTGTTCAGAAAACATTGCTTTTGATTTCTCTTTCACGGCTTGCCAGCATCCCCTGCATCTAAGGGGATTTAAGAATACACCATGAAGATCTACAACCTATTCTTTTGTTGGTTTTGTATGCAAGTGCTGAAGCATTTCCAAACTATATGGACATTAAGAGACAGTCTGGGATAGGGTTTTAGAGAAAGGCTTTGTGCAGTAGCAGAGAGGAAATGCATCTATTACATAGATATTGTAAGCCTTCTCTCTCTGTCAACTGAAAGGCAATACCCCATCAAAATACATTCTTATTCCAGAGAACCAGATTATGGCACAGATGGACGAGCAGGGTGAGGATGAAAACTCTCCTAGTTGCTTCATCACCACTCACTGACTACAGACCGCTTTGCCAGTTCTCCCAAGGCTCTGCCAGGAGAGAGAAAAGCAGAGTTCTGCTGGCCAGCTCAGCAGGGTTAGCTCAAACTGACCTTGGCTGCTGAGGTGTTTTAGGCAGATCACTGCCTAGAACAAAATACTGGGGAAATGTTTAAAACACAAGTGTTTGATCTCCACGTAATGCTGCAACCCCTGAAACCAGGCTGAGATTGCTGCTGAGGTTTGAAAAGTAGCTTTGTTTTATGCCAAACATTTGACAGTCATTTACAAAGGCTGTTTACAACCATTCTATTTTTGCAGGCTGCTGCATCTTCTGTCTCCTCCTCAACCTCTTTGGATTAAAATGACAGTAAGAGAAAATGATTATTACTCACCTCCTTTTGAAAATGTATCTGTGGCCAAGTTTGTTCATTGAAGTTATAACCACATACAAGCAAGTAATAAATGAAATTGGCTGAGAAACAGTAGGATCTAGCATATATTTCTTCAAATTTAGGCAGCATAAACTGGAGCTGAAAGCAAGAGGTTTTTTTAAAAAAACATGTTAATTGTGGGAAAAACAAATGCTTTGGGGGTTTTTAACTAAAGAATATTTGTATTCTAATTAGAATTTAGTTACATTTTTCAGAAACATCAAGTAAAGGTATAGACAACTAGATACAGGGATTCAGAAAAAGAAATACTCAAAGTGACATAGCTTATGTAGTAAACAATGAAAATAAACATAAAACTGAACAGTGAAGATTGAGGATGTTATGGTTTCTAAAATTTCCATATAATCTCTACAGCATGCTTAGAACTGTGAAATGAAATTTCGAAACCTATTCCAAGTGTTAAGCATGACAGAAATACAACATGGTTTGAAGCCTGGTGGAAAAACAAATGCTGGGTTGGTACAGACCTTCTGAAGGGTTCTGAACACATAGTCAGTGCATAATATATGCCAGTGCATATATTATTTTTATATCCCTCTTTTAGAGGTTTAAAATGGAAAAGAAACACCCCAACACCAAAAACCAACCAACCAACCAACCAACCAACCAACCAACTTACCTGTGCCCAGCTCTGTGAACAGAAAAACCACATACTTGAATTGAAGTCATCTAGGGAAAAGTGCCCAGATAAATTCAAAGCATTAATTGTATAGTAGAATCCAGAGAAAGCCTATAGAAAAGGAGCAGGTGACACGTTACTTTCAGAACTACAGAAATCAAAAGTGAGCAAGCTCAAAAAAAACCACACTGTGTTTGCAAACCTACCACAAAATTCCCTTTTGCTTTTGGCTGATGTATTCCATTAAATGGACAGTCCTCTCTGTCTCTGCAAGCAGTGAAGTTAAACAATGAAGAAACCATCTCCTGGCACAGACCTGGGTCTCCTGTTCCATGGAAATTCACAAGCTGGTTTGGGTAGTAATTTGCTGGTCTCAGAGACTGTGTACAAAGGCTGCCAAAGAAGTACTTCATCGTTAATGCTGTATTATAATTTTGAGGGTAACAGGGATTATCCACATTGGCACTGACGTTTGATTTCTGGGGGGAAAAAGAAACAAACAAAAACAAACAAGAAACCCCAAATAATAAATGCTAGTCAAAAGCAAGAAAGACCTAATTTGGCATGAACTACAGGAATCTTTTTAAATTGCAGACGCATGTATTCTTGTTCACTGACATGACTGGTCAGCACAACACTGCTCATCACTATAATTCATAGATACTCCTTTCTCCAGAAATCATTGGCAAGATCAGCAAAACACTTACAAGGCCTTTCTGTCAAATGGCACAGAACTCTCACTAATTTTTAACCAATATGAAGTTCTTTGTACAAAACCTAAGTGTGTTTGGCCACAACAAAGCACAACCGAGCTCTTACTGGGGTCTCCAGACTCCACCAAAGGGAGGAGAACACAAGCCTAAGAACCTGCTCAGACAATTACTGAACACTTGCAAGAGCAAAACAGCAAAGGGTCTTAAACAGACCTGGAGCAGCAATGCTAGAAGCCTTTTCTCAGCTTCATCTCTCCCATAGCACTGGTAGCTGTGAGTGTAGACACTGTAGTTGTAACCATACAACTTTACTTGCAAGGTGCTGTTGAAGTGCTCTTCAGAGTCCTCGGGGATAAACGAAATTTGAGTGGAAGCTCCTCCAAGGTCCAGTGCACCTACAGTCTCTTTTCTGTAAGGATGGACCCATGGCCTCCAAAGGTTTCTCTACATGTAAAATTAAAAACAAGGCAAATTAGAAATATCATCTGCTTGTTCTCCCCTCAAGCTTTTCTACTCTTTACTTCTTGAGACTTTCCCCCCTTCTTTGTCCTGCACTCTTTCAAAAAAAAGTAGCTATGAGGAAAACAGCAGATGTTTTTACATAAGAGGGGTGTACTTTCAGAGAGTGAAATGATCTTGAAAGATGGGAAAACAAATGCAGCATAGTGTTCAACTCAATAGGACAGCACAATGATTAAAGCATAGGACTAGCCAGATCAATGTCTATCCTAGAATGTAGGGAATTGAAGTTCAGACGACCTTGAGAACTTGAACAAATCTGGACGGAAGTGGTATCAAGATTTGCTTGTTTCGAGGCAAAAAGAAATATTAAAGGAATAGAATATTAGGAGATCACACAGATAAAGAGTGAAAACAGAGTGAAAAATGCAAAAAAAAAGTCAGATGAAAGCTCCATCAAAGTCAAAAGAACAAGGACTCTTAATCTGCACATTTCCTCCACTGAAACTGCAGTCTGATGCATTCGGATGGCATTTTTCCCTATTACTCAAAATATTCCCCAAATTCTGTATTTGATCAACATAATCACAGTGCCAAGTATAAATTTTCTGTAATTATCTGTGTCAATATTTACCCACTGAGCATGATGGGATGAATGTATACACAAAAAGGGAAACAATGGGGTTTATGGGCTAGCAAATACACTCACAATAAAATTCTACAGTGAAAGATTCCCATAATCAGGCCCTCGCAGAATTTGATACTTAGCCCATTGTCACAAGAAAGGTCAGAATTTCTCTCTTATACTAGTGATATTCCACACATATCTCTTCACACAACTCTCTAAGACTAAACTAGTTTCACAGCGTATTGCAGTCCATTCTTTATGAATTTGCCACATGGAATTTGATACTTGGATTATTAAAATTCATGTGGTAGAAGACTGACACCACCTTGAAGTTCATGATGCCATTTTTGTTGCATGAAATGCACACAATGAGGAAAAATCTTACAGAATGGGTGATTCCAACACTGTTTTTCTTAAGAAGAAAGTACTAACGTTGCAAGTCAGCAACACATTCGCCATGAGCTACCACTCACAGCACAAAAAAGTAATTCCTTCTTATTTAATGGCCATGATCTGATAGGAAGCATTCAGCCAGGGCAGATAGCAATACTCAGCAGTATTGGTTGAATTTCCCTTCAGCCCAGTGAGACAATCTGGCAGAAGTGCAGTCGGTGCTAAGGGCAGCACGCTCCTGCCACGAATGCAGATGAGTGATTGACAATCATCTTGGTACAGCTTTTACTCTGCATTAAATGACACTGAATACCTGTACCTAAAAAGGGATCTTCCAACACATCTGACTCCCTCTCTGCTGTAAGGCTCCTGCCTGGCCCTATTCCAAGTTCGGGAACAGCATAATTATGTTTATATTTGTATCACTTGGTCTGCACAACACAGTTGGTATCACAGCCTACTGCTCATAGCCTGCAGCTTTTCAGCAGTCTTGGAATGAGCTGTGTGTGAAGGACTTCTGGCTCAGCTGAGGCATATTTGACTACCTTCAGTGCTTCAAACACTCTTGTCTGCTTAAGACAAGTGAGCCAACACTGCCACACAATTTGGAGACCCCTAAGGTGGGTAGGTCCTTCACCAGTAGGGCTGCAGGGATAGCAAACAAGCAGAAGAAAAGATCTTTAGTTGGCACCACTGTCAAGAAAATCAACACCTGTCACCTGTCATACCAATGCATTTAACAGCAGTCTAATTTTTTGGTTTTAGGTAAGGCACCCAATGTCATTTAGAGAAGAACCATTTTTTGGGGATCGACAATTTTACCTTTGCCATATCCTGTTCCCATGACAACATACTCTTTAATTTATGTTTGCCGTATTACTGCCACAAAAAGACCCTGTTAGAGACTTCAGGAGAAAAGAGAAGTTGCAACTATGACACTCTAACAGGCATGTCCTCTCAAACTTCTCATTTATAGGAGAGAAACAGTGAAAAGAAAAGCATGCAGTTTTTTCCACACACCTCTAAGAAATTGCCCATTAAATAGTTGGCCGTTATCCATCCATACACCCCTTCCTCTGGCCCCGTTATGATCTGCGCACCCCTAAATTCAAAAGGTTGTGCTCTGAAGTAGTTTTGAATGCTTGCAAGGACTTCATTGGCTGCCGATTCATTTTGCAACCTAAGCAATTCACAAAACATGAGACACTGAGCATCTGGAAAGGCAATTTCATGTTTACTGTTCACTGACTAGCAATTCAAGAAAACTCCCACAATAACGTAATAAATAAAATAGACACTGTTTCCCTGAAGGGAAAGCTTATGATAGTGAACAGCCAGTATCCAGCATTGTTTCAGCAAGCAACTCCCTCAGGATGTACCAGCTTCACTCTTTATCATGCAAGTTCATGGGTGGGGTTTTTTTTCCTTATATATACCTTTACTCTTAATGACCTGAGTGCTTATATGACAGCTTTTGGTTAAAACAGTCCTGGAATCTCTCTTCCAACTCTGTTTAGCCACAGAACAAATATAAAAAGCCATTTTGTGCCAGGGCTAAAGCCACAGACAGACCCCAAAAGCCACACCACATCAGATCACATCCACACTCGGAATCCACTGTCTAGCTTCAGTCTGTCTTTGCTCCCCGTGGATGTGCACAAACATTATCTGTTTACATAACACTGTATTTCAAGACAGATGTGAAAGAGAAAATTACACTCTTGCCTTCTCCAAAGTAAAGCATTTCTTTTCAATACGGCATAATAGAGGGTTTTATGCAGACACGCTTTCCCTATCAAAAAAGTTAATTAAAGTAAATTGGCTGGGCTCCATTTCCCTTTGAGATGGCCAACTTCCAGTGGGTAAAAATGCATCCAGTACATTTTTCACATTCTGTTTTCACAGACTGCTATGCTAGTATGCATACAGAGTAGTTCAAGTTTCTGCCATACCTCAGCAGTCTCATGCCAGCTGTAGCCCCCAGATAAACAGAAGTGTTTTTATGCAGATGAACTGGTATTCTCTCCTTGACTTTATTCAGACAGTCATCAAGAGGCTTGGCAAGAGCTCCAGGGCTACTCTCGTAGCTGGATATGCCAGGGCCTAAAAAAGAACAAGGAGATAGATTTCATTCTGCTTTGCCAACTACAAATTAGCCCAATTAGCAAGCAGGTGTTAAGAGAAAGACATTTCCCCCTTCCCCCGCCGCCTGCCATAACTGCAAACAAGGGTAGGATGGCTGAAAACTAGGAGTGCTTATGGAATAAACAATATGGTGCCTCTCTCAGCTGTGTGAGGCAGAAAAGATACTCATGAACTGTGTCTATAAATTTCTGTGTCTATAAATACACACCTATAGTACCACGCCTGCAGTAACACACAGAGTAGAGCCACATGACAGCAGTGTTATATGTTCATGAGAAAAATAACTATACTCATGGCAGATGCTGTACAAAATAGCATGTCTGATGGATGTCAAATTTGTCTCATCTGCTGAAGTACAGAAAATCCCTCCTTCCACAGCCTAAGACAAAGATTTTCTAATCTGGTTTGCCCCAGCTGTCATGGACACCATGGAACCCCTACAGCTCACTGCTCTCAACTGAAAGTACAATTAAAAAGCTTTTGCAAGGAATTGCTGGTGAAATTTCAAGATGCACAGAAATGGCTCTTGAATTCATAGAGGTACAAGTCTGCACTGGCGCATGAAGTAGTAAACAGCTTTCCAAATTTCCAAAGCCTTCAAAGAGCAGGAATGAGAGTTACACCATGCTGCACAAGGCATAGCTATTTGAACAATTACCATCAAAGTCCTGCCTTGCTCAACACTCCAAGGACCATCAGGATCTCAACTTATTCAGGCTCAACTTGAGTGTAAATAAAACATTCCTTACTACAATTCCCTAGCTGAGGAAGTTACACAGGGAGCAATCCAGGCATTCCCACGAAGCCACTGCCTCTCAGAGAACAACTGCCAGAACTCCATCTACTTCTGTAAAAGCCATGTCTTGCACAACCTGGTCCCAAGCGAAGCAAAAAGTGGCTCTTACCAAGTTGAAATGAGAAATCATTTATGTTCATTGATAGAAACAGAAGAAAAAATACTTTACAGATTCCACACTCCTAAACTCCTTTTTTGACAGTGTGAACTTAAACATAAACATCACCATGTCATCATTAGATGTTCACAGCCCTGGTTTTGGAATAAGACTTTCTGAAAGTCTTAAGTCTAGCACAAACAGGCCTGAAGCTGGAAGGAAAGCTGTTACCAGAGGAAAACAGAGCAGCAACATCCTCAGCAGCTGCCATTGCCTCACACTCCTTTGGTGGCTGCAACTTCCGATCTTCCAGTGTTCAAGACACAGTAGGTCACAAGGCAATGACCATTTTCTTCTGGACTACTGCCTGCTTTGCCAATGCTTAGAGCCTTGCCAGGACAGATTAACTGCACTATAAAGAAATTACTTTGATTTGGGGCTGGTTCCTACACACAGGGGCAGCCGTACTTAATAAAGGCTGAAATGAAATCATAAAACCACCACAGAACTCACAGAGCAGTTGATCATTTGACCTTCAAGTTCAGTAGGTATGCAAAAATCTGCCTCTCATTATGCCCAGAACCATGTCCCAAATTAAGTGCTTAAGATTATGCTTAGAGGGTCACTATAGAAACACTGGCAGATGTGTTCACCACTGTCACCCACAGCATTGCTGAGGACATCTCCCATGAGCCAGCCCTCTGTCTCCTCCAGTGCAGAGTTATCCAAGACTAGAAGAGTGAACCCTGGTGATTTTGTACACTCGGGGATGAGGAGTACTTGGCTGACAATGGCTAAGGCCATGAACCTGGACAGTTCATAGCAATTTGGACTCCTCTGTTTTGTAATTTATTTGTATTCCCCAGAGGTAAAACAAAATCTAAACCAATTAAAGCAAACTCACAAAGCACTGCTGGGTTGGGTTTTTTTTTCAAGAAGAAGAATAATACAGTTTCTCTATGCATTTTTCTCACACCAGAATTCCTAAAGGCAACATTCCTAATGAGTCAAGAGTTAGCAGAGCATACCCCTCACCTCAGCAGGCTGGCCACCATTCCAGCAGTTTGTAAGGACATTTCATCATTAGAGACATGACAGTGCATTACTTCTGTTCATGTTATACTTGTTTTCCTTTCCTTGTTCTAGCATTGCTAAGAATGTCCACACATATGTTTAACACTGAAGATAAAAATGCTGGTGCTGATAAGAAACTGTTGCCTTCTACTCCCTGTTACTCATGGGCCTCTGTGGCTGCATCTCCAGCATCTATTTGCAGACACAAAGAGGGACACAAGACTTGGCAAGATCATGACTGAGAGAGAAGGAAAAAATTCTCTTTGAACACCACAGTTATTATCAGAGAACAAAAAACCTGATTTCCCTCCCCTACTTGGCCACCTGTCTTCACAAAATGTGTGGCATTTTCATACCTTTGAAAGCTGAGTCAGATGTCACTGAAGTTGACTAAGAATTTCTATGAAGGAACCCATACTGGAGTGTGATCAGAAGTCAGCCTAGTCTGGCTGCAAGGAATCAATTCAAAACCTCAGACAAAAGACAGGGCAGGTAGCCAGTGTACCTGTGGGACACCTTCTGGTGGTGCACAGACACAAGTCTTCCTGAGACAGAGGTCACACCCACATATTTGATAAAACTATGACACCCTGTCAGAAAGAGTTCTGCCAATTTAGCTATTTTACTCGATAATTTTATTAGCTGCTTCCTAGTTCTGTAGTGTGGAGAAGCTCAGTTAACAACTAACATCTAAAAAGGGCTAGCTTCCCGTTGTTCTAAAACTCTTTTTATTCCAAGCTATTTTAAAATATATATATGACTTTTATTCTGAAAGAAACACAAGGACTGAACAGGTCCTGACTCTCTTTATTCTTATTCAGAATTCTCCTGAATTCTGTCTGCACCAATCATGTACTGCCATGGAGTAGATCAAATTTAGCTACAATTTCCTCTCTCAGGTGCAATGATTAGAGCACCTTACTGTATCAGTAGGAAAAGAACTAATGCTGACAGATACAGACATAGTCTTGACAGTCTTTCCTCCCCAGAACTGAAAAGGGAACAGAGTGGGAAAAGAAAAGAAAAAAAATCAGTATAAGCAAGGCTAAAAAGAACTAAAGAACTTTCCTTTGAGCTCACCTTTCACATTGCACTTGAAGGTTTGGCTCACTACTCCCGTGTTGTTTTCTTTTTCCGCCGGCCACTCATAGACATAGACTGTAGTCCGAGAGGATCCAGCATCAAGGACTATTCCATACTGGGGATTAAAAAGGAATACATTAGATGAAGAAACAAACAATGACAGCTGAAATGCCCATATGCAGCTGCACTTCACTGCACCACCAGACATTTAGAAAATGCATGCACAGTGTATTATTTACAAGAGAGATTAATTCTAGTGTTAGGCGCTTAGGCATGAATCCAACAGCCAAGCACAGAACGAATCTGGCTGCATACCAAGGAACATACTACATATCTTCAATAATTAATTCAGTGGGGATGGAGAATGCTCATCTCCAATCAGTATCAGGTTCAAAACCCACACTGACAAATAGATAACACTGTGTTAGGACCTGATTTTGCAGCAAGTTCATTTCCCTTTATCCCAGTCCACTCCCTGAACACTGAAGGGTTTGATATCTAAGTACAGGCTTTAGACTCAAGGATGCACAAGGGATCCATAAAGCTATGAGCAAAGAGGTAAAGTACATAATAGTCGACAGTAAGAATGATGTAACAAGTCTGGTTCTTTCCTAATTGCTCCATAAACCTCTCCCTTTGAGTAGTTTAGGCAGTCCACCTGAGAGCTTGCCTCTGAGAACAGGCTGTGCCAGAGTATGAGACAACAAAGACAGAAAGTCAATAATACCCCATGATTATTTATGGAATAAATGAGAGAGATTTAAATTACTTGCGCCAGGTCCCTTGGACTCTGGGATTAAAGCACAGGTTTCTCCATCCCATCCCATTGCTCACCAGACCAGTCTTTCCTCCTTTCCTGTATTTTATGGCAGCAGAAAACTGTAGTAACTGGGAAGGCAATCTCATAAAGGGAAGCAAACTGCAATTTTGGTATCCTCTTTATGATCCCTGAAAGTATGTTTAGCTCTTCCAAAGGCGCCTAATTGGTAGGAGTCACACAGTATAGGGTTCATTTTTCTGTCAGCTTTTTTCTTTTGAAACAGACAGATGCCCAGGACCCTGGCAATACTGAAAAACGAGAGCCTCCAAAGCAGTACGAGTCCCTGTAGTAGGCTGATAAATTTCATCCCACTGCCTCCCTGGGGACCAACAAGTCCGGCCATGAAGGATCACTGCTTCAAGTGGCAAACCATTCAGCTTCCACACCTGATTATTCCCAGCTTCTACTGTAATCCTAAAAACTCCTGGCTCCCAAAGAATACCAGCAATAGCAGTCTAGTCTGTTTCATAGAGGACTGTTTGATAATGAAAATTTCATTTCTATTTATGCAGACAATATTTACCCTGATTCACTAAAAGATTAAAGGCTCCACAGATACTATCAAACCACTACATCATCAGGTTCTTTTTCAGTAACTACTTTAGCAAAGATAATTTGAATGTATTTCCGCTCCTTGGAAGAGATGAGCACTCTGGAGGTACATAACACAGGAATGGTCAATCTGCTTAAGGACTACTAATTAAATCTAGTCTCAGTCAGCTTGAAGTGCCAACCATAAGCTTTTAACTTGGCTAGTTTAAGAGCTAACTGTCATGCCCAAGTAGAGCTGGAAGATAACGGAAGTATTTTCACCTCAGTTAACTGGGGGCTTTTTGACCTACTTCCTCCCTCCCCTGCATTTCCCAGCTTCCTTCCAAAAGTAAGAGATTTCCATCCCAAAGAGTAGTGGTACATTTATCTGAATTAATGCATGACTGACAATTTTATTGTCTTTCTCCTCCTCTTCCTCCTCCACCACCTCCTCCTCCTCCTCTATTTTTTCTATACAGCCTCTTGCTTCTTTTAAAACAGATGCTCGTTTTTGAAAAGGTCTCTTGGGCCCATTTCAGGGTGACTCTTGAAGCTCTTCAGGACTTGTGTGAGTTCACTGTGTGCAAACTGGCCCAAGCAGCCTCAAGAAGTGGTGATCAGTGACAACTGTGCCACGTTAGGATTAAGATTAATCTTTTATTCAAAAAACAGAAATGACAGAGGATGCTGCATCTTAAGAAGGTGAGAGAATTCTACATGCCTTGTCTTAGCAGGCTGCCAAAAACAAACTGGCTGGATTAAATATTTTTCCAGGGATGTTAGATTTCCGTCCAAGTTGCAAGTTGGATCACCTTTGGCCGCCCTTTAAGGACAAGCAATACCTTCCTGCTTTGAAATGCACTGTGTGGGACTGGGAGCACAGGCAAACCCTTATCCCGAGCTAGCAGCTATTAAAGAACAGAACTACTTTTTCTCCCTTTCCTCTCTACTTCAACTTACCCACTGAGTATTTCCATCATCTCAAAGGCCTGGTGATTCCCTAGTACCTAGGAACTGCACCATCTACTCAATGGACTAGATTCGTCAGACAAGACAGGGAGACAACATTAACCCAAAAGAGCTTCCGAGTTCTGTTTTCTAGTCCACAAGAAAGACGAAAGGGGGGAAACAAAGTGACTTGAAGGAAAATGCTTATTATGGGAATATGGCTTTGTAGGTACATCCTGAAGAGTAGTAATCACAACAAATAAGAAAGCACAAGCCCCAGGATTAACCACATTTTCAGCCTGAGTATCATTCCTAGAGGAGGATGTAGAGATGCATAAACCCTTAAAGCTGGCACAGTTATGAGGAGTCACCTGCCTTCCAATCACTTTGGAAACTGTCAGGAGAAGCTGACAAGCTAAACCAGTCACAGGGAGGATGGAGGCCACAAAAGTGGATCTACGCTAGATGCAGGCTTCAATTCAGCTACGTAGGTTTGAACAATTTTTAATCAAGTATAACATCCACCAACAATGCAAAACACTTCCTAAGAGCCAAAAGAGATGTGCAAAATTTAGGTGTTGAAAACTGTAGCACGTCGAGAGGCAAATTAAAGAAATACAATAATGAAGTGTTTTGGTTTTTTTTCTCTAGGGCTCACAAAACAGCAATAGACAAACAAAAATTTTGTTTTTGACTGTTCCAAAGGCTCATTACATTCAGAGCTAGCATCATTTACAATTGCAGACTTCTCCACTAAGGAGGTTTGTGTTTTCTTCATCACTCTTCTCACTTCATGGTGTGTATCAGTGAGTCATGAGTTCTTTCAGTGCCCTAGCCTAATGCAATGGGCAGGCCCTTCATTCACTAATCACTGGCTCAATCTTCAGATAATCCAACCATCAAGGATCCAAAATATTCAATTTTGCAACAACAGTGTGAAACATCAGTGGCATAGCATATAATTTATCTCTTGTGCCACAGTAGATGCTCTCACCATACATCTTGGGAAAGAGCTCTTATGCCACAGGTAACACAGTAGTAACAGAAGAACAAGGCCATTTACAAAGAGTAAGTCTGCTTTCATCATGTTGTTGCCATATTTAATTTTAATCAACCTTTAAGTTCAGGACACTGTCATTTCCAGGCTCCATTGTATCAGCCAGGTACTGGAGGGTTTCACTGGCATACCAAGGTCCTCCTTCTATCTGTGAATTTCTTGTGAGTGTAAATCACTCACTGAGGATGACTCAGTGTTTCACGAATCAAATACAGGGTCCTCCGTATCACCTGCATTAGCAGGCTTACAGCCCAAACTCAAATCCAAAGCCAAGGCACACCCAGTAGAAGAAACACCAGCTTTCCTCCAGAAGCAGCCATGAAGCTGCTGTGATTCAGTAAGCAAACCTCCCCACTTAAACCAGCTCCAGATAATCCAGGTGGTTCCAATGCTTCCTCAAAGAGTAACGTAAACAGTTTTATCATTCTGAATGTGAAACTGAATTAATGACAAACACAAGAGGTGTGTAGGCTGTCTTAGATAGTAGCTTCAGCCTTTTCCTGGCATCAGCTGGGATACATGTCAGTCCAGTCTTACCTTGCATGAAAATTGCTGGGATGTGAGGCTGCTGCTAGCAGCCATTTGGGGCTCAGCAGAGCACGTACTCGAGGCCCTGTGTCCCCCATGCACGATCCCAGCACACACCCCCACGCCACACCACACAAACACATAAAACGGGTATCAGAATACAGTTTTATCCCATTGTCTGACACACACCACCAAATGATTCAGACAAAGCCAAAGGTGTTTATAATCCCATTAAGTGCAATGAGGCATTAGCCTATCGTTATCAGGATGTGAACTATCCAGTTAAATACACATGCAGACAGAAAGGTAGAAGGGACTTCAAAGAAAAATCTGACAAGAGGATCGTGGGAAAAAAACAGAACTCAACATGCCAGGCTGCACAGCTTCTCTAGAAGGGTATTTTCTACAGCATTTCCTCATCTGTGTACATCCCTCATTGAAGAATCTGCGCACATGTTCCACAGCATAAGGCAAAGTCTCAGAGTATTTCAGTTTGTCTTTTGCAGTTTGCTCTGCCCCCCCTAAATGAAGTTAGTTTGCTTTTGTTAATATCCAGCAAGTCTCAACATGTGGTAAAGGATCAAGTGCATACTTAGAGTCCAAATGCTTTTGATACGTAGGAGCAATTTGCTAAGATGTCAGCATAAACTTCCCAGCTGTGCTGGGGGGAAGAATTTAAACTCTGGGTATTTCCCACTTCAAAGTTAGTTTAAAATTACTTTCAATCTCTGGCAAAAATAAAGAAAAAAAGGAGTAAGATATTGTCCCCATTTGGCCTTTCAATCCTGAAGAAGATATTGTATGATAGCCACCACAGAGAGGGAATCAAGAAATACTTTTCCTGCTTTGTCACTGCCTCTTGACCAATTATCTTCTTCTCTCAGCTTCAGTCTTCCCATGATTATATGATTAAACATTAATTTATGGCTGTAAGCTCATTTGAATCACCTCATAAAAATGAGTTTAGAAAGGCACATTTTTAAATGTCAGTTCAAAACATTGTTCTCTTTCCTGAGGTATCCTAAGACTTACCTTAAGCCCTGGGGAGAGGACCTGTTGCTGATTTATCTGAATCACTGCAATAGCAATAACAAGAACTATGCTTAGAAGGAGGAACACTTGGGCAACAACACTCGGAGTTCTGGTGAGCATCCTGAAACGACAAAATGGGAAACACTCAGGGAATTTGAAAGGATTCAGCGATTCTCTCTTAAATCTTGAAGCCCTGAATCAGTTGAAACTCATAAAATCTAATTGCGTCAACTGGATTACGCTAGTGGAAATTCCATCTTCTCTTCAAGAACTGCCTGGTGTTTTGTAACCACTAACTTTTTATTGTCTGGAAGGGCTGTGTCTGTATTGTCATGCGAACGATGCCAGATTTCACCCTCAACCTGCCCGTTTTCCACGGTGCCTACGTGTAGGTGCCTGCTCCCCACCTCCCACGCCTGAGGAAATGCACTGTGGGCAGGCAGGCCGGGGCTGGTGCTCACCCAGCGCTCCCCCGTGCTCCTGCAACACAGACACAGCCACGGCCACATAGATACCTGAGGGAGGCTGCTGGGTGCAGCTGATGTTTCCACCAGAGATGCAAGGTCAGTGTCTACAAGGGATACAGGCTTCTTCAGGGAAAAAAAAAAAGAAAAAAGAAAAAAGAAAAAAGAAAAAAGAAAAAAGAAAAAAGAAAAAAGAAAAAAGAAAAAAGAAAAAAGAAAAAAGAAAAAAAGAAAAAAGAAAAAAGACAAAAAAGAAAAAAGAAGAAAAGAAGGAGGTTTTAAGAACACTAAAGTAGGCTTCTTTCTCCTAACTGCTGGTGAAATGCGTGTGTGTGTGCATAGTATTAATGCGGTGCCTATTATTATCACTCTGCATCTAAAATATAAAATATACAGTTTAACTCTGAGACTTTGCAATGAAAAGTTATTAAATCTAAGTAAATCTAACATAGTTATGTTGGACAAAGCCCAAGGTGACATGAAACATGCATATTAGCAATAAGGCTATTTATATGTTCATATCCTCTATAAAAGTTTCCTAGAATTCAAATGTGGTTTAGGTTTTCTGGAATTTCTGCTCATCCTTTTTTTTCCCATGTCCCTGACTAGACACCTCTTAACCCCAAGAGGCCATTCAGTACCTCTGAATACTGACAATCCACATATCAAAAATCCTTATGCTCCTCAGGGGTTGAGGAGGAAAGTGGCAGCCGGAGGGATATGGCAAGCTTAGAAGTGTCAGAGGAATGAAACAAGGAGAACGTTCCTGCCTTTCTTATTTCAGAAACCATTTGTTCTGGCATAGAAAAATCAATGTAGCCTGGTGTGATCTATCTGAGTCACATCTCCTAATTCTTCCATACTGATTGTTGAACACACCAGTGGCTGCTCAGGACTGTCCTACTATTTCAGCAATCACCAGTGCCAGCCTGTGCTGAGGACAGGAGCTTAAAGGTGGTCTCCAGTCCATGGCCGGAGCACACTGGGTCAGCCTCATTGCACCTGCAACACATGATCTTGTCCTTAGCTCCAACCAGAGCCAGAGGACTGAGGGAGAAGGCAGAACAAATGCTTCTCACACAGCTTTCATTTTCTAAACCCCATGGGCTCTTCAGCCTGGGTACCCATGGTCCAACATCTATGTTCACATTCAAAAGAGAAGAAGGAAGTTTGTTTTGTTCCGGGAGTAGCTTCACACTGAGCTTTGCCTACTGCTACTGCTTTCGTTCTTTGTCTTGCTATTTCTGTTGCGAAATCTAGCTCAGATTGGCTTTTGGAAACTCTTCGTTTCAGCTTGACATATCTTACTTCCAAAACATCATTTTTTACACTCATTAACTCCCTTTTCTAAATCTATATGGGCTCCTTGTTTACTGCCTATCCACTCTTTCAATACTTTCTTTCTTGGTTTGGTAATAGCTTTATCATCTTAATCATCAGTTAGTTTAAAGAGAAAATTACCAGCCACATTGGTGTTCTATTGGTGATCTATTTACTTGTTTATTGCTTTCCTGATGCATTGAAACATCATGTTCACAAGGCACAAATGATAGAATGAAATCTTTCTTTTACTATTACAAAATGTGTTAACACCTACACTGTAGCCTGCAGATGTCAGGGCATACTAATTAGAAGTATTTATATAGATTATTAGAAGTACATGAGAAGTATTTTTATCAATTCCTATTTGAAAGGAGAGAATAGATTCTTAACTACACATTTATGAATAACCATCTGGATAAAATACTTCAGAGGGAGAAAGCCATTATCTTGTACATGGATATATCTATAATTGTAAAGGGACTGAAGGAGAACTGTCTGCTCACAAACCAATATAAACCAGTCACTCCTGGATCAAAGCACTGATGTTCAGTGCTGGAAAAAAACCTAGTCATCATCAGAGAAAAAACATATAGGACAAATGACTCTTTGAAAAACTAAAGCATTACTAAAAAGCAAAGCAATAATGACTATTAGGCTATTAACACTTAAGTCTTGAATGATTAAATGTTTTCTGCTCCCATTTCTGGGAAATGGAAATCTTGGTTTGTTGAATTTCCCATGTTCTTCCCTGGTACTGGGATTTGTCTTCATCAGAGGTGATTTTTCTCTTTTCAAACATCTTTTTTGAGAGGGAGCATGTAAGGTAAGGGCAGATCCCTTAAGACATTCCTCATACCATCTCGTCCCATCAGCAATCAGGACAATTTCATCAGAGACAATCTGCAAATCCTGATTTACACAATAGCCTCTGTATCAAAAGGGCACCTTACACTCTGTGCCCCCTTGAAGTCATCACACAATTGACACCTTTGCAGTCTTGCACCGTTTAAACAGAGTTGTAATGTAAGGAACTCTTGCTGTCATTGTGCGCTTGTTGGCAAAAAAATAAAAGGTGTTAACAGAGTATCAAAAACCAGTTGCATTCCATTATTAAAACAACATCATCCTGAACCGAGAAACAACGTAAATACATATTTTCCACACCCAGTTAAGTACACTGGGCCACACATGAGCACACTGGAAGGATCACTTTCTACACCTTACCTGCAAGCAAAAGGAATTCCTGCCTGCAAAGGAAAACGCCCTCACCTTCTTCATGCCACCAACATTTTAACGAAGTTAAATGCACACCAGTAAAAATGACTGTGCTGGAATTCCTTTTCCCAAGTAACTTGAAACACCAGACCCACTTCTTTTAGGTACTGACCTGTTTGTTCATGGGGTGGGTAAGCAAGCACCTTTCTTCACACTGTAACCTGAGAGATACAAACATGTTACCATTTTTTTCAGACGAGGTCGACAGGTGATTGTTTTAAGTGCTGGGGAAAAAAAAAACCTGCAAAACGAATCCCATAGCACCAGAAACCCAACATCCACAGCACTTTAAACCCCGTGATGAAAACCCGCGAGGAGGTTTCACACGCCTCCCTTCGGAGGAGAAATTAAGTAAAAACAAGCACATGGACACAAAAATGCGGGTGAAGCTTTCCCTCAGCTCACCACCGTCCCGGATGAGAAAGCGTCACCCGATGACTGTGATTTGCGAGAAAACACCAAATTATCCCCCCAAAATAACGTCGGAGGGACAGAGCGACACCCCCGCCGCGACGGCCGGGGCGGCAGCCGCCTACCCCCTCACCTCAGCCCGGCCCCCGATCCGCGGATCCCGGCTCCCACCGCATCCGCAGCTCCCTCCGCAAGCCGGGCTTCCCCGCCCCGTCCCGGGATGGGGAGTGACGGGAGCCGGCTGCACCCTCGGAGCGGCTGCGAGCGCCTGTCTCCCGGGGGGATTTGTGGAGAGTCACCGGGTGGGTGCCCGCCCCCTGCTCCTGTGTTTCCGAATAGATGGAAAACAAACAAACGAAAAAACAACTTGCAGGTTAAAAAGAAAAAAAAAAAATCGGATGAACTGACTGAAGTGGAGGGAGGAGATCTGCGGCGAGGGGACGCATCCCAGGCGTCACCGCAGCGGGAGATGCGGCGGGGGCTGTGCCCGGCGAGGGATGCGCCGGGGCAGCGGGGCTGGGAGGGGACGGAGCATCCGCCGCACAACCCCCGTGGCAGGGCCGTGCCTGGCTCCCTTCTCCTCCTCAGGCGCCTCCCCGCTTTCCGGAAACGCCGCTCGGGATTTGACGGCAGCTGGTGCTGCAGGGTGTTGCTGGCCGCCCCTAAATCACATTCCTCAGTTCCCTCCCAAAGCGAGGCCAGAAAGGGCTTTGTCTAGAGGTGGGCGAAAGAATCCCTGCGTCTTCTAACAGGAACAGGTGCTTTCTCAGGAAGGCATTTCTCAGACCCCAGAAATTAGCAGCCCCTCTACTCTTAGGGCTACCTTTCCATCCAGGTTCTAGCGTACGGGTATCACTTACTTTGTAGTTTTGCTGGAGTTCTTGCCAAACCTAGGGTGCTCAGTGGACCAAGCACATTCCCAGAAACAGTGTCACAGATCTTGCCCTGTCCAACCTGTGTGATCAGCTGCAGCCAAGAATCATCCTACAGCCTGCAGGATGGGTTTGCCAGGGACATGAGCTCTGGAATCACTGAGACACTTCAGCTGCTTTGGTCATTGTTCTAGGATTCAGTCACATAATGTAAAAACCCAAATGCACCTCTTTGATTCTATTTCTCACAAAGATCTTGAAGAATTACAGTATCTTTGATTTTTGAATAAAGGAGAACAAGAAACCAGCTGCAGCCTTGTGAACCATCTGTAAGCATCCTTTCATAATCTGCTCATTTTGGGAGCAGAGGCAATTTCCTCCTTTTGATGACAACGCATTATTAAAGCTGATTTAATGATGGTCTTGGGAGATCAGCTCAGTTATTTCTAGCACATGAAGACAAAGCCTCCCATCTCTTCTGATTGCCTGTCTGTTGCATGTAATTTATTTCTTTTATATTATTTCCATTCATGTGGCATATTTTTCTTCTCCCATCCAAATGTATTTAAGGCCTTTGGTCCAACTGACTGCATTGGTCAGTCACCTGGATCTGCTCAGGTGTCCATTTAAAATTACAAGTGTGCTAGATTGCTTACCCCACGGAAAAGCTTACTATTTTTATACAATCAAACATGAACACTTTGAAATAGAAAATAAAATGTCAACCAGTCCTACACCAGTGACTAAAATGTAATGCTTGCAAAGAAAGCAAACCCTATCTTCTATATCATCTACTTCTATAAAAACAGACATCTAAGATTTTTTTCTTTCTGTACCATTTCCAAGAGCTGGGCTGTTGCATGAGCTGCTCTTCTTGTGACTTTTATTGCCATGCTAAAACTATGATAGCAGCATAACTGATATGGGCTATAAAATCCCCTAGCTGGTTGAAAGTCCAGAACACTGCTCCAAAATCAAATGGGCTAGAAACAAGATTCCCCTCCAGGCATGCCCAGTGGCTGTGTTTCATTGGTTCTTCTGCTTCAACCCAGGGGACCCACCTTAGATGCATTACTTTATCTTCTTGTTTTCCTAAGATTTCTTCTTTGGCTTTTCTTCAGTTTCCTCCTCAGCCCGGTCCACCCTTTTATGGTTCTCTTCTCCTGATCCTCTGTCCCTTCCTCACTCCCAAGGCACAGATTAAGCTGGGTGCCATTTTCCCAGCCTTTGCTGAGCCTGCAGCACACATACCTCTCCTCTCCATAATTTTCTTTGCTGCAGCACCTTTTCCTTCTCCCCCTTCAAGTATCCTTGTTCAAATGCACTTAGTGCAACTAACTGTATTGATTTGTTTTGCTTGGACAGAATCTACCCCAGGTGTCCATTTAAAAATGACAAATGAGCTGGATTGCCAACAGTCCAAAGGAAAAATTTATTGCTTTTGCTGCCATTGAGCATGAATATGTGGAGTAAAAATACAGCGACTGATATTGGCAGATTCTTATATGAACACCAGTGTCTGTGATCAATACCAAGTCTCTAGAAACTAAAATGTTATGGATATGAATAAAGTATTCATTACAGACACATTTCTGCAATGCATTTATGGTATCATGTTTACACAGGACACACAGCAGATACTGCCCCATTCCCCTACAGAGTGACAGCAGCAACATCAGGAGAGCGGATGAATGATTGTACATCCCAAGAGACCACAGAACTGAATCTGTTCCTTGGGTAATGCTCGTACAGCATTGGATGCTGGAATATCAAGAGGCCTCAAGATATCCTCTGAAGAGACAGCAAAGGGTGAAATGGGGAGAAGTCTTAATTTAAAAAATGGAGGTAAGAAGACACTGGTGGCTGCAATAAGATAAGTTTGCTTTCTTGCATGGTACCTTGCCAGTTCATAGGAATAAGATCCATCCCTTATTTCTGTGCATTCTTTGCAAGGTCCAGTAAACAGAAGGCTTCTCCTCTTCATCCTAAGGTTTTTGCACCATTTGTGTTGCTTTTTGCACTACTTTTTCCACCATCTGTGTTGTCAGCAGGTCGGTGCGATGCCCTTTAACTCAGCTTATCACTTCTGTCGATCCTCCTGGTTACTTTCCTCCTGGGACTTTCCCTCAGTGTTGACAAAGACCCTTCATTCACAGTTTCTGCTCCTAAAGACCTCCTACCTTCACGTTCACCTCTTCACCTCAGGATCAACTGTGACAAATGGCAATGCAGGCAGAGCTGTCTGAAGAATTTGGGGCCCCCTGGGCCAGAATGAGTCAGGACATTAAAATTAGGCCTTTTTTGTGACCAACATGTTATTCCAAGGCAAAAAGCACTTTTTCTATTTGTTTCAGAAAACATTCTACGTATTATGCATCCAAAGAATTGCAATAAAGCTGGTGAAGGGTCTGGAGCACAAGTCTTATGAGGGAGCCAGTGTTGTTTAGCCTGGAGGAAAGGAGGCCTGGGGGAGACCTTGTCACTCTCTAGAACTACCTGAAAGGAGGGTGTAGCCAGGTGAGGGTCGGTCTCTTCTCCCAAGGAACAAGTGATAGGACAAGAAGAAATTATCTCTTGTTGTGGTGGGGGAGGTTTAGATTGGATAACAGGAAAAATCCCTTCATTGAAAGGGCTGTCAGGCATTGGAACAGGCTGCCCAGGGAAGTGGTTGAGTCACCATCCTAGGAGATATTTAAAAGACATGTAGATGTGGTGCTTAGGGACATGGTTAATTGGTGGATGAGGCAGTGCTGGGTTAACAGTTGGACTCAATGATATTAAAGGTATTTTCCAGCCTAAGTGATTCTAAGATTATAGCAGGCTTTCAAGCAAGGAAGTCACAAACCATGTGCGGACTCTATATTTAGAAGAACCTTAGATGCGATTCTTCTCAGAGATCAAGAATGCAGGGTTTTTTGTTTTATGTCATTGCAAAACTGATTTTTAATAATCTTAAAGCATCTGCTGCCCTATAGTTTTCTATCATTACTGACAAACACCACCACCATACCCCCATAAAGTAAATTCACAGCTATGGCATGAGAAATTCAGTTTGTGCAATGCTCATACATTCTCACACATTGCTCATGAGATATTCTGACTGCTTTGAGTAATGGCTGGATACAGACATTGCCTTTTCTCTTTCAACGTTTCACTGATGGCTTCTTTGAAATACCTTAGACAGCTATTTGTTGGTTTATGTTTTTATTCCTTTACTGAAGCACTAAAGCTAATGATGTGTCTTAGATTTAGTTTCTGAATCTTCTGCCTCATACATATGACTCCGTGGTAGTAACAATTTTCTGGCCCACATCATCTTGGGAAGCCTTGAAACACGTAAAAATTTAATTGTGAAGCTGAAGCAAAATATTTTCTAATTTATTTACTTCCCTTCCTGAGGCTTAGAGCTTTATACCTTGCTTCTCTTGTCCTAAAGAGCTGCTTTAACCAATTAAAAACCCGCAGGAACAGACTTCGTCACGTGGTTATGAGCCAGCACAAGTTGTAGGCACGTAATTAGGGCAGCAGATTGCTGGGGCAGCAGAAAAAGACAGCCCCTTTGTCTGTTTTGCTATGCCCGAGTTTTAGAAAGCTAAACGAGCTGCTGTGGCAGGAGAGGGTGTGTGCCTGCCATGCTGCGCTGCTGAAATGAGAGCTGCTTCCCAGGAATAACAGTGGCTGCTCCCAGCCCTTTCCTCCCTGCCCTTTAGCTGCAAGACAAGATCATGGAGCTTTTCAGCAAACTCGTCCCAGTTTTTTTTAGCCACACCTGCAGATTTATATGTTATGTCCTGACTTATATATCCCATTGTCATAAAACCACACACAGGAATCTGACAAAGAAATACCATTCTCTTACAAGAAATTCACTGTTGTACTCAAAGACAGGCACCACCTCCAGTGAATGGGGATAAATTTAGAGAAACTACTCCTTGGGACTTAATCCTTTAAAAATTGCTATGTGAAAAACTGTTCAACATGGAATATTTCTGTGTGGTTGACAACTCTAAATCAATGTTTCACTTTCCATGGCTCAGAAGTAATTGCTGACAAATTGCTAGTTGAGGAGAAAAGATTCACCCCCTATGATTTCAAAAAGTATCAAGTAGTCCTTGTAGCAATATTTCTGACATGTTTTTGTGCTCTTCCAGGAATGAATCAAATCAGCTGAATTCTAAAATTCCCAGATAATGTCCTTTCCATTGCAACTGCATACAGGTCAGGTTATCTCTTTGAGTAGATCTGTGGATAAAAAAAGTTATATTACAGCTCTTTCCAAGTTCACCTAACAGTTTGTTATTCACTGTTGCTTTGTTTCCCTAACTCTGAGCTAATATAACGTTATTTTTTCGCTTTCCATTCACTAACATTAAACTGCAGGTTTTTGGGATCGTTCATAGGCTCAGAAATGCAACTGTAGCCATTAATGTCAGTTGTACAGAACAAGAAGCCTGTGGGAGAAAACAAGCAGCACACAGAGGAGTAGAATGATCCCTGTAAGAGTGATTCTAACAACCACTCCTGATTTGCAGACTCACCCTTATGTAGTTCCTGCTCGATAATAGCCTGCACTAAACAGCTTGTTTTCTCACTAACTGAAAAATACAGAGACACTTAATTAAATGCCTGTTTTGATTCCAACGGATTGAAAAGTATCCAGTATGGGGGAAGAGAACTTCCTGCTGAATGGAGTGCAAAGCTGGGTTTGGTGGAGGGCATGAGGTGCACACTGGGGGGGATGTTCCTACAACCTTGACTGTGTTTCATTATCTTCATTCACTTTTGCAGTCACAAGTACAGTATCAATTCTCCAATTCATGCTAATAATAGCAAATAATGCACCTGATGTGAAAAATGCATCCATGTCTGGTATACCTGTGAATTTTTCTTTTTTTCATTCCTTTTGTCTCCATTTTGGTGCCCTGAGTGTTTATGACCTGCAGAAGGGCATATCACACACACCATTTTAGCACTGACTGATGGCTTTGTGAACCTTCCAGGGAGTGCCTCAGGCAGGTTTGTGCCTTGAGTCTGCCCTGGGTGTAAGCGAGTGCCAGAAACAATATAACATCTAAACGACAGAGATCCTGCCTGCAACACCAGTCTGTTCTGTCGGTCCTGAGACGTTGGTCCTGACACATCGGCCCTGCCAGCCACAGAATTTGTTGTGCATGCACAGTAAAGCCAGACACATTAAAGGCAGCTGTTGCATTGGCCAGCCCCTCACAAGGGTTCTGTCTCTGTCAAACACTGAAGTTACTTGCTTGGCCATATCAGTCCTATAAGCGCAAAATAAGAAGGGTGATAATTTCATATGGATGCTTTGAAAGTTGGTGTCAGTTTGCCCAGGTGTGTTGGAATCCAGAGTGCAGAGAATATCTCTCTGCCTGTTTTGAAGGATTCTACCCCCCTGGACAACACTGCCTTTGACCTTCGCCCATGGAGAAATTTACCAACTTTGTGGGAAGAATTAGAATCTACTCTCGTGTGAACTAGGTGATAGAATATTATGTAAGATTGTCACAAGGTAAAAAATCTGGAGTCTTTGGGTTTGTTTATATAGTAAATAGATAGTAGCAAATACTTCAAAATGGAGGACAGTTGTTGTTTTCCAGACCTTCTCCTTTCTTCTTCGGACACCATATTTTGCAGTAAAACGTAGTTTAAGATGATTGGATAAGAAGTGCTGCAGTTCCTCTCAGTGTGACTGAATGATTTCTTGTACATTGGTAGAAAAGTAAAAATATCTTTCATTTTAAGTTTTTATTGGGTGATTTACCTTTAAAAGAGCTGTGTAACACTGATAAGATGTCTTTCTGGCTCTCACTATGTCAGGGTCACGACTGTGGCTCTTTTTCTCTGATAAGACTGAATAAACATCTATCTTAAAGCAAAGAGACCGAAAGACCCGTCCGTATCTCAAATTTCTAGCAAAAGCTCCCAGAGCGGGGAGCTGGAAGAAGGCACGGAATAGTGTCAAGGTGTTTGTTTCTTTGCCTCCCCCGCTCAGGTTTCCTAATGGTATCCTGTCCCACCATTCTTCCTCCAAAGCCAAATCCACTTTTTGGCCCCTCAGCTTGGCAGTCATCCTGCACCCTCTTACCTGTCTTGCTTTGCTCCTCACTCAGGCTTCTTCACCTCTTCCCACTGGTTTTGCTGTTCTGGTTTTCCTCCTGGAATGACCCGTACACGTAAGACCTCTCTCCAAAATGTTTCTACCTACCAGTGGTAGCAGATTCCTTTAAATAAATTCAGGACAAAAAAAAAAATCCTCTCTTTAAAAAAGCATATACATACAGTGAATAGTCTGTGACAACAGACAGGGCACTCTCCTCTGATCTTCCTTCAGTCATGGTCTGTCCAGAGAGCTCTCTGAGGGAGGGATTATCTCTGAAGTGGCAGAGGCATGGTGCCAAGAACAGAGGAGCCCTCATTTGGCCAGGGTACAGGATAGAACTGTGACAAAATACATTAATCATCATAAACCTGAAGCGGGGCTCCATGAAACCATACATGCTTTTATTCCAGCTGACTTCGATTAAGATCCATGAGCACAAAAGCTGACCTCCCTGTGGTCGCTTCACTTCAGTGCAAACGATTATCACCCACAGGAAAACAAATCACTTCTCTATGGTTTCCAATCTATTTTATTTGCCAAGAACAGATTAGCTTCATTTTGCACTCTGTATATACAGCTTTTTACATAAACCTATATATGCAAGGTTTTGCATGTGAAAGGCTGCCAGACAGGCCATTTGCATTTTGACTTCTATCCGCTGAGCAAGGTTAGCTGTATTTTGGGAGTGTGTCTCTGCCTACTTTAATACTGTGTTTTTCAGTTTGCTTCTCTTCCTTCAACACAGTGATTTAACCTCACTTTCCAAGACTAATACAAAAGAACTAACAGATGCACGAGACCAGACAGAAGGTGGATGTGCCTTCTTTTTAAGCATCAGTAGGAGCAGATGTCAATGAGAAGGCTGTTGGGACTGGGCTACCACACGTGGGTAATTCCTCTGAAATACCCTCTCAATTGCTGCCATGTCAGGCCTTAGAGACTCCTTGAGCCAGATGTTCTATCTGGTCTAACTGCACCTCATGGACCTCTCTGCCCCTTAATGTATTTGATGGCTTTTTGAGCAAATGCTTGTGCAGCAGGCAAATCCACAAGGTGCCTATCTGTTTCTTAGAGATTCAAATGGAGCTTGAATGCCAGAAGGGGTCTGGTTTAATCAGCTTGGCTCTTTCAGCAAGTTCCAGACTTACACAGAGACACATGCCCAAAAATTTATTTTTTATAATTATCTGAGCCATGCTTAATTCTTTCATAAACTTAGATGCTCATCCAGTGTTATAACTGTTGGGGGCTTTTTTTAGGGTATATTTATGTTTGCCTACTGCTTATGATTGGGTTACTAGTTTTAGTATAATGATGAAAACCAAAACCATGGAATGCTCTAATGTTATTGCTTTAAATTCCTATGTCTGTATGTGTAAGCCCAAATAAGACTAGAAAAGCCTGGACACTAATGATTTGATATTGAACTTTAAACTCCCCTCATGTAGTATCTGAAGGAGCCTGGTCAGAGAACACTGGACTCCAACAGCATCACAGACAAAATCTGTGTGTGTGTGTGGTCTTTGCCGTGCCTGAAATGTCTTTTCATGGGGTGTGTACAGCAGCAGAAAGAGCTTAATTGGAGTGTGATGGGGCACAGAGGCTTTTTGCTGGCTACCTGCACAAGCTGAATTTTATCAGTACTAAACTGTCTCATAATCAGCTTGTTTACATGGATCACTTTTACAGCCATACCTGGGCAGAGCTTTCTGACCCAAACGTGAATTTGAAACTTCACAACCTTTTAGGAGTCTGACTGTCAACACTTGCCCTGGGCCTGATCTGTGACCCACCTTCCACCTCCTGCAGGTCCCTCTGACCACTCCATGTTTCTAGCAGACTTTAATCCACACAAGGTATAAGTTTGTGAGACTTTCGGACAATAAAACACATCAGGAAACTGTGTGAATTAGGGATTCCCAGGGTCAGAATTTAACAGCCAACAGGAGTTAAAGTCTCAGCCTATTACACTCTGAGAAACATAAGATTCACTTTTGCATTAAGTTATATACATTTGCATGACTCTGCACAGACTTTTAGAACAACCTGGTCTTATGAGGAAATTGCATCTGTTCCTAAATACAGTTGTAAGAAAAATCTAGCAGGAGAACTAGACTGTTAGTGCCACCTCATCCTAGTAACAAACCAAAAAAATAGAGAAAGAAAGTTCAAACATTCAAGCAAAACCACAATGTTTCCATTCTTGTCCCCTTCAGAAAAGGAGCTTGCTGCTGTCACCAGGGAAGGGTCAAATATTAAGAAACATTACACCTACTGCTGTCATGTGTGCTCACAGTGATCATCCACATGCGTGCCCCTATTCATCAAAGGCGACAGACTGGAAATTAAGGGACTGCTCAAATGAGAAGTGCTCTCCTGAATCACCAGGCTCCCAGTGAAATATATTGAGTCAGATTCAGAGGCAGATTGCAGAAATGAGGCCAGTGGCAGCTCTCCATTGCTGACACAATATACATGTTTATTGAAGAAGCAAGTGGGAATAGAAGTAGTACAGCATGCCCAAGGCAAAGAAAAGCATGTTTGTGCTCAGCACATCAGACAAATCACCAAAGAATTGTTCTGTGAAGATATGACCTCTGTACTGCTGCCAAGGGCATGGAAACATGGTATGATGAGAAGCAGCTCTCATTAAGCACCTCATATTTCTATAAGACAAAAATGACAGAAAATGCACAGCAAATTTGTTGCTCTCAGTTATTTCATCTGTTTTCCCTCCACTTCCCAATAATACCTGTCTCATCCCTTTTTCTTGGAGACATCCCAATACACTTTCCAAGTCAGTAGCAATTTTGCCTCATTTAGATCTGGGTACATGAAACAGAAAATCCAGACATGAAAGAATGTAGTATTTTCTAAAGCTTCTGTTAGAGTTGTTTACAGTTATCCCTGTTTTCCAGAGCAAATGCAGTTGATTTCTAGGAACTGACAGCCCACTGACAAACTGGTCTATTGAGACCATGGGATATTTATTCTTTTGAGGTCAAATTCTCTTATTGATTCAGCCCTACTGGCTTTATTTGAATTCCATAGTCATAAATTTTACAAAGCTAAACTTCACAGACAAAATTAAAATTCTCCCATTCTTTGCAGATTTTTTCATGTGTAGAAGGTAACAATGTGAACCAATTAGTTTATGCAACAAATTCATATAACTCTTTTTCTTTACTGATAGTTAAAGCTGATTCTAGATACATTCTCTCCCCAAGGCTGGAAATGAGACACAAAAGAAGAGCCTCATGTATTCTTCTCTTCACTCATAACAAAAATGACATTGAGGTCTCTTCAGAAAATGAAAATTTCATTACCGACTGCTTTCTGCAGAGACTTTTAAAAACCTCTTTACCTAAAAGTGTTTTTAAAAATCAGTCTGCTGCTAGAAGATGAAAATTTGTCAATAGAATTGGCATTTTTGATCAAAATTTTCATTCCAAAGCAAAAATATCCTTTTCAGCACAAATGACATTAAATCAGTCCACGGACACAATCGTGAAAACACAAGAATGGGCTGAGTTCAACAGGAAAGACTGAAAGTGCTTCCCCAGCCCTCTCCTCACAATAGTTAATTGCCTGTTGGTCCCACCATTGTTGTGGCAAATGGAAAGTGTGTATGTCAATCCTCACTGAAGGAGACATTAACTGGATCTGGGTCTCTCGTGTCATGGAAGAGAGCTTTTAACAGACATTATTTTTGGCAAAAAGGACAAAACACCTGCCATCTGCTTAGCTTCAAAGGGTGATTTTCCTTTGCCAGTTCCCAAAAAATACCTTGATACCCATATGGAGGAAAGGAGGACAAGCCACCCATCCTGAATGGAACAAGGTGGTTCTCTGTGACACAAAGTTAGGCTCTTCCCTCCTGGAGACAAACAGGAACTAAGACTTATTCCTCTGTATTTTCCTCTCTGTTTTCTGTGGCTGTCATTTCTGAGGAGGATGTCAAGAATCCTGTTTGGAGGTACTTCTCTGCCTCCAATCTAGAGAGCCACAGGGACCAGCTGATGGCTGTGGTCTTCATCAGGAGATAAATGTGTGGGAGATACCTATTTTCTCTGCTGGGTCTGGACTTCTACCCTTAACCACCAACTGAGCAAGGACAGTGAAGGTTTCACCACAGTATCTTGTCTCTGGATACAGGTAGCAAGGAAATAGCTATGGCAAAACCTCATTTCCTTCCCAGGGCTTGTGGTCAAGGCTCTTGGGTTAGATTGCTTTTGCCAGCTAATCCCACCCTGAAAAGCAATATAACATGGTCTGAGCAAAGAGGAAAAAACACCTATTTTTAAAAAAGTGAACAAGATTTTGTCTCCTGAAAAATACAAGCATTTCTTCACAGGGTCTTTTTATGAATACATTAGCTTTATATCTAGACCTTCAGTACAGGACTACATGCAGCCAGGACAGAACTGTGAACACCTGAGGGACCAGTTATTTCATAGTCTTTGTGAATCAGAAGAAGAGTCTTAAAATGGTAGCCCCAGCTTGCTTAAAATACAGCCAAGCTATCCACAACGCTGCCTACATTGTGACCTGCCAGGCTGGGGATTGAAATGGGGGGAGAAAAAAGGTTAATGCATTCAATGTGGGAAGAACAAACACAGATAGGATGGTGAGCCAAGATAAGAAACACAAACATTTCACTTCTTTCCAGGTAGTTTCCTTGATGGTTTTAGAATGTTATTTAGACTGAGATGTTTGGATCAGTTTGAAAAAAAAAAAAAAGAATCCTTTATATGTTCCCAAGAGGTGAAAGATCTGCCACATCTTGTACTGGATCACTGGTGGGCTCTAATTCACCTGGTGAAACCTGCTCTCAGATGCACAAATACTGAGAAACTCATGACACCATATTGAGATACAAAAAGGATCCCAGAACATTTTCCCACAGCTCTTGGAAGCTTCTGTTAACTTCATGCCAGTGGCACTTTAAAATATAAAACCTACCCCTTCCAGGAAGAAAGAGAAGATTTAAATCAGAACAGGGCCTGTTACGCAAGACAATATTGCATTAGCACAGAGGCAACTACTTAAGGTTTGGCACCTTGTGATTAATACCAAGCTTAGTCCACCTCCCAAGAAAGATATTTTCCAATTGATTTCTATGGGTTTTGGCTAAGGCCCACACTGCACATGCTGTGGATTATTCCTCTCATCCTAGGCTCTCAGAAATAGTAAACAAATAGGAATGAACTGAGAAGGGGGAAGAAGGGTCCCAGTTTTTCTCTATTTTTGCATGGACCAGTTCCATGGGACTTTCAGGGAGTAGGTAATTTCCTGGTATCCTTTAATTTGATGTCTTTTTGACAATTTTGAGAGTAGTACTGTGACACATTCGAAACATCCATTCTCTCATACCCGACTGGCTTAGTAACCATAAGTAATAACCTTGTTCCATTGAGGAGCAGTAAAAATACACAAAAGCTGCAGTTTCTCTGATTACACACCCCTACTGTTAAAACAGCAAAAAGACCATAGTCTTGGGGGCGGGGGGGAAGTAAATTTTAAATTTTCTGTATTGCTGCTGCTCACTGGAATTTCCTTCTGACAGTGGTTCAATGGTAACAGAATTGAGCAATATGCTCCACAGGAAAAGATAACAAAGAATCGATGTCTAAACAATTTCAGGATCATCTCTGAATTTGATGTCCAGCAGATTAGTTTATATCATAATGGTTCCTCAGTCCTATTTTAAGCATCTTAGAGCAGAACACTTTGTAACCCAGTTAAAATGCTTCCTTATCGGACAGAAATCAATATCCAACAAGGCAGCAATGATCTCTCCCAAATTTTGTTAATGCTTTGTGTGGGAGCACTTAAAATATTAATCCCAGGGAACCCACTGAAAATTTAGCAAGTTTTAAATAATCCAGCATGGTAAAAAGAGCTTCTAACAATTCACTGAGAGAAAATAAGATTACCTCTTCCTGGGAAGAGCCTGGGAAAAGGAGATTGCCTGTTCTTCCTTCCTTCACACAGACGGACCCGTTCTGGGTGGCTGTGCCTGTTTGACTTAGTCTTGAGACAAGGCAACTCTCAACACCTCTTGGAAATATAAGAGAATAGCTCATATATAACTCATACATATATGCATACATACATACACACATTTATATTTATATTTATATATATGTCTATTCTTCACAGACATATATACATATATATATGCCTGTATGCATCAGGTATCCCCAGCTGTGTTTTTGGAGTAGGGCTCCCAGGACAGTGTTGTGCTTGATTCCATGCACGGCTCATGAATCTTCATTGTAGTGGCTGGACATATTAACAGCACAGCTACAGACACCCTGAATGATGGCCAATACTGAGAAGCAGATACTGACAAGCTGAGGATTGCACACAGCTCTCTTGGATTAAATCATCCTTGACTTGGTTTCATCCTTCATTATACTTATTTTTCTTAACATTTTGCTAAAGTCCACTGTGCTTCTACTAACAGCTTTCTGATCCTTACATTAATGACCTTCATCAGCTGGTGGGTTTTTTTAATTCAGAGCAGCTCCAGCTACCTCTGTTACACTCTGCAGATCTGCATTCTAACTTACCTCCACTCTCATGTCCCTGGAGTTCATTCAGTGCACTCCTCTTGCCTAGCTATATGTAAGGGTAGCTGGACCTAAAACACCATAGTGCACTTGTGTTCCTACCTTCCAGGACCTTGTATCCAATACTGCAAAACACAATGTCTTTAGCCATTTGGAAAAATCCTCCCTCTCCTTTCCTAATGCACCTGAGCGGGGCACCAGCTGACTATCAGACAGTTTTCCAGTGTTAGCAAAAGCCAATACAGGAAAGAAAAATGAAGGCAAACTGGAAGAGAGAGATCTGGTCTGAGTCAAGCATAAAGAAGTTTACAACAGCTTGAAGAAGAATGGAAGAAATTATCTGTTTTGTTGATGTAACAGACCAAAAACTATTCATCTCAGATGGCCTTTGCACAGCAAAGCGTTCACAAGGAGAATGTTTCTCATACCTCTCCCTTTCTAAACTGGAACGGATGGGGCATTCTCCTGCAAACATTGCAGGAATAAAAATGGGATTCTCCTGTCCTGATCAGCCAAGTACATTTTTATCTGTGGAAGCAGAAAAAATTAAGTGCTGGGAAAAGTATTGCATGAACTGCAACTTAGGGGGCTTCACAATCACTCTTGTTTAGTACCAATTGTTTTAAATGATCCAGTGGATCACTGCAATCACTGATGGAATGGGGAATAAAGGGGATGATTGTGTCACATGCTTGAGAGATAAAAGGTACATAGACTCACCCGCTTGGTGCTCCAGGACAGGCACTGAGAAATTTTGTACTGCCTAATTTAGTAACAGATTCTGGTCTTTTTCCTCAATTGCAAGGGTGATTAAATTCTGAGCTAATTAAACTGCATAGTAATTACCTTGCTTGTTTTAATGTGTCCTCTAAAAATTGTACTGCTGTATTTGTCATACCGGTGAGGGCTTATAAAATGCTTCTGTTTTTTCCTGCTGCTGTTCAGAGGGAACTCCTGGGGGTTCCAACACTTGCATCCTTTGCTGCTCAGACCCATTTCTGCTGGGAGCCAGATGACCCTGGGTAGCAGAGAAGCTGCAAGCACCAGTCAGGAACAGAGAAACCCCCAGGAAATCTGAAGAGAAGGAAGTTAGTGGCCAAATAAAATTCTCCTGTTCAACTGGTGAATCTGAAAAGAGCAAGAGAAGAATATTGTCTCAATGAGCATGTCTCATTTTATTGTCTCAACTGTGCATGTCCTGGTGTAAGGTCAGCTTGAGGCTTTGGCTGCCTGGTCCATGCAGGGCTCATGTGGGATTGTTTGGATGGCATCACTGGCCTTCATACCCTGTGCCTGGAGCAGGGTGTCTGAGCAAGGGAGGACAATGGCTTGTCCCTGTCCTCCTCCTTGCCATCTTTGGCTCAGCTGATGACCACAGGGCTGGGAGGGCAGAGGGGGAGAATACCAACCACTTCCAATGTGTCACCCTCTCTCTCCTCTCACAGGGAAGTGAGTAATAGTGTTTTCACACTCTCCCCTGCTTATATCTTTGCTTGCATTTCCTCTGCGAGTCATCCCACACAAAACCAGCCCTTGCTCGGGCAACACCACCCTGCCTTCAGTGGGAGTGTGAGTGGAAATGGAGCAACAATCCACATTTGGGTTATAGCTGTGGGAAAACAACTTCATCCTCATAAGAGTTTGGTTATAACCACATTTTCATATTAGCAAGCTATTTAAAGCATAAAAGAAAATGTCTCTCTTCTGCTCAGCTGTGGTATCTTAGGCTGGTTTCCAGCCAAGGAGTGCCTGATAAAGACTCTGTATTTTTCCATTAATTAAGGTGCTTTAATTAATTGGGACAGCTAATTTGAATTAGCTCTAGGAATAGGTATAGCCCTCAAGAGAGCAAAGAACAATGACTGCAGTTAATTCAGAATAGATGAAGGAAAGCTCTGCTTTAGGAGAGGCATCCAACCCTATAGACCAAGGCATGACTGGATGCACAGCTGGTCATTTAAATGCACCAGGTTTTGTTTTATTTTATTTTATTTTTTTACAGACAGTGTTTGTTTGTCCTTTCAGGAGTTACAGTCACTGGAGTATTTTCCCCAATGATGTGATCACAGCTAGGTTTTTGCCTGGACAAAAAAGATACTTTTGACAACCCTGTATTACCTTCATATGACACGAGAACTAGAAAGAACACCTCGGCTGTGTCTTTCCGGTGCTGGCACACCGCATTTCCACCAGCCCCAAGGCACTCGGGTCATTAGCAGTTCTTTCCATCACTGCCTTTCTTTCACCACACTGAGGGACCACGTGTGAAAAACCAACACTCCGATGGCACATACCGGGCTCACCCAGCTTGTTAGAGCAGGGAGCGGGGGTGGAAGATGAGATCAGAAGCCTCTGAAGTAGCAGGAGATCCAGGGCTGATTCCGTAGATGATTCCTGATTCAGAATGGGCAAAGAGCCTTTCCAAGGAGGAAAGCTGGACTAGGGGTGCAGAAAACAATCAGAGGTATTTGCTTTCTCGTTTGCACGAGCACACTACTCTAAAGAACAGAGGTGAGAGGGGAAAACAAGGTGCAAATTTTGATCAGCCATTGTGATTATTCAAGTAATAGCTTTGCATTTTAAACTCCCTGGCACATTTATCACTGCAGGAAGAACTTGTTCTGCAGAACAAGTGGGTCTGTCTGCAGGTGCAGACAAATCTATAGATCATTGTTCTCTCCATTGAAATACACCAGTAGGCTGGCCTGTGGAAGGATTTTGATGCTAGATACTAAAAAGAAAGTGTTCACTCAAGAGTGAAATGTTCTAGCTAACCAAAAACTGCCACAGCCAGGATAGAGTCCTTATCACTGGCACAGGTGTGCAGATAACAGCAGCCTCCAAGCCCAACAAAATACAGCTATTTTAGAAACAGCAGCAACTTCTCCTCCTTGTACAAACAGCTGCAGTTGGACATTGTTGAAAAGGCCACAGCATACTTGCTTTTTTCCCACCCTGGCATGAATCCTTCACATCAGCTATGAAGCAGGATCCCAAGACAATGACTTGGATTTCTTGAGGCTATGCTTCTTTTTTTCCCCCAGGAAATACCACTTTGAGCTCAACAAACACATCACCCTGTCCTAACAGAATCATAGGTTCTGCAGGACACTCATGTAAAACATAAAACAGCAGATTAAAATCTTTTTTAAGGTTTCTGCAGATCAGCCAATCCAGTCCTCTCCAGGAGCACATCAGAACAAGAACATGAAACTATGCTTGCAAAAGTCTCCATGGGGATAACCACCCTAGATTCAAACAAGGGCATTGCATTCCCCACTTTTCACCCTGTATAATATTGTAAACCCCTACCAGCCCTATATGAGGTACCTCACTCACTACCTGAAGGACTCCAAAGAGCTGGCCAGCATCAACATGAGGCAGACAGTTTTCAACAGATTTTTCAGTTCATCATTTTTCCAGAAAACCTGGATTTGTTTGGGTGTTTCTTTGCTGATGGGGGGTGACATTTTTAGCTCTTTTGTTTAAAAATAGTAATCTATTTAAAAATCCAATTGCTACTAAATACACCGGGAAGGCTCCTTCAAGTAAACAATTAGACAATGACAATGGAAGATATTAAAATAAGGTTTCTGCTATATGATGGGATTGATTTAAGAGGGTTACAGGAAGCTGGAGCCTGCTGTTCTGTGACAAATGATTTCCCTGAGAAAACTCAGTAAGGAAAATAATCACATAATGGAATTGATCTTGAAATATCACTAGCTCCTGGGTTTGGAAATCAGCAGCCCCCAGTGACCTTGTATTTAACATCTTTATTCATGAACTAGGAAGAGAAAAGGTAAACACATAAAGGATAAACCAGTAGACAAGAAGGGCAATGTCGGGCTTGTTTAGTCCATGGGGAACTCAAATGGAAAGAGATCTGATTAGAGAAGTGAATTGGGATGTTACAGGCTACCTCAGAAAACAAGTGTAATGAGTCATTTAAGGGCAGGACGGAATGAAGACCTTCAGAAAGATAGAGCAAGGCAAGCAGAAGGCAAAACAGAACTTATTGAAGTGATTTGGGGTCACATCAGAAGTACACTCGGTGCCCATCTGACCGTAAGAGCTCTAGAAGCCCTTAGCTTCTCAAATACTGCTGCGCTCAAACATCAGCCCAGACCACCAAAACAAAAAAATCAAGAGTGGAAGTGCAAACTGTGCTTTCCCACACCCTTTACCTTGAAAAATGTTATTGCATATGGCACCCAATGACAGGCTGTCCCCTGGGGCCACTGGTAACACCAGTTACCCTTTGGGACAATTCTCATGGTGGCAAGCAGGTAGGAAAATCTGCTTCTGTCCATGAAAACCGGTGTACTTGGGGCCCCAGAGACTGGCAGTGGCTGTGGCTGCAGAAGGGATTGATTTCATTCAGGAGTGAACACGAGGACCAGGAAATGCCAGGACCCTGTTCCCTAGGACACCGAAAACTGTACCCACAAGATGAGCAAAACCAGGAAGACTACGTGGTGGAAACCTCAGGCTTGAATTCCACGGCCAAAACTGAAGGGGCAACTATTGCCCCTAAAGCAACTACAAAATCTTTGTTCGGTGCTAAATAACACCACAGGGCGTTCATCAGGATGTGGACTGGACGAAGCACCAACTTCTCCCATGTATGGCAAAGTGAGGAGATGGTGAAAGAGGCTACAGCCTTCTCAAGCAGCAGCTTTCCAGCTTTCCATCTACATCCCTCCCTCCCTGTGCAAAAACGCTGCTGGCAAACAAATGTAGACCAGGGTGAGTGATACTCACGGTTTTCCAGCATCCTCCTTACTGGAGGATGGGGAGAAGCTGCTGTCCCAGCTACTTCAGCTGGTAGGAAAATCCAGAGACGGACACAATGAGGGATGGCTGCCCGATTTGGCTTTTCCAGCGTTACAGTCTCCCCGTATTCCCCGTGGAGCGAGAGTGGCACCTGGTGGTCACATCGCCCTCGCACTAGCCAGACGGATTTTTTGTGTTACTATTTTTTTTGAATGCTTGGTACAATGAAAATTACAGAGGAGCACTTGGTATAAAGCAGTCCTGATTAACTAGATCAGTGACAACCGTTGGCTGCAATTAGTCCTGTAACTCATTATTTTCCAACGCCCCTTGTCATTCAAGTAGTGCCAATTGACAACTGTTGTTGCAACACACCCACTGCATGAGCCTCCCTGCCCACTCATTATGCTCCTTTGAGTGGAAAGGAAGGAATGAGGACCTGTCCTAGCTTGCTGGAAACATGTTTTTCTTTTTTGTCCTGGCTTCTTAAAAAATACTCAGGGCTTTCTATGCAGGCAGAAATAAAATAAGTCTGTTTCTAAACAGCTACCAAATGCACACCCCTATAGATGCTCAGGGGCCACATGTGCCTTGGAAGAAAATATTGTTATTCTCCTTCTGTCTGTCATTGAGACATTCTGTGCCTCGGCAGGACACGACTTCTGTGTATCCCTGCACTGTGCAAACCCTGTGAATAATAGATGTGCTCTAAGGCAGAACTTCTGCCAAGGCTGCTCCTGACATCGTTAACTTGTCTGGCAAGCTGAATTTTTGGTGCAGAAGGGCTCTTTCTGAGAGATGAACAGAAAAACAAGCCCATACAAAGCACTGAACCTAAGACAACCTGTTTCCATTGAATTCAGATCTTGTGGCTGAGTGATTTTTGTATGACTGAAGGGTGAGTGCTTTATTAGAGATCAGATTCTGATGGATTGTCTGTCCCTTTACTTCTGACAAACAAACTCCTATTGCAAGTTTTTATGTAGTTGGGCCCCTCTCTCTCTCCTGGGCAGTGTCTTTGCTGTCTAAAAGCAGCTTACTCAAACTGCTGCCTTTCCCTGGTTGAGACTTATTTTTTCCCCAGCTGCACCTTTCATAAAATTCACAGGAACACATGGTCTCAGAGATCAGTACCTCTCTGCAGGCTTGGAAGGAGTTGCCCAATGTGTTCAGCAGTCACCAGGAAGGGCAGTGAAGGATGCACATACTGATAGCATGAGTTGCACTTCCTTAGGAAAACAGACTACAAGACTGCATGAAACAAAATCCATCCCTCCATAGCGGCTATTCTGCAAAGAAATTATAATAGCAAAGATGAGGCAATTATACAGCAACTGCCACGACGTGGAAGCCACTGGGGCTGGCTTTGCTACGGGCCAGGGTCACCCTCCCAAGCACCATAACTGCACTCACAGAGAGATGTCCACCTGTGTGGCACTGCTCCAGCACAGGCAGAAACTGCAGAAAAAGTGACTTTGTGTGAAGACTGCTATCAATTTTAATGAAGAGTGGAATCTGCAGGTACAGCCTGAGGATGGCTTCTTTGGCTTTTTAACCCGAGACATCCTCAAGGTAACAGAAATGTTGTAGTACATTATATATCTCGGATGTATCCTGGAAGGTCCATCTGATGCAGAAAGCAACGAAGTGCCAGCACCCTTCCCACCAGTAAGTCTTTTCTCCTGGTCTACTCCAAGGGTTGCATCCCTGATGCAAGGGCAGAGGCTGTGGAAGAAAGAGCAAAATTAGGGGAGAGAGGTGGTAGGCAAAGCACTCCATCACTGGGAACAAGTGCTAAGAATACAGTGATTAAAAGGCAACAATGTAGAGGTGCAAGATGAAAAGAAAAACAGCTCTGATGGACAAAGGATTTACTCTTTCTTGTTTCTCCTTGAGATGTGCCCATAGATGGCAGAGGAGCATTAATATTCTTGCCCCATCTTCTGCAGAAATATAGAGCTTGCTCTCATCCTGCTCTCTTCCCCTCCTTGTTTTCCATCATAGAATCACCACCATCATAGAATCATAGAATGGTTTGGGTTGAAAGGGACCTAAAAGATCCTCTAGTTCCAATCCCCCGCCATGAGCAGGGACACATTCCTCTACACCAGGTTGCTCCAAGCACCATCCAACCTGGCATTGAACAATCCCAGGGATGGGGCATCCACAACTTCTCTGAGCAACCTGTTCCAGTGCTTCATCACCCTAACAGTAAAGAATTTCTTACTAATTTCTAATCTAACCCTAACCTAAACCCCCCTTGTCCTGTCACTACATGCCCTTGTATAAAGTTTTTCCCCATCTTTCTTGTCAACTCTCTTCGGGTACTGGAAGACCACAATTAGGTCACCCCAGAGTATTCTTCTCTCCAGGCTGAACAATCCTCCCAATTCTTTTAGCATTTTCTTATGAAAGAGGTGCTGCGTTCCTCTAATCGTCTTAGTGGTGCTTCTCTGGACTTGCTCCAGCAAGTGAGGAAGGGAGAAAAACACTGCCACCCCCCCAAACACAGTCAAGTTGTGTGCACCTGAGCTGGACCAGGTCTTGTCACTGGTTCAAAGATCTGCTTACACAGAGGAGCAGAGCAATGGCAAGCCACAGCATGAGCTCAAACTGCTGTTGTCACACCAATGCAATGCTCAGGGTCAACCTCTTTTTCTGACACACAGGGATTTTTCTGGTTTAGCTTATGTCATGCTAAAATGAGTTTAAAACAAGTGAAAAAACAGTGCCACCTTTATTCCACAACAAAAGCATCCACACAGGCCACCAGCCCAGTGGAGAACTGAATTAGATTTACCAGTAATTGTTACATTTCTGCCCAGAATCACTCGGTGGGGATCTGTACTGTGTTTTGTGGGGTCTGTGCAGAACTAGGAGGAACAGTACAACCAGGGCCTGTTTTGACATCCATGTCACATGCTCCTGCAACTGTTCTAGCACTGCTCTTACAAACAGGGAAATACTACTGCCTTTCTCCAACATCTCGCAGGCTGTAGATGCCCTCAGAGTTCAAGAAGGTCAATGGTGTTGCTTCTGGGAAAGGATGTGGCTGTGAGACACGTTCCTGCATCGTGGCTGGAGCCATGTGATGTCTTTTGCAGGCTGAAGGTTTGCAGCACAGGAATGGTTACAGACATGGCAGTACAAAAGGAGAAGTATCAACTTTGTGTGAAATACACTGCAGGGTTCAAATAAAGCCACAGGGTTAATACAGGACTGGAAAACACCATCTGGAACTGACTTTATTTGATAATTTTTCTGTTTTGAAAGATAATAAAAGAGGAAATAAGCAAGAGTGCCCTCAGCCTACAGAAGGTAAAAGGATAGGAAGAAAGCGAATTAACATTAACCTGTAAATAATACTAAGTATTAAAGATAATTTAAAAAAAACCCAAACAACAGAAGCACATTGTAAAAATGACACTAAATAGCAAAGCTGCCTAAAGACAGCAGGATACAGCCCTTTCATCTGCTGGTCTGCATTTGATAGTCATAACTTTCATGAGGAAAAAAGGCTCAAGTACTTGCAGACTTGAGAGAAACCTGTTTGGTGTTTGGTGAGACACAAGTCCCTGCCAGAGGCAGATGGCAATGTGAACTGCTCCTCTGGAAGGAGCCATCACTTCTGTGGTGGGAGAAGATAATGAACCCTGAGACAACAGGACACAGAAACATCACACTAACAAATCCTCTTGACACAGCAAACTAAGGGATTTCATTATCGAGGGAAACTATTTTGAGAAAATCTCCTGTAACCATTTATGTCATATCAGTAGAGAACTGCTGTCATGCAGAAGAGCTTTACAATGAGGGAAGTTAAACACTAGGTCCTAGGGAAAAATGACAGATTTGGAATGTACTTCCACAAAGATGATCAGGGTCAACCTCTTTTTCTGACACACAGGGATTTTTCTTGTTGTTCCCACTATTAAGTTGTTCCTACTGTACATTCACACACAAGATAAAAACACTGGCTGCCAGGCACAGTCTCTGCAGTACAACGCAGCATTATTCCTTTGAAACAAAATGTATTTGGCAAGATTTATTAGCCAGTTGCTGAAGTCACACATGCAAGTACCTGTAGACCTCAGATGGCACCGACCACACGGTGACATCTCAGGACCACACCGAGTGTGCAGCAGCCAGGGAGAGCTTGGGACTGCCTCAGGATGGGCTCAAAACTCACATTGGCATCAGGCAGAACAAAAAAAGACAGGTATATGCACAGACCCAGCCATTTTAATAGTTCCTCTCCTAAATAACTGCACTATTTGTGGAAACTTATGAAAACAGATTTACAAAATGAATGATGGATATTCCTCCTGGTTGTCAGTGGGGCCAAGCCACAAGACCCATGGATTGGTGGCTATTCTGTCAAGCGGGGCAGGGAAAGAGGCTGCGTTTCTGCAGGACAGCGTAGTCCCTGTATTGTAGGGAAGCAACAAGCACAAGCAACATCATGACACCTTGTAAAACCAATTGCATTCATTTGCATGAACATGAAATCTCTGCAGACCCCCAGACCTTGCACACTGTATTGAGAAGCTACCACCAGCTGTAACCATCTTGCAGCAAAAAGGTATCATTTCGATGAAATACTAATTGCAGAGCACATCCTACTAGGGCTCCTGAGGGAGGAGTGAAAAGCTGTGGGGAGGACCGCACACGCAGTTCATTTGCATCAGTTGTCCTCATTATTACTCCAGGTTCTCTTTTCTTTCTTCAATATCAATTATGGCTCATGCTGTGACAACCATGGGGTGTAAAGGGAGTGACGGAGAGGCAGGTGGAGTGATGGGGGGGCACGTTGAGTGACTGGCAGACATTTCAGCAGGTTTAACTTACCCCACTGCATCTCATTTTCCCCGTAATTCCTTATTTCTTCCTAATTTCCTTTTTCTCCCCACTAAATCCTAAGTAGGATATGCTCAGGAATATATTGCATCTAGGCAACAAAACTGATGGAAACAAATTTCTGCTTTCTTTGCATCAATAACCCTGTTGATCTCCTCCACAGACAATGCACAAATAGCTGTGGATATCCAGAGCTTTCGCCCATGTTTGGGAAGGTCCCAAACAGGAGGCGTACTCCTGACTGCTTACTCTGCGCAGGTTTTGTAGTGACATGCAAGGGGAAACAATGCTTCCAAATTGTTTGGGGCTTCAAACAGGTAACACAGGTCTCATGTCAGCTGCGCTGTAGATCACCTAGAACTGATTTAACTCAAAAAACCACCCCAGGATTTCATTTAACACACTCCTCTCTTGGAGAGTTAATTTTCACCTGAAAAGGTCATGAAGCAGCAGAAGTGTGAAATCTGGTAGCACCGCCAAAGCCTGGTGGGTTTCTACTCAAATTGCTACAGGAAAAGTCCTCCTCCCTGTTTTTTCTGTTGTAAACTTGGTTTCCAAGCAAGGTCTGCCCATAGTGCCCAAGTATTTCTCTATGCACATACAGTCATTTGGTCATGATTTGGACCCACATCAGCAGAAAGACTTGCAAAGCTTTAACTCCAGAGCAAATTCCCTTCCCTCCCGTGCTGCCTTGCTAGCAGACTGCCCAGCTGGGGAAGAAATGAACTTCAGAAGTGCAAATTGATTGAATCAGTTTCAGAAAAACAATCACCACAGATCTAAGGTTTACCTAGGTAGTTCAAATAGCATCTCAGTTAGCATCAGGCTACATCTAGACACCACGCATACCAAAACCATGCTCCTGGAAATATTGGCTCATGTGCCTTGTTAAGAGGCTTGGTATTCAGTACAGACTACAGAAAATGGAAACCTCAAGATTTTAATTTGAAAAGGCCTTTTTGAAGGATGAAATACTTAGAATTGCAAGTGGCAGTGTTTTAAACTGATTCTCTTTCCATAAATTTGACTGTAATTTTGCTAGCTGCCTTTGCTAACAAAGGTTTTCAGGTGTACAAACCCAGCCATGAGATCAGGCGCTCCATCTCCTCATTTGTCAATCATCTGACTTAGCGTATTACACTGAAATCTTGAGTTGAACAGCATGGAAAAGAACAAAAGGTTCAGGAGAAAACTTTCACCTTGTTAAAAATCTACATGCTTTTTGAATGAAAAATCATCACAATTGTTGTTGAAACTCTGAGGGTTAAGGAAAAGAATGGCTTTTTTTGAACAGAATGTCAAAGGTTTCAATAATTTAAAAAGTGTTACAAAAGGCTGGCTGGGGGTTATTTAGAAAGTAATTTTGAGATTAAAAAAATAACAATTGTTACATGCTTCATTGCAATTCCTATGTAAGTTTTTTCTGTTTAGAAAGAAATGTCCACCTCAGCTCACAGGGGACAGCTCATATAAAGCCCAAACGTGTAGTGCAGCACGCACCAAGGCTGGAAAACCTGTTCACCAGCAGTCTTAGCCCCTGGGGCTTTACAGGTCCCTCTGGAAGCTTCCCTCGTGGCATCCCTGCTGTCTCACAGCCGTCCTCTTGACTCTTTTCTTGAGACCAGCAGAAACTTAGTTATCTTTGAAACCTCTTGCTTTCTGGTTGAAGTTAGGCAACAGTCCAGAAGCTGATGGAAGATGAGAGAGACTTCTCATGGAGTTTGCATGTCCTTAGGGAAAAGGGACTAAAAGCATATACCAGAAGCAGGTTTTCAAAAATGGGCTCAGCTGCTGATTGTTATAAGGAGTGAGAGTGAGGAAGTTTTGCTATATAATCCTATCACCTGTGTAATTCCTCTCACTTTACAATACTTGGTTCCTACATAAGAAAAACAATCCCTAAAATTAGAAAGCTACTAGTCAGGAAGGATCAGAATCACTTTTATCACTTTATGTGCTTTATGATGAATCTGTCTTTCCCAATGCCTGGGCTGGGAAAACTAAAGCAGGGACTCGAATGAAGTGCTGCACACATCATTAAAGGAAGGAGCTGCTTTCCATTCTATATTGCATAGATGAGGATGTGCCCAGAGAGGCCAGGCACTGTGCTGCCAGGGATCCTGTGCTAAATCCTGCAGCAGCTGCCTCTGCTCAGGGAGCCAACTTGCACTGAGGGCTACTTTAACTGCATTAATGAGTGGTATCTCACCATTAATGGTTATGGTATTGTTAATTACATCCTTCCATGGCTGTGTTATACATATGTATATATTGCTTCAGCAGCCAGCAGTAAGGGCTCCTCCTGTCCCATTCCAGCACTGCTCATGTCAGGGAAGGAGAGGAACTACCTTTGTGCACGGGTGTGCAGTTCTGCCTGCCCACACACCAGCATCTTCTTGCCTTTTACTCTTGCACATTCCCATCTTACGCTGCTCTGAGTGCTCCCAGCTGGGAAAAACTGTTCTACTTTGCTTCTCATGGAATGTATTTACAAATCGTCACTGTTTATCTCAGAGGTGGCCAGGACACTCATTTTGGTACCAGGGGCTGCAGGCCCTGCTTGCTGACAGCCTATTCCTCCCCACAGAGGATGTCTCTCAGGAAGCAGCTGACACGTTGGAACAGGCCGGTTTTCCAGGCATTAGTGCCTGCTGTGCTACCTGTTCAGGCTTTCTCTGAGCTGTTCCTTGTAAGCTGAGGTGGACATTTCTTTCTAAACAGAAAAATCTTAAGTAGGGATTATAACGAAGCACGTAGCAATTGTTACTCTTTCATATTAAAATGACATTCTTCTAAGAAAAACTCAACCAGCTTTTCATAACAATTTTTAAATTATTGGAACTTTCGATATTCTACACACACACACAAAAACCCTGGTTTTTTCTCAACACTCGAGTTTCAACAATTATCAACAATTGTGATAATTTTTCATTCAAAGAGCACGTCGATTTTGACCAAGGTTAAAGTTTTCTCCTAAAACTTGTGTTCTTTTCCATGCTGTTCAAACCGAGACTTAAATGTGACGAGCAAGCCAGATGAATGAGGAGATGGAGCCCGTGATCTCATGGCTGGGTTTGTGCGCCTCAGCCCGGGAGCCTTGACAGCCCCAGGGGGGCTCCGGGCCACTGCCGTTCCCTGCTCCCAGCCGGATGGAGGAGCGGGGCGCTGCTCGCCCGCGTCACCGCCCGCCGGGAGCCGCGTCACGCGTTCCAGAGGCGCTCCCGCCGCTCCTGCGTCACGGCCCCACTTCGCGCCGGCTCCCGCGGGGCGGCGGAAGCAGCGGGGAAGGCGGGGCGGGAGGGCGGCGTTAAAGCGGCGGCGGGGCCGGGTCGGGCCGGGCCGATGGAGCCGGGCGGTGAGAGCGGCTGCTGGTTCCTGTACTACGCGTACGGCAGCAACCTGCTGCGGGAGCGGCTGCTGCTGCGCAACCCCTCGGCCGCGCTCTGCGCCCTGGCGCGCCTGCAGGTGGGTGCGGGGGGCGGCTGGCGGGGCCGCGGGGGGGCTGAGGGAGCCCGAGAGGCCTCCAGGGAGCCCGAGTGTCCCCGAGGAGCCGCATATCCCCGCGGCTCCATGGGGTCCGGTGCTGTAGCGGGTCCGTCCCTCCCAGGGGGGAGGCCCCAGCACGGATCAGGCGGGGGATCCTCGTCAAGAGGATGGTGCCGGGTTCTTTGCCGCGGTGACAGGACAAGGAGCGAGGGGTGTAGACTAAAACGGAAGAAGTTTCACCTCAGCATGAGGAAGAACTTCTTTACACTGAAGGTGGCAGAGCACTGAACAGGCTGCCCGAGGAGGTTGTGGAGTCTCCCTCTCTGGAAACATTCCAAGCCCTCCTGGATGTGTTCCTGTGTAATCTGCTCGAGGTGACCCAGCCTTGGCAGGAGGGGTTGGACAGATGGTCTCGGGAGGTCCCTTCCAACCATGTCTATCCTGTGCTTCTGACCCAAGGCCTGCTGCCAGGGCTGCCCACAGCAGAAGGAATGTTTGTGGTAGTCCCACTGCTGCGGGGTTATCTGACAGGCTTAACCTTCCAGGCTGCCAGCCATGACCCATGGCTCTGCACTAGAGACTTTGAAACGTAAAGTAGCAGGAAGAAATTCTTTACCGTGAGGGTGGTGAGGCACTGGAACAGGTTGCCCAGAGAAGTTGCGGATGCCCCATGCCTGGCAATGTTCAAGATCAGGTTGGATGGGGCTCTGAGCAAAATGGTCTAGGGGGAGGTGTCCTTGCCCACAGAAGGGGGGTTGGGACTAGATGATCTTTAAGGTTCCTTCCAAACCAAACCATTCTGTGATTCTAGGTGCTCAGCTGGGTTTATGGGACAAGTTTCTAGCAGTTTTTAAAGGGTGATGTTCTTATAAAAAAAAAAAATCAAAATCCCTCCTTCCTTTTGGCCGTGCTGGCTACAGGCGAGGAGCTCTCCCTGCACTGTGTGACAGGCAGATGGGAGCTTTCACCTAGCACTGCACATCTGCAGCTGACACCTTTGTACACCCTACAGGGCAGTTCCTTCCCTGCCAGGGTTATTAAATACCTTTCTATCAGCTTGGCTTTAGTGTAGTCTTGGAAACACGAGCTTGTGGTCATTAAAGCTGTTGATGTACAGATCTGTGCAACTGGAAGGATGCTTGGAGGAGCAGAGCATCAATTGATACCACTTAAAGATAACTTGAAGGTTCTCTTGGGGTAACTGGCAGGAAATGATCTATGTTAGAGTGTATGAAGAAGTTCCAAGAACTTGTCATTAATAAACTCCCCGTAGCTGGATACTTGGTGTCTCTTGGGACTGTCACCTGGCAGCTGAGGCCTGCTCCTGTAAAACATGAAGCACTTACAGCTACCCCTCCACTGAATGTGCTGAGAGCCCAGCACCTTGCAGGATCAGACCTTGGAGGCAGGGAGAAGGGCAGTAGTAGTGTGTGCTTATCTTTGAATAAAAGCAAGCTTCTTCAGCTCTCCCGGCTCTCAGGTCGATTTCCAGGTTACCCAGTAAGCACCTCTTGTCGCACTGCAGGTTGGCTGTTCAGGAGCAGGCAGTCAAGCCTTGGCTGCTCTCGCTGGTCTTTGACCGAGTGCTATGTTCCCTGCCGACACCGGGTGGCTTCACTCCCTTGCTTCCTGCTGGAAAATCACTGATGCTAGGGAGTGAGGGACTGCAGGAAGGTTGGAGCTGATTCCTATTAATTGCTCTTAGATAGTGCAACTTGGGCTTAAAAAAAGAAGAAATGGCCTGTAACCAGAGTGCTTTGGATCCTAAAGTAAAAACTTTCATTAAACTTCAGCTAAACTTCCCTCTAGATTTACTTTTTAAAGCTTTGTTAATCTTCAGCCAAAAGCTGTTAAGAAATGGGACGTGTAACAAGCACAGAAAGGGTATTACACTGATACTTAGAAGAAGGACCAAAGACCAATCTCTTGAGCCAAGGAAGTATCTACTGTGTTTTTTCCCATCTTCCCAGCAGTGCCTGATGCAGTTGTACACATGGTGTAACTTAGAGTTTCCTGCTTCCAGAACCAGAGCTAACTCTGCTGTTTCTGTGCGATCCCTGTTGCCCTTTTTGGGTGATGCCTGATGATTTTATACAGCTCCTTGCAACTATTCAGTGCAGGTCAGGTCCAAGAAAATATAATTGGAGGAATAAAGTAAAAATCAGTGGGTTTTTTCCCTTTTTTTTTTTTTTTTTTTCTTTTTCTAAATGAGGCTGCAGTGAGAGTACTTGATTCTGTCCAGGTATTTCCTTGGGGCTGCCCTGCAATCACTTGTCCTCATCTGTAACTTCAGTCTGTGAGTTGACTGGACTTTTGTGCAAATAAATTGGTGCATTTCAGTAAACCTTTTTCTAGTGAAATTAGTTAAATAGGGGACATTTTATGGGGCAGGAAGATGACTCTGTTGATGGAGTAAACAGTGTGGCTTTTTCAGGCTGCTGATTGTCATGCACACACACAAGAATTGATTGGTGTTGTGGTAAGTGCTGTTTTTCTGTGTGTAAGCCTCTAACTGCTTCATTTTTTGGCAACCTTTTTCCTATATCTATTAGGACATGTTAGAAAAGAGTGATGTGTCTCAGAGGGAATATTAATGTGTACATGTGTATGTTTCAAATAAAAATTATAGCTTCAAGAGGGTGGTCGTAAGAAACACGCAAAGCTGTGGGGCTGCATAGGTGTCTTGGTTTTAAAAGACAGGTGTCTGTAAGGAAGGCAGGAACCTCCTTTGGAATGGAAAATGCAACCCCCTTCCCTCCAGATTATTACAACTTTGAAATTAAGGGGCTTTCAGGCAAAGGTATGAGGAATAGGAATAAAAGTTCTTTACTTATATATATATATATATATATATATATATATATGTATAACAAGGCAAACAAACAACAATAACTATGGCAGTGATACCAAACAGAANGTGTAAAAATAGGGTCCCTGTGCAAAGGTTGCTCCAGCAAGCAAGCTCCACTCACGGTTGGAGGAAAGCAGCAGAAGGCAGAAGCCTGCAGTGATGGTGGATTCTCTCCACAGCGATGCAGCCTCCTTCCCCTCTGAATGCCGAGAGCACCAGTGGCCTAGGGGCCCCGCCCAACCCCCTCTTCCCAGGTAAAGGGGCCAGTCGGCCGGGGCTCCTCCCTGTAGCTACGTGCTTCGTTTTCCTCAAGTACCTTGGCAATGGCTCCCCCTCAGCAATGTACATGTATGGGGAAAAATTCTTCAAAAGAAAAAGAAAATAAAAAGAGAACTCTTAAAACCCCAACATTATGTTTGGGGTTTTTTTTTGTTATTGTTAAGCAAGTAGTCTTCCTTAAAGCTTTGTGGGGTTTTTTTTCCCCTTCTGTAGTGCTAGGGAAGGACCCACAAACTGGCTAATAAGTAGGAGAGGATACTGAGTGTATTGAGTCACGTGAGAAATTACATTGATAACATTCAATAACCCATAATTCTCTTTTTCATAAATGGTAATATTTGATACTGCTTGTAAGAAAAAGTGATACTTGATTTCTAAAAGAATGATTCTACTTGCAAAATAAGCTCACTGAAGGAGACATACGCCTTGACTTAAAAACACCCAAAAATGTTCCAGATGAGTGATGAAATGGCACAAAACATTGTAAAATACAAGGGATGGTATTTTATGATTGGGTAGTCTTATTAGTGCATGAGGACGGGACCCAAAGCTCACCATCTTGTAGACTTCTTTACCCTTACTATTTTCCTGGATCCTGCATAGTAGCATTTAAGTCTTATAACATCACAAAAAAGCTGCAAAGGACTTGGCACCAGGTAGGCACATCTTTTGGAGTGAATGAGACCACACCAGTCAGTTCTGTCCTTCATGCCACGCCTCAGCCAAGGGCCCTTCAGATTGTCCAATGGGGAGCACATCAGCAATCCTGTCACTGCCCACCTGGACAAAAGGCAGGCTGACATTTCTTCAGCACTGCTGTATTCACTGCAGAATTGGGTCTATGTGCTACTCTTGAGAAAGGAGTACTCCACTTTCTTCGCAGTGCTAGAAGTTGTCAGGTGCTTAGGCCAGACTACCATGAGGTTTGGATGTCAGTCCAGTCTCTGCAGGCCAAGACTTTTATCAGTAGTGCTCTCTGCCCAACCTCTCTTCCCTTTGTCCCAAGGCTGTTGTTTCTGATGGGGAGGTGGAAATGGCTGGCTTCAGCCCCTCATGAGATGGGAGATGGAACAGGTCCCACCTGTCTGTTCTTCCTTCTGTGTCTCCAACTGGCTACGTGTACTACTGTCTTTTGGCTGCCTCTTTCATGTCGAGAATAGCCAACAGCCCTTCTCTTAACTGGAAATTGATTCTCGGCATTGCTTTCATTTGCAGGATTTTAAGCTCGAGTTTGGCCATCATCAAGGCAGGACAAGTTCTGTCTGGCATGGAGGTACAGCTACCATTGCTCAGAGCCCCGGAGACGAAGTGTGGGGAATAGTGTGGAAAATGAACACTTGCAATTTAAGTTCGCTGGATAAGTAGGTGACTTAACTTTTGCTGTCTTCTACTACTTTAGAGAGCTATTGAAAAGTAGTTCACTTTTGGTAAAGAGCTGTGTGGAAGCTTTGGTGTTGGAATCAAGAAGATGCTTTCGATTTTAATACGTGGATTTTATTTCACAGTATGTGTATTGACTTCTGACACTTCTGTGATTAAAATAGCCTTGTTTTCAAGCTAAAGCTATTTTTATGGGTATTTTAACAATCTGTGGACCTTGATTTGAAGCTGATATACTGGTCAGGCTCCTTTTTTTTTTTTTTTACCTGTCTTCCCAATTTCCTGTCTCTTACAAGATTCTGAAATCTGTATTTGTCCTATGGCGTTTTTTCCATTACTTTAGGGAGAATTTCCTTTGAGACTAACATCAATTTTTGTCTGTATACATCTGCAGACTCCAGTTGTAGCAGAAAAGGAAAGGATGAGGACAAGACTGCAGAAGAGAGATCTTTAATACAGGCAAAGGGACCTTTTGAGGAGGTTATTTAACATGTCTTCTCTTCTAAATATTTAAACTTTTGTGAGTTTGAGGAACATCCAAGCTGGGAGCTGGGGTGTTATTGTTTCCCCCTTTGAATGGGAGAGCCTGACTACACCTTTGCAATGCATGGTGCAGAATGTTCTACCTGTGCCTGGTAATTAAGAGAAGTTCAAGGCACCCTGAGCAAGTTCCCAGGCTGAAGTCTAAAAGACCACCTGGTTAAACAAAGCAAGGAATAGCATGACTCCTTGCATGGTCTGAGACAGAACTTAGAATGTAATCTCCAAAACTTTGCCTGCTGCCATGTGCTTGTTGCAGCTTTTGAGATGTGCCTGCACAGCATGGATTGTGGTACACAAGGATTGTTAGTTCAGAGCAGTTCATCACTGTCAATTCCACTAGAAATCTGGGCTAGTGAGGACAAGGGAGCAGGGCATAGTAAACGCAGTGAAAGCACTACCTTAACACTGTTCTCCTGCCTCTGGTACTGTTGCAATTTCACTGTGTAAACATGTCCTTACAACCCTGGCCATTAAACTTGGTTCCAGTGTGCTTTTTGTTGCCTATGGTGAAGCTGAAATACAACAGAAACTGTTGCCCAAATTCTGTTAGCACGTTATGGGAATGGCCACTCTCAGCACTCTTGTCCTGGCTGGGAGCATTAGTCTCAAGCAAGAGGGCATCTAGTTGGCATGCTTGTGGTTGGGGACAGCTTCACATGTCCCTGCTCTATGAGCTCCTGAGTTCCCCTGCTCTTGCTTACAGTAGCACTTAAACATCCTGACCCCCTTCTGCTGACCTTTACTGAAATCTCCTGATTTACTGTGCTTTCCTGAAGCATAAACTTCCTAATTATGATGATCCTGTCTGACAGCATCTGCTTTTATGTTTCCCCTTCATGGGGACAGTATTTTGTAATTTGACTTCCATAAGTGTTTACACGCTGTTTACAGTTGACAGAGTGTAGGATTGCAGATTCCTGGCATTTGTTTGACTTTAATGCTTGCTAAGGTGCTAGAGACTTGAGTGCTGTAACATCACCAAAAACTGCAGCATGGACATTAGTGCTACAGATTACCTTTTCACAGCTGCCTCACTGGTGGTGAATTGGAAATGGAAGGAAATGGGATGTGTTCTTGGCTTTTATAATGACAGTCAACAGTGCTCTTCTAAGAATTGTTCCTAGCCAACTCAAATGATCTTGCAGGTGTTCCTGCTGAAGGTCTTAGGATCCTTTGGCTGCATGCAAGCTGATACATTTGTAGATTCTCAACCAAGTTATTTTCTGAAATTACCATGTATCAGGAAAAAAAAAAGCCCACCTATTTTTTACCCCTCCATCTGGGCAAAGTAGTCTTTGCTTTGTTATCCAGAAGCAGAGGAGGAAATATGTAATTGATGCTGCATGTAATTAGTAGAAATGCTAATAAAACAATGTAATATATAGAAAACAAATATGGGAGGGGAACCTTTTACTTCGATGGCTGAACTCTTCAGCTTCAAATTCATCTTTGTTGCTGTCTCACAGCCACTTTTATGGGGTTTTTTGTCCTCTGTGCTTCACAAATCTATAAGTTACAGACTAAATCATGACTTTTCCTCACGGATTCTAGCAGTGGATATTACTAAACAGTTTTCTTGCTCTCACACAACCACGTGACTTATTTTGTAGTCTGTTGGCCTTGAATCTGCAGTTAGCTTCCAGTCTGTACTTGCACTTAACCTAGTTGCTCACCTAACACGGCCCGCATTATGTACATTAAACAACTTGAAATGGTAGCAAGTCTTTGAAAAAAGATGAGTTGTCAAATTTATACTGGACAAACAGGGTTAAAACCATGTTATGACTTGTAGCTAAAGTACATCTAAAGTTAATTGTGCTAGAAAGTCTCTTGTATTGCTTAAGCTTCTTGTTTACTTCTTACTATTTCCTCAGATTTTTATTGGTGGCTAAATGCCAGTGGTTAAGGACAAGAAGTAGCCTTGGTTTTGAGGGTTTTTTTTTTCTAAGCATGATTTTGCTAATAAAAAAATAAACAAAATTGTTTTATGCCCTGACCTAGCTCCTAATTGCTGTGTATGTCTTGTGCAAATTAAAAGGTGTCTTGGATTATTCATTGGAAAGTGCATTGCACAAGTTGTGCAAGTTTCCCCTTATTAAAATGTAACACAATGGGCAAGATAAAACTTTGCAATTGTTTCTTTATCTGAGTGCCACTTAATGAACATGTGTCTGGCTCATTAATTCTGATAATCTTACTTGTGTTTCTCTTTCAGACTACCTGTCTTCCACAGTAATTAGTTTAGGAGTATTCTTTTTCTAACTTCTCAAGTTAATGAGTCATCATTTCTTACAGAGCAGAAATTATAAAACTGTATGCTGCTGCTTCTCTAGAAACTTATTTTTTGATATGCAACAAGTTTGCACAAAAAGTACTGAAATATGTTTTGCTTTATTTGTTTAAGTATATTAACAGCACAGACCAGTGTCCTGCCTTGAATTCTGTTTTAATAAATCCATATGTTTAATTGCACAATTGGTTTGAAAGATGCATTGGTTATTTGGCATGAAAGGAATGTATCTTACAGGCAAGAGGGAGTTGAGGACGGCATTTATGTCCCAATAGAAGTTAATGTCCACACTCAAGCAGGAAAGGTACTGACATGTCGAAGCTACCAGATGAAAGACTATGTCCCTGGTCCCCCTTCTCCACAGTATAAAAAGGTAGGTGCTGCATCACTTTAATTTTGGAAGACTGTACAGAAATGTATAATGCAGTATTTCTGTGCTATTTAATAAGTACTTTAATTACAGTGGATGGAAGGTATGACTGCTGTAAAGGTATAACAGTCCTTGTGCAATGGACTGCTGTAATGATGCTCACAGAACATTGCTAGCTTTTACAGGCCTACTAAATCAGTTTGGGGTTTTTGGTTTAGTTATGCCTAAAGCCCGTATGAAGCCCGTATTTAACTTGTGATTTAGCTATGATTGGCACAAGGATTTCTGGAGGATGTTTTTCACATATATGAGGCAATTCTCTGTTTGAAAAATTAATGTACTCCAGTGAAAGGACAGAGGGAAGCTTCTGTGGGGAAAATAGAGCACCTGGCTTGTAGTTTCAAGGATGTGGATTATCCTTACTGTCTTGGGAAGTACTTGCTATCACTTAATACAGGAATCCGCCTGCTGCCTTTTACGAGACGCATCATCAGTACATCACAGGACTCCAGCAGCATTGCAGAGCACTGCAGGGCTCCCCCTTGATGGAGCTTGGTGAGGCAGAAGTGTTTCAACACAGTTCTGCAACACTGAATCCAGTCACACAGCAGGCCTGAGACACATGATCCAGTCACACAGCAGGCCTGACCTGCTTAGCTTGTGAAATCTGGTGCAGGCCCAGGCTGGGGTGGTGTGGCTGTGTGTCTGAGTGGTGCAGCTGTTAGTGCTGCTACACAGACATCACTGCAGCTGGCTTTGCCTACCTGAAGTAAAGAAACCGGTCATGAGCCTGTTAAATCCCAAGTGTGCCACCATCTCCAAACTGAGGAACTCATTCCTATGAATTGACTTTCAGGAGTACAGCTAAGGCCAGCTGCTGTGGGACTGCTGCAGAGAGGGCTTGCTTAGAAAACAGGCTCTGATATTCCACAGACCTCCTCCCTGCCAAGCCACCTCATGGCAAGGTAGATCTTCAGGGCTTTTCAGGGAGTTAATATGTAGTCTGCTGCTGTCAGCTCTCATTGGTATGCTGTAAGTGCAGACCTCCGCTATTGGCAACTTTATCATTCTCTCCTGGTCCTGTCAGGAGCAGTTGTTAGTTCTGTTCTTCTCCTCTGCCCTCAGCTTTTTTTTGTTTAAGTCAACCAGGCAGGAGAGCTAAAAACTTCAAAAGTGACAGCATCAGCACACAGTGACTGAACTACATCCATCTACTGTTATGTACTTTTTGTGGCAAAATTCATTCTTTCTAGACACCTCATCCTTGAAGTGCATGCTGTTAAAAGCATGAAAGCATATTAAGAATATTCATTTCTATATGCAAGCTTGCTGGTGTTTCCTTCAAGCCGTGTTCCTACAACTTCTTCTTTTCCTCTCACTGTCTCATCTTTTCTTCCGCACCAATACTTCAGTTTATTTTGTATATGGAAGGAAAGCTGCAGTAACAAACTAAGGAATCTGTGCTTTTTCACTAAGTTAAGTGTCTCTTTCTGTTACTCCTGTACCCTGTCTCAGTACCCGTTGTTCTTTGGATTTCAACAGCTTAGTTTTAAAAATAACTACTTTTTAAACCTTTAGCCAGGTTTACTGTCACACCTGAGAGAGAAGCAGCATATATTATTGAAGTTATCATCCTCTCTGGAAGAAAGAATGGAATAACTGAATAACAGCTTAATTATAGAGTGTTGTGCACTTCAGTAACACATCAGAATCCTAGGGGTAGTTAAAAGCCTTTTCAGAGTAATTTTATTCACACTGTTCTGGTCTTCAGTGGTCTCTCAGAAGCCTTTGGCTATCCTTAGGTACAAATAATGCTGTTTGAGATTAATTCTCTGGGTAACTTAAATGATTCTTCCTACTCAAGGGATTGTTTGGAGGAGTCTGTCCTTTCTATTACTGAAGGCCTTTTTTTTTTTTCCCCTTTTAATTATAGGTTATCTGCATGGGTGCAAAACAGAATGGCTTGCCAACTGATTATCAGGAGAAATTAGAAGCTATTGAAACTAATAACTATGCAGGACCGGTGCCAATCATGGAAGAGATTGAAGCTTCTATTAAAGCAGAGAAAATAAATTCTGCATAGAATACCTCTGCATTTGCTTGGCCATTCACCTTGATTTAGATACCTTTCCTCACTGTGCTGATCAGCAGTTTCTTTATTTATCAAGAAAAAAAAAGAGTTTGCTGTGCATCTACAGTAAACCATTAGACATAATTTGCAGTCTGAAGACACACAGACATTGATAACTTCTCTTTGTATGTATAGCTTGAGTACATGCTGAATTTTTTGCAGATTTAGAAATTATTTTTCTGTAACTGTCATGCAGTGCTGCATGCAAATTTGTGCTTCATGTCCAGTTTACTGACGTTTTTAAAAGAAAAAGGCCATTGTCATGAGTTTTGGCACCTGTTGCTTTCTGAGAAATAAGGGCTGCAGGATCAGGCCCTCTGTTTTTAAAAGTTGTATACATGACTGGATTTGTTAGATGCAAAGTAAACTCAAAACTCTAAGGCTAAACCTTTTTCTCTGCTACTTCTCGTAACAGTTTAAAGCCCAACCTATCTGATGCTGTGGAGGTCCTGTTCCTGTTTATACAGTTAACAAAGAAAGAAAAGTAGTATTTTTTTAACTCCTTCCGTGTTTTTAAGTATAAGTCCAAAAGGCAGCCTAGGCCTGAAGACAACATTCAGCAAAGCATCTCATTCAAACCATCATAGCTTCCTCCTTTCAATGTCTAGTGATTGTCATAGGTGAACTAGTTAGTTATAACCAAGAGATTTTTAAAGAATTCATTTTAGTTTGATATTTCCAAGGGGTTTTTTAAATTACATTTTTGACTGGCTTGTTTGCCTGTCTAGGCATTGGTCTCATATTCAGTGAAATCAGAAAGTTGCCTTTGAATCCTAGCACATTTATTCTGTGGTTTTGTTTGTCTGTTAAACCCTAAATGAATGAACTTGACCTCTTGTATTTTTTTTGTTTTTTTTCTCCCCACAGCTTTGACAGTCCAATGCAAAACTGGAAGCTTTTGTAACATACAGACTATTTATTTTCATGGTATTTTGCAACCCCTGCAGTTAGTCTATGGGGGATGAGGAAAAATTGACAACCTGGAAGATGTCAAATCACTGAGATTTGGCTTATCTTCTCTACAGTGTATTTTTTTCTCTTGATGTGCAGAGGGGTGTAAGATATAATTGATGTCACTGTGTGACTGCTTAGATAAACAAATGATAAAACAACAGACTGACCATGTCTTCTCTGTATAAAATGTTTTCTATAAACTTCTGCCAGGTATGTGCGGGTGCTGTCCTGATGTAATATGCCTGTTTCCAGAGTTGGGCACAGTGACTGCTGTAAAATATGGTACCTTCTGTATTAGCACTGTCTAGTTTGAGTAAATAAAACTCTTGATTACCAAACCTCTGCTATGCCTGTTCAATGTGCACCCTTCAAGAATATTACAGAATCATAGATTGTCGTGGTTGGAAGGTACCTCTGGAGTTCATCCTGTCCAACACCCTGCCAAGGCAGGGTCACCTCGAGCAGGTGACACAGGAACACGTCCGGGTGGGTTTGGAATGTCTCTGGAGAGGGAGACTCCACGACCTCCCTGGGCAGACTGCGTTGCTTATATAAGTGAAAACTGGTGATGTGGGAATGCAGCTGAAGCCTCCATTGTCTGTTTGTGCTTTTTAATAGATGTAATGTCAACAGAGAGCGCAAAACTATGCATGAACACACTCCTTTGCACCAGCACCGCTTCTTTTGCCTTACCCTTACCTTGCACCTTTGGGCTTTTCAGCTTTTAAATGGGTGCTTTAAATTGGTGAAGAAAACAGAAATAATACCCTGGAAGTATCCTTGCTGGGGGGGGAGATGATTGAGGGCAGTGGTCGCTGCCGAGGGACCCCTGGCACCTCTCGGGGGAAGAGGTTGGGCGGCTGCGGAGGCGAACGCGGTGTTGGTGAACGGGAAGCCTTTGGCCATTCCTGCGCAGGGAGGAGCCACTTCCCGCTGGGGAGGAGAGACCTTGTGCGGGGTGGGAGGTGGGGAGGGAAGCGCCCGTGGGCCCCTCCCCTGGCCTCCGTCCCTTCGCCGCCGCGGTGAGTGCCGGGGAAGGGCCGGGGCGCAGGCGGGCTGCCGGGGTCCGGCTGCGAGCGGGCGCCGGGACAGGGCTGGCGGGTGTGAGCCCGAGTGTCTGCTTGCTGTAGAGCAAAGTTTCTGTGGTACCGCGTGAAAAGCTTGCGAGGTGGGAGGGGAAGGGCTGCGCCGCCCCTGAGGTGGAAACTTCGGGACTCCTTCGTGTTTCCTCACGAGGGTCCCTCCTGCCCCGGGGAGGCGGCGGCAGGCGGTGTCTGACAGGGAGCGGGGAGCGGGGACGGGCAGCAGCGCCCGCAGCTCCTCGCCGTGGAGACAACGCCTTCGGACGAAGCGCAGCAGCGCTACCCGGCGTAAATGGTGTTCCAGCTGCTGGCGAGGATGTGGTGTTCCTGAGGGCTGGTGGGGAAGGGTGGCGCGGTCCCACGGACAGAGGAGCTGGGAGGGATGCGTGGCTCCCCTCCTGCCCTGGAGCCCGCCCCGCCTGCCCCGTGAGCCACGGTACAGAGTACAATGAGCCATTCGCTTCCCCGAAAGCCGGAGCGAAAATCCCAATCCATGCGTGGACTCAGGCGGCACTCGCTTAGGCCCCGGTGCTTTGCTCACTTAGCGCGAAAGAAGCTGGAAGAGAGGGAGGCGGGAGCGGTTCGCAGGGCAGGATGGTGCCCCGTGGCCTGGCCATGATTCCTTCAGTTCCCTGATTCCATCGGCTGCAGCGTTCCTTGTAGGATTCACTGCTGGTTGAATGTGAAAATAGTAAATGACACTAGAAAAGCGGTTCCATGTTTATAGATAGCAGTAAATTGCCCCCTCCTCTTCTGTCTCTAAACAAAAAAAACAAAAAAAAACAAAACAAACAAAAAAATCCACAAGATTTCCCTGATTAGAGAAAATTTCTTTGCTTTCTATTAGTGGCTCCTTATTATTTATTGATCCTTTCCCACCGGGAAGGAGTTATAAGGAAGCCACATAAAATCTTTCTGGCAGGGGCTTCTCAATGCATCCAAACACTATATATAAAGTTCTCTTTCTATACAAAGGAATCTGTTAGGATATGTAGGAACAAAACCTGTGAGGAATGTGAGTATTTCTGTCAAAGCCTGTGCCTTCTAAAGAAAAGCCTGTCATTTTACCAGATGGAGGCAGAAATAATTTCTTCTGTGTTCTTTTATCTCTGTTGCTCTTCAAATAACTAGGGATGCTTACAAAAGCTTATGATACAGTCAGAAAAGAGAGAGAGAGAGAGGGGAGGGAGGAAAAACCACTGAAAGATGCCGATCTCTGTGACCCCAGAGTGATGCAAGAGCACAAGTTGTAATGGATTTACGGGAACGTGATGTTAAGATATGGCTCCCCAGGCTTTTATTGACATATGTAGCATGAGTGATGATAGTTACAGATTGTGAAGTGGGGTGTGATGAGTATGCTTTAATTCACACAAACAGAATCATTTAAGATCTGCACAGGGACTGTACAAGCTCTGTACAAGCTCTACCATTTTTGCTATAAAAATAAAAGGGTTTTTTTTAGTACCTTTGGGAATACATTGCATTGCTTCTCATCAAACGTGCAGACTTTTTGTATAGCACACATGCCCATTTGCCTCTGATCTCTGCATGTTTTTTACTGTTCTTGAACTAAGTAAAATAGCTGCTGTGTGGAAATAGGTGTCTTACTCGCTTATTACAGTCAAAGACGGACTGCTGTTGCATGCATGAAATAAGGTGTGGAAAATCAGTCTCTTTACTGTCTCTCCTGATGATAACAAAAAGCTGAATTTATACTGGCCTGATCGAGTCCAGATTACCAGGCATGGCAAAGTTTCCGGTTCGCCTCTTGCTGTAATGACTCTGTAGCGAGTAGCTGGCACTGTAAAATAGCTTTTCTCAGGAAACAAATCTGACTTGGAGACACAAAGGGCACAGGGCTCCATTTCATGTGAAATGGAGCATTGTTTTCACACAGCCACCCCTGGAAGAGTAATTGTGTTTTGAATGCTATGGACAGAAGGCTATGCTAGTGGGCACTCCAGTAGCCCTGGGCTGGCACTCAGGTTTGTGTGCTTCAGTGTTGTCCTGCCAGAGCTGGCTACTAAGTGCTGTGTAAATCCTGAAGATATTCCAGCTACTGGCTGCAGATAACTGGGTAAGTAGCACAGGACTTTATTTCACAGGCAATTTAGAGGAACAGTTCTTGTCAGAATAGCAAGGCTGCAGAAGAAGTAGTATTGACTGAGTTTCCAGCTCTTCAGAAATACTCTAGATTGGTCTCAAATCAGCTGTTTTAAGGGACAGTTGTTAATTAAGTTGCTCCTTGTATTGCCTTTACTGCATCATCATACATAGTCTCCTTAGGAGCAGCCAGCTCAATAAGGACTCAATTCCCTAGCTGACCCAAAAGTGGAAATGTCTTTTAGCTATTCTGTAAGATCCTTCAGCCCCTTTATCTACAGCATTTACCTTTGGCAAGACCTTGTTGCAATAAACCAGCACATTCTTTGCTGCCAGGGGTCTTGCAGCACTGAAGTGGAACAGTTTTGTTAGAAGAAGAGCAAGGAGATCTTAGTGAAAAGAGGATGTGAGGAGGGCAGGGCCAGGAAAAATAGAACTGTATATATGCTTGCACAATGCTGAGAGTAGAGGAACTCAAAGGAAACACGAGATAAAAGTGCCAGTGCCTTCATGCAGAAGCCATCGGCGCCACTGCAACTTATTGACATGGATTGTACAAAACCTTGCTGGAAGCACTGATGCTTTTACTGTACCTCTTACTATGACAAATTTCATTTCCCTTTTTCACTTCCCTCCTTACTCCTGGCCTGATCCCCATCTTGCTTCCTCTTTTTTATTCTCGGTTACACAGATTTATGATAGCATTGATTGCCACACTTGCTGTTGCTTCTCACATCACTTCAATCCCCATCAACGTTTCATTTGGCCAAGGCCCTGTCTTCCCTTTCATCTTGGCTTTTACAGCTGGTGGGTAAGTATTCTGCTCTTGGGTTCTTTTTAATTCCTTCTAGTCTGTTTCCTGTTTTCTTCACCTGATGGACTTTGCCGTCCAGGAAATGGCTAACTGCATTTCCTCTCCAACATCATGGGCAGCCTCTTCAGTAAGTCATTGGGGTTTTTTTATTTTTCCTCTTAGGAACAAGAAGCCCATTCTGTTCCCAGATAGGAAGCTTTTCCCCATGAGTGTTTCTCCTGTTGTCTTCTCATACCAGACTCCTGCTTCACTCAGGTATCATCTGTCTTGTCAGTCTCCATTCCTCCTTAGGTGTTCTGCTGTTTCAGCTACTCTGTCAAGCTTGCAAATCTTTACCTTTTTCTTGCTCATGTCTCCAAATAGATGTGTTCATAAGCTGTTGCTGTTAGAACAGGTGATCTGTTTTGACTGTAATCTGTAAGAGCCTTAAGGTGTCTTTCAGAAAAATTATTTTATTCACTTTAGCCCTTTTAGAAATGGAAGGCAGTGCACTGTGTCTCACATTAACGTGTGTCTCAGTCTTTTCTAACAGCATCCCCATGACTGATGCAACATCAGTCACAGGAATTACACTGGAATTGAATCCAGCATCTGGAGGGCCCAAGATAAGGCAAAGAACACTATATGCACTTCAGCAAGGAAGTGCTTTCAATAAGCTGCATGAGCATTTACCTTTAAACATACCAGATGTGTAACCTAGCATTGTTACAAAACTGACAGATCCTTTCACAAGAGACATAGTAACTTTGTGTTCCCTCACTGGAAAAACTCACATTGAAGCACTATGGAAGCTGGGACTCTTTCCAGAAAGAGAGGTGATAGGCTTGCAGATAAGCTGGGGACCTCATATTGTCACACATTGGCCTCATGTTTTAAAAAACACCACCAAAAAAACCCAAACCAACAACAACAAAAAAAACCCACCCAACAACACAAAGAAAGCCCTAGTGAAATAGAATCATATATGTCAAGTTTTTTCATACAGCTAGTACACTTTGCTATGAATACATGTAGCAGGAAGTCTTTCTGTTCCAGCACCATTTAAAGTGTTCAGCTCTTCATCTGGTATGGATTTTCTTAGTCTGCGAATGATGGAAATTTCCATTTATTCGTATTAAAAAGTACTGATGAAAAGTACTGTGTACTCCGGTACTGGATGGTGTGGGTTTTTGCGTTAAATTTAATATTTTCATTGAAAATATCACTGAGTTCGTCATCATGCACAGAATTCATATTGCCAGTCCTGACTTCCCTGCTTGGCATTTTTGTTCTTTCTCCTTTTCTCTCTGATGTTCAGCCTCATTTTATATTCCTTTTTGCTTGGTTTCTTCTTTCTCCATTCCCCTGCAGACCACCCTGTGTGAAAGGGAACATGCTCTGTCCTGCATCAAGTGTATGCACACCCCTTCCAATAGTAACCAGGATTTGTACTGACTTGGATGTAGTCAGATGCAGGGCAGACATCTTTGAGACCTTCTGGTCATTCCATATTTTTCATGTTCTGTCCTGCTGCTGTATTTCTTCTTTCTTTTCTTATGCTCTTTGTAGATGGAACTGAAAGAGTGAAGAAAATACCTCTATTTGGTTTGTACACTTGACAGCACTTTGGTTCATTCTTATGGTTTTCTGAATATTTGTCTCAGTTCTTCTTGCAAAGAGGGAAGGAAGAAAATGCATTAGAATAATGTGGTCCTAGAACAGCCAAAGCAAGCAGGGAATGTTGGGTGGAGGCAGTACCCTGAAAGAATAGGGTTAATATTTTTACTGCATGTTTTAAGATGATGCTATCTCTTTAACTAAAGCCTACAAAAACTTGAGAGTAAATGGTGTTTTCAACATGTTTGGTCTTCATTTATGGAATGAGCTTTCTTGAACAAAGAGATGTGCCAGTGTGGCTTCTAGGAAGCTGAGTGACGCAGAAATCAGCTACTTCCTCGGGTGGGTCATCTGAATGGCGTAATGACAGGTTGATTTGTCTGAGTAGATGCAGTCACTGGTGTGGTAAGAAATGCAGATCACTTGGTTACATTCCGTTTGTTTGAAACAGTTTTGCCATTTTGGGAATTGGCTGTGACCCAGAACAGTTATGCTGGGGATTTGCCGGGTCTCAGCCCTTGGAGAGCCAAACTCTTAATGCAGTTATCTGCATCCCTGCAGGGCAGAAACCGTAAGTTGGGACCTATTGGGAAATCTGAGGAGCTAAGCTGGTTTGCCCTGCTGGTTTGAGTGTAGATAGTTAGTATCACTAAAATGCACTAGCATAAACTCTTTCTCCAGCATCAAGCAGGCGAAGCTTCACTGATGCAGGCAGCACATAGATATAGAAAACCCATTGACGTGAGATTGTTCCAGTAGCAGGTCACTTAGAATAATCTGTGAGCTGGCAGGGCTCAGTTATGGTTTGTCAGGGGAGTGCTGTGGAGCATTTGAAAAAGTTTGCCATCACTGTAAATGTCTTGGGAAATCATGAGAATTTTGTAGCAGCAGAGTTGGCACATTTACAGAATTGTTGGAGGGGTTTGTCTTTTGTTTTTGTTGATATGACTGTAATTTGAATTTGAATTTGAATTTGAATTTGACTAAGAACATTTGTCCAGATATCCCTTGACCTGCTGAAACAACAGTGTGTTTTAACTGTTACTGGGGGGAGTCAGTCATTTGTGTTGATCATGCAAATTCTCATTGTCTGTGTGGAGGTGATTCAGTTGAGATCTTGGCAAAAAATTAGCTTCTTGCGTGGGAAATTGTATGTGCAAGTTTGTACCTAAATAGTACCTAAATGAACTTATTGTTGAATTATAATATAACTACAATACTATATATTATACATATATGTACATTATATATATACAAACACTATAATTAAAATATAACTTCATGCCTATTATATGGCAGGTACATTAACTACAATTACACGACACCCTGCTTTAGTAATACAATAGAGAGCAGTCTGATCCTGATTCCTCTTGCTTATGCCTTGTAGAGACAAATAGGAATAAATGGACATCTAAAAAGATTTCCCCAGAAGGGGTCTGGAGAACAAGGGCATACACCATGTATATATTTGCAGACAAGGAGAGAGCATTCATGCTAAAGAGTATGGTTTCAAAATGAAATCCCTCCTGGTGTTGGTGAACCTTTTGTCTTGAAGCTAAACTCTTTTCCTTAGTTTAGCTAAAACTGCCTCAGAATTCACAAGGCCTTGCTTTCAGGAACAGGTATTATATTGGCAACACTTTATACAGAGTCTCTTGCTGTAACAGCGAAAAAGCAGAGTGAATTGCTACTATAAATTAATTCCTCCTACAAAATTAATTGCTACGAAGCATAATTTTATTCCATTTATTTCCTTGTCCAGATTATGTTTGGACAGATGCCCTGCTTTGTCTACTGAAACATGAAAAGCTAATAAAAAAATATTAAATTATGCACTGTGAACAGGCAGTTAATAAAGCAGATGCCAGTGGTGGTGTTTGAGGCAAGCTACAGTAAAATACTGGTACAGGAGGGAGACTGCCTGTTGTAGATACTTTATTTTTTAAACCTAAGGAAGAAACTTTATTAAACAGTTGGCCATGATAGTACACAGAGTTTGGGAGTATTCTGTGATGTCTAATTGAAGGATGTATGTGCATAGAATAATGTTTCAACTGAGGTTCCGTACAATTACTTTTTGCAGGCTCAGTGATGTGAAGGACAGATTTCCTGTTTGCCTGAAGTTAAATCCAAGCTGACTTGTCACTACAGATGGACAGTTTGTTGAAGATGAGGCTTGGTGGAGCAGTTTCTTGGTATCTCAACTATGGAAGGCCAACTTTGTGCTAATGTGGACATTTCTGTGAAAAAACCTCCGGGAGCAAGCCCTCAGTCCTTCATTGCTTTGCTGAAGGTTCACCGAGAGCTTCTGGTCAGTAGGATCCGAAACACGCAGTGTTTGATTGATAACTTGATTAAGAATGACTACTTCTCCACTGAAGATGCAGAGATCGTTGTCCAGTTTCCTACTCAAGCAGATAAGGTATAATTTTTTTTTTTCTCTAGCCAGTGAAGCTTTTGATTACTTTCAGTTTGTCACCAGATTTTAAGGGTTTATCTGACAATTTTACATCTAAGTGTATTTTCTAATCTTTGTTATTTTGGAGTTTTCCCACCCCATTCTTCCTGGATGAGTGTCTCCAGCACAACCCTTTCCAGCACTGCTGGCACTGCTGGTAATGCCCGTTGGCAGCTGTAAGAACTAGCAGGGTGATAATTGCTGTTCTGTCCCTCCCAGCTGCAGCTTTGTCCTCTGATAAAGAGGTGGCCACATGGTTGTTAAGAGTATAGCAAGGAAAATCTGCTTCAGGATGCTGTGGGACAGATCATCCTGCTTTAGGAGAGACAGAAATGAAATGTTGTTTTAGACATTAATGATTGTGTGTTGTCTGTATGAACACCTTCCTTTCTCTTTAAAGACCTACGCACATTGTAAATATGTCTATGGAAAATTGATCTATCTTGGCATATTTGAGTTTTTAATTCATCTTTGGACGGCAGTAGCAAAAATTATTTCCTGGTCTTTTGTTAGGAGAAAATTGTTGTGTACGCAGTTGGTCTTTGCATCATAACTTGGAACAGCTGAAGAGACTGTTTCCCAGACCAACCAGTCATGCAGCTTCAGAACCCTGTCACAGTTAGGGGCAGGGAAACCATAAAAAATTCAAAGACCTTGGACTTCACCAACAGTGCAGATTTGCATAAAATAATCACTCTTGCTGGCATGTTGAAATGGTAACACAGTACTTCACACTGTGTGTAGGGTCAAAGCTGAATAAATGCACACTGTATGATTATCTCAATTTCTTATTGTTCAGCATAATATGCATGATTGTTGTACCAAAGCTGAGGGGGAGGCCATGCATCAAGAGTCTAAGCAGAGACAGAGAGCAGGCCACACTAGTGTAAGTGAAGTGGACTCTGTGGGAGCTTCTTTGGAAGGCATAAAATTGCTTTTTTAGAGCATACAAATTGTCACAAAAGGCTCCATGTGTTTGCTATGCTGCACGTACATCACCCTGATTTAAGCTCACAAGAGACCACAGTCTCTGGAAACGCTTTGTCTGGTTTAGAACTGCATTCTTCATTCATTTCTAGCACGGGGATCCCAACATTCAAAGTGTCCCCCTGGGTGATTGCTCTGTCTTGCAGAGGGTTTTCTACTAGGACTGCCTTGTACTGGTGCACAGAGATCACCCTCTGCCTTGCCTGTGGAGGTGACACTTCGTGCTGAACTGCTCCAGCCACTGCCTGGTAGCCATTAGTTTTGGTAACAACTACAGGCAGTGGGGCCATTGTACAGAGAGAACCTGAAGAATTGAGTCGCTGTGTTGGAAGGAAAAGTTGTAGGGTTTTGGCTCAGCATTAAGATCCTGGGAGAGATTCAGCCTACCCTGCTCTGGACCTGGCTAGATTATGAAGTAAATCCAAATCTCAAATGTGACTGGAGTATTTACAAAACAGAGGGTGAATTTCGGGCACTGAGAAACCACCTCTGTTTCCATTTTAACTAGCACAGGATTTAAAATACACTATCTAGCCAAGCAGAGGAAATCCTTTGGGTTCCCTCTTGAGGAGTGGTGTTTACCCATTTTGTTTCTGGTTAGTGTATGATTGAGCTGCAAGTTCAGACCTTAACTTGCAGAACCGACTCGCTTGCAACATTCAAACACAAACAGCAGTTGAGTTTTGTGATGGTTCAAATTCAGAGCTAAATTTTGATTTCACCTTTTTGAAGCACCAGTTTTGATTTTGGCCCCCTGCTCCAGTCCAGAAAGGATCCTAAAGCAGTTGACAGGTGTTACTGTGATAAAATGCTGTGTATCAATGATCTTTCCTGTGGTGTTTCTTCAGGTTCGCAAAATTCTAGACTTGGTTCAAAGCAAGGGAGAAGAAGTTTCAGAATATTTCGTCTATGTCCTGCAGAAAGTCACTGATGCTTATTATGAACTTCAGCCTTGGCTGGATGAAATAGGTTACGAGCCTTCAGAGAATATTTGCAGTAAACCCGTGGTAAATACAGATCCAGGTAAGGTCATGCATCTTTATCCCTTCCCTCAGAACTGCCCTCCTATGTAGGAAGCTCCAACCAGGTGACAGAAGAATAAGAGCTCAGGCAGGCACAACCAGGGAAAATAACTCTGTGCTTGCTAGCAGTGGTAGCCAAATTAAAAGGCACACTGTGTAACACAAGGGTGATGTTGATAAATTACATCCTGTTTTGATAAACTCAGGCTCTTTCTGCATTTGCTTGTGGATATGTAACACAGTGGCAGAACCACCTTGTGTCAGCTGTAGTATTTTCTAGGCCTCTACTACAATTTATTAGCAACACTGTGATGTTTTGGCAATGGACTAGCCAGTATTTCATGGTGAGAACAGTCAAGCAATGAGGCAGGTTGCCCAGAGAGGCTGTGCAGTCTCCATGCTTGGGGGTTTTCAAGATCCAACTATACAAAGCCCTGAGTAACCTCATCTGATGTCATAAATTATCCCGTTCTCAGCAGGAGGTGGGACTAGACCTTCTGAAGTCCCTTCCAACCAGAATTATTCTGTCATCCTAAATGATGATTTTTAGCAATCCTAAAAATCAGACTTTAAGTATTGCAGAAATTATTTCCTCTGGAGAGGTTTTTCCATACTACATAAATATAAGAATTTGTCCCTCTCTGAAGCAAAGTTTTTGTTGAAAAACACAAGCCAACATTGCACAATAACTGAGATTCTCTTTTTTTTTTTTCGTGATCTTAAAAAAATCTTTTGAGGTGCCTGGCACTTGGTTTCTAAAGTGCATGGCTTCTATTTACAATACAAATGACCAAAGAAGTTAGGAAAGAATAACCACCTACCTGATAGAACTGCAGGTAGAATATAAGTATAGTGAAATCAGTGACCAACAACTCCAACAAGCCTTTGCAGAGTTAAGCAGCCTTTAACAAAGGGTCAGGGGCTTGGCTTTGAGTCTCAGCTGAAGGATAGCAGCCCCTTAAACCAATGCAGCGTCAGTACTGGCTTTCAGGAAATGGTGACTCACATGTGACCTTTCTTTAGCACCTGAATTTCCCAAGCGAGTGATGATGGCAGCACAAATAGAATTAATCTGCCAAAAAATCATTTTTATGTTAGAATTACTTTAGTTTATTACCCCCTCTGAGTTCCCAAAGAGGTGGGGCATTGTATACACAGGATTTTAAATAATGGTCTTTTTAATAATGCTTCACTGTCTTTTTAGTTAGCAGGTATTGCCAGAAACTCAGACATGAACTGGGACGGGACTCCAAGTTTGTTATGTTGTACGCTCAGAGGGAGGAGATGCTGCTTGAAGAAATCTACTCCGACACTATTATGGAGCTGGTCAGTTTTAACAATGAGAGTCTTGGCCAGGTGGGTCAATTAGAAGCCCTTTTTGATGATGCAGTCGGGCTAATTAATGAAGATGCAGAGACTGTTTATGTCTACGGTGATGCAGGAATTGGAAAATCCATCTTGCTGCAAAAGATACAAAGCCTTTGGGCTAGAAAAGAATTGGACATAGGGGCCAAGTTTTTCTTCCGTTTTCGGTGTAGGACGTTCAGCTGCTTTAAGGAAGATGAAGCCATATGTTTGAAAGACCTGCTCTTCAAATATAATTGCTACCCAGACCAGGACCCCACAGAAGTGTTCCATCATATCTTGCAGTTCCCTCATACAGTTCTTTTCACTTTTGATGGCTTTGATGAGATCTATTCCAACTTTGATCTCAGCAGCATACCTGAGATATGCTCACCCAATGAACCCATCCACCCCCTGGCACTGCTCGTAAGCCTTCTCAGAGGAAAGCTTCTTAAGGGATCCAAGAAAATTCTTACCGCCAGGACAGGAACTGAGATCCAAAAAAACGTCATTAGGAAGAAAGTGTTCCTCCGTGGTTTCTCCAGGAGTAACCTGAAGGAATACACAGCTATGTTTTTCAAAGATGAGCGGCAACGAGCACTGGTATCAAACCAGTTGGAAGCTAACCCAAATCTCTGCAGTTTGTGTTCAGTGCCTTTATTTTGCTGGATTATCTTTAAATGCTATGAACACTTCCATTCCATGTTTGACAACCACGAGCTTCCAGACTGTTCTGTTACATTGACAGATGTATTTTTGCTCATGATTGAAGTCCACCTGAACCGATCCGTGAAAACAAGTTTGCTGAAGAGCAATATCAGGAGCCAAGCAGAGATGTTCAAATCAAGAAAGGAAACTCTTCTAGCTTTGGGTAAAATGGCATACAAAGGGATGGGGAACTCTTTCTTTATCTTTGAGCAGGAGGAGGTCTCATCGGCAAGCATCTCTGAAGAAGATTTGCAACTGGGCTTTCTCAGGACAGTTAAAGGTTACAGTGGCTGTGACAGTCAGGCCACTTATGAGTTCTTGCACGTAACCCTTCAGTCTTTCTTCACAGCTTTGTTCCTGGTTATTGAGGAGAAGGTGGGTGCCAAGGAGTTACTTGAGTTTTTCAATGAATGTTCTTCCACTGAGACTGCTCAGCCTACTTGCCTTCGTATCCCCTGGTTGAAGAAACAGCTAGCAGGGGGGGATCCTTTCCAAAATAAAGAACACTTTAATTTTACCAACATGTTTCTTTGTGGTCTACTTTCTGGATCCAAGCAGAAGCTCTTCAGACATTTAGTTTCGCCTGCAGTCATTAAGAGGAAGAGAAAAACACTCATCGCATACCTCGGGGGGAGCGTGAAATCCCACCTGAAAGGCTTCACTCGGTCCAGGCTTACAAGCTACAATCAGGTGCAGGTGCAGCCCAACTTCGTGTGGATGCTGCGGTGCCTGTACGAGACGCAGAGTGAGAAGGTGGGGAGGATGGCTGCCCGCCGCATGCACGCCAACTACATCAAGCTGGCCTACTGCAACGCCTGCTCTGCCGACTGCAGCGCCATTTCCTTTGTTGTGCACCACTTCCAAAAGCGCCTGGCTCTGGATTTGGACAACAATAACATCAATGACTATGGAATAAAACAGCTGCAACCTTGTTTCAGCAAGCTTGCAGTGATCAGGTAGGAGTCTCTGTATGTAAGCAGGTCCTTGCTTATCCTCTATTCCTGTAGTGGGTTCGTTCGCATTTCTTGTCTTTTGTGAGATAGGAGATTTGGAGGAATGCAAAGCAGGCTCAAAACTTAAAGAATAAGAGAAAGTTTATTAACAGAACTAAAAGAAAAAAAAGAAATAATAAGAAATTAAAGCAAACCCTCCTTTCCTCCAGCACCCCCCCTCCCTTTTTACCCAGTCAGCACAAAGGATAACAAAACATGTTTCTTGGTCAGCATTTACAGTTCTTAAAAGTCTCTCTACCATTTAAGGAAACAGAGGTCTCTTTCGCTTCTCGTGATTCCCAAAACTGCACCAGCCAACAGTCTGCCTGGAATATCTGCTGCCAGGAAAAAACATCTCTCCCATGGAAAGAAATTACCATGGGCCACACATGGGGTCTCCAGTTTAAGAATGGACAAATTCCAGCCTGAAAACAACAGCTCTCTTCTTCACAGAAATTTTGAAAGTCTCTCACAACTCCTCACAACTTCTGGGTAACCTGCCATGGTCACCTTTGTTTTCTCACACAGGCTGCACTCAGAATTTTTCATCCCCCCATGTCTTCAAATGGATTAAAGAGAAAAACAGTTTGGGATATTACAGTTCCTACTATGGTCTGCAGAAAGCAGTTTTAAGCTCCGCGTGGAAAGCACGACTCCACCCTCTTTCTTCCCCGCCGCCATCTCAGCTTCACTCACTTTCTCTCTGACCTTGAAGATGCCATGATGAAGAGTCTTCGATGTTCAGGCTTTACGGTGGAGAAAGCCTCGCTCCTTTTTATGCTGCTAGCTGCTCAGTGTTTGTCTTTCAGCTCTATCAGCTCCCGCTGGGTCTCCACGGGCCATGTGGGGGTGGGGGGCGGAGAGAGTTCGCCCATCCTCAGAAGCCAGGCCGGGTGGTTTCAGCTATTGCAGCAGTTTATGGTTGTTCCGCAGCTGCCCGGGGCTCTGAGGGGCTCTCCCGCAGGCACCCAGGGCTGTGCCCCGACACCGGGGAAGGAGAGGCCTGAGGCTGCTCCGAGAAACAGAGCCTCAGGGCCCATCTTTCCCCCCTCTCCCCATGGGAAGCTCCAAACAGAAAGGGAATTTCCTGTGTCTCCATAGGCTTAAATATGGAAATTTCGAAAAGTGCTTCTGGTTAAAAGATCTGTCCATCAACTCAGGTTCAACCTACCACAATTCCAAAAACTGGTGGGCTGAAGGAACTGATCTCGGAAGTGGAGAAAGATGAGGATAACTGCTGCTGGAAGTTAATGGTTCAAATCTTCTGAAATCTTTGTTCATTTAATCACAGGAGCACGGGGTTAATTACAGGGATAAGCTGTAAATTTGGAAACCAAAATGGAAAGGGTGGTAAGAAGTCCTTAGAAGCACAGACTGTTTAAACCTGTAGGTTTAGTTAGCTCCATCTCAAATTGTTTTGTCTCAGAAGAGGAGTTTTATGAGAGAAGGTGCTTAAGGGAAAAAGGAAACAGAAGGGCATCCTCCATTATCTGAAGATTGCCTGAGGCCGTCTCTGCCCTTGGTCATAAGGGGTAAGGGAGGATCTGCTGTTCACAATAACCCTTGATCAGAAGCTCTGAATTTCTTGCTTTTGCATCCTGCCAAAATGTCTGGCTTTCATAGGACAAAAGCTATCACGTAATAGTCCATAAAAGGATGTAATTGACGTCTTCAGATGTGGTCTTTCCCTGAGGTGATGTGAGGGGAGGACGTGGCTTGGTGTGAACAGGGAGAACTAACTCCCACCTCTAACATCACAGGCCAGATTGTTGCACCTCCAGCCCTTTGAGGTTGTGCCATATAGCTATATCTTATTTGTCCAAACATTTAGGTGCAGAAAATCAGGAACTTCATATATATCTTTTTTAAAGCTCCTTCAGCCTCATGAGAATGTTTTTTTAGCAACTGGATTTATTCCTCCTGTTTGGCTGCGCTCTGCCTCGTTTTCCTCTAGGAATAAATCAAAGCAAGTGACACTTGGTTTTTTTCCAGTAATTTGCAAATTGACTGACCTCCCAAGAGAAAGCAATAAGGAAACTCCTGGGGAAAATGCATAAGTATGTAAGACAAAACAAAGAAGAAAATGCCAGCCTTTGATTCTTTGTGCCTACCACGTGATCATGCCATACACAGTGGCACAGTGGCTGGAGATGGTGTTAAGTGGCACTTAACACCATCTCCAGCACCAAAACAGTCTTTTAGGTTGCCTTTTTGTCTTTAGGGATCTTCAGATGCTGGAACATTCATTTCTAATAAGCAATTTCTGCAGGTCAGGAAATGTTTCCAACAGCTTAACTATCCCTTTCAAAGACGCAGACTGTTCTGATCTGTAGAAATTGGCTGATTTCTCCTGTGTGCTAGTGCATTCCAAAGGGACCAGGTTGCTAACTAGCAAAGGCTAGGGAGGCTGTTGCTGATAAGGGACTCTCAGCAGGAAATCTTCAGCTGCTGAGTTTGTGTACAAACTAAATGTGGTCAAAATGTTTTCACAGGGACAGCTTTACCCAGAAAATGTGATTCATGGCAATTGGAATGCTTCACTTGAACCTGTCCAATTAGTGTAGGTGAAAAACCTCAAGAAGTTACAAAAAAAAAAAAAAGGCAACAACAACAAAAAAAACCCACCTCAAAACAACAGTGAGAAGTATTTTTATTCTGTGAATGACTGACATTGATTTGTTTCATGTCTGGCTGGGACAATAAAATTAGAAACATCTAGCACACCCATGGGATCACAGTTCTGTTTTCTGGCCAGGGCTTTTCACAACCTTTATTTGGTGAAGCCTGAATGTGTTGTGACTTTCAAGATGTCTGGCTTTCACTATGTACTCAGAGAGAAGATTGCAAGACTAGTAGTTTGGACATCTTGCTTTTGCTAGGGTGTTAAGCAGACTTTCTTCCTGAAATGACAGTAAGCACAGGAGGAGGGTGAGATGTTTATCTGGTGTCTGACTTCCTACATTTTATTGTTCTCAGTTCTGTGGACAGCTTCCAGAGCATTACCTAGGAGATCCGGGGTTTCTGATTTTTATCAGTTTTGGAGTGAGCCATTTAAAGCTGAGCTGACATTTCCCTTAACAGCTTTTAATATGTGGCATAAGGACCTGTTAAAATATCAGAGGAAAATGCATAGGCCTCCAGTCATTTGTTAACTCATGGGTTATGAACACTTGTAATATGTATTGATTCAGACTTTTCATTCCCTTCTTTCCAGGCTCAGTGTAAATCAGGTCACAGATCACGGTGTAAGGATCTTGTATGAAGAACTCTCCAAGTACCAAATTGTGTCTTTCTTGGGGTATGTACCCACTTGGGAGCAAAACACTCAGCAGTGATACTAGAAAATAAATCTCCAACGCTGACAGTACTGACACAGCAGCGGTGGGGTGGAAACTACAGTTACCTCCTCATTTAAGCAAAGCAGCTTTTTGTGTCAGAAATTATTCTGTAACAGTTCACTGGGACAAGGACCACAGCTTCCTTTCCCATCACACTCCCTCACAGCCTCCTGCTGGCATCAAACCCTTCTGTGACACAGTGTGGACCACTGTCAGGTTACTGAACTGTGTGGGCATGCTAATTTTATACCAAAAGCCTTCTGCTGTGGGAGAGTGTGCAAGCAAGAGAGCGTGTGCTTTGTAGTTACAGCCTTCTGTTTTCTCTGCTGTAAACTGATTTATTTCAACTATGCAAAGCAGATACAGCTTGGTAGAGACTGGTGGCAGGAACATGCAGTTTCAAGTGTAATGTTCATGATACCAATTTCTTTCAAGAGCTTAATTAGTTCTTAATGAAGTTGAAGCTGGAAAGCATGTTAGCTCTGACTTCCTGCTCTTGGTTAAGTAGATACATAAAAATGACTCTTTGAAAGGTGAACATGAATACCAAGAATAGCTTTTTTCCTCCAGTGCCCTAATCTAAGTACAACTGCTCAGGTATCTGCTCTTCAGTAGTATTTGCAAGGGGATTTTATGACTTTTAAAAGACCAAAAGTACATTATGGTGTTTTCTCTTTTGACTTATCTTCTGGCAGTATTATTTCTGTATGAGCACAGAAATAAAGGGAAGCTTTGTTTGCTTGTGGAGACCATTTATTTAAAGAATTATATAAACATTCATGATTTGCAGTCTGGTCTCCTTATATTTTATATCTAGCCCATCACAATATGAATTATATATCAAAATAGAAATACAAGCAACTGTGAATATGTACAAAGCCTTACAGAAAAGATAGATGCTATGTGTGCATCATAAAACATTCAGGTTGTAAATATTTAACAGCAGTAATAACCTATTTTTACCAATATGATTTTTCTTTAAGCTTATACAACAACCAAATCACTGATGTTGGAGCCAAATATGTTGCAAAACTAATTGAAGAGTGTTCAAGCCTGGAATATGTTAAGTATGTTGGATTTTTTTTCCTTTCTACAGTATCCTAATTAAGGTAAAGCATCTTGAAATGGGAGGGAAAGTAGAAAAAAAGACAAAAATTGTGTTTGAAATAAAATATAATTTAGGTTGCAGTTGTATTTTTTTTTTGCAGTAGTCTAGCAGTGGATGGAAGCAGGCAAAACTCTTGATTCCATAATTTTTTCTGGAATATAGTAGTGAGTTAAAGGAGTCCATGAGACCTGTTCTTTACCTAAATCCAGTCTGAGCACCTGAGCGAGGCTGAAGTTGTGCATGAACCTTGCTGCTGCTTCCAGTAGGCAAATTCCCTTGGATTTAGTACCAAGCTTTTTAGTGTCTGATCTTTTATGGGCCACTGGGGTCAGGCTGTGTTGGTGTCATACCTCAGCTCTGGAATTCCCCAAATTCACTTGGTGAGTTGTTCCCTTTCATTCCTGGAAGCTCCCCAGATAAAAGTGTCTGGCCATGCACATTGGTTGGACATAAAGGTAGATCATTATCCAATGGTTTAATTGTGCGTATAGCAGAAACCAGAGGTAACTGCAGCAATGTCAGCCTTTGGTAGCAATGTAGGAACAGGCAGCCAGGGACTCTTGGGTTCTTGTCCTTGTTTACCACTGACTTGATCTGAAACCCCACTATAGCCACATCTTTCCTACTTGAAATATTTGCAGAATTTTGAAACCCAGGAGCACTTTGGTTCTTTCACTGCTTTGACAGTGCTTTGCTTATTTAATGTAGCTTTCAAAAAAAAGCCTGTTGAAAGATGGTTACTTTCAGGCTGCATAGTAACCCTAGAGATTATTTTGAGATGGAGTGCACGTTCATGTGCCCAAAGTCAGCCAAACAAGACAGTTTTATGTAAATGTAGTGGCTTGGGGAGGGTTGGGGGTTTGGTCTGTTCTTTAAATCAATCTATATGCAATTAACTCTCCTTTGAACTCCAGCCATTTGATATCCACAGAGGCCAAAAATAGAAAAGGCCTTGTGTAAAATGCCAGCTGGAGTCCGTGACTGCTGCACTGACCTATGCCACTGCCTAGAACCTGTGCTTACAACAGAAAGACTTGAAATTATTGCAGTCTGTGCTTATCAGCTGCAGTCTCCTCTGGAAACACACAGTCCCTGTGGCATCATGAAAATGTTCTGTTCCCTGTGGCATCCTGAAACATGCTGTATGTAATTCATGAGGTCTATTGCAACTGCTGATATTCTGAATTATATTAAAAACGAGGCTGGGGTCCTTGCCCTGAGGATCGGTTCCTAAAGCTCATTTCTAACATACTGACCACCGAACCCAAGACTCTGCTGTAATACTTCTGATTTGGAGGGCTGACATGCAAAATATGCAAAAGGCAACATAAAATTATGTCTTTTAGTCAAAGGTCAAGTGCCTGCAGTATTTTTTTACTCTGGGTTAATCTTTGATAACTGCAGGTAGCCTCCAGAGTTAATTAGCCTTAAATACTTTTGTGGCTTTCTGAACTGATGTTGTGATAGCTGCACAGCTGTAAGTGATGCACCTCATCAATTTATGTATTTTGTGCAGAATAGGAGCAAACAAAATAACAAGCGAAGGAGGGAAGTGCCTTGCCCAGGCCATCCAGAAGAGCAAGACAATGTTTGAAATTGGGTAAGTTCAGTGCTAAGGAGCAGAACTTAGGGCTTGATCTTGGCAAGGCACCTGTAAATCCCTTAGGATTCCTTTTTTTCATTCTCACCTTCTCTCCTCCTGCTATTCCTTCCCTCCTCAACAGGAGCATTGGAACAAATGAGTGTAGAGGCATAGCCTCATTCTCCATGGAAGAGGAGGGCTGCTTTGTTGTTCTTCAGTTCACACAATGTTTGGGTTGGGTTTAGGCACCTGGTTTTTTTTTCTTTTTCACTGTTCAGACAGAACTTTAAAGGAGAGACAAAAAAATCAAGAGGAGAGTATTTAAAGCTAGCCACTTTCTTTATGGCAGCACAGCTCCTCTAGAAATAGTTATTTTTTAGTGTGTGTAGTTTTATGACAATTGGTACTGCACCTAGTTATTGAGTGTCATTGTTACAACTGTCAAACCTTCTGCATCACATCCTGATAAAGTTGTGAGCTGGGAGAATAAAAAGGAATTCATATTATCCTTTTCTCTTAGTCTGTCCCTAACTGCAGAGTCTGCTATTATTGGAGAGAGATCTGAATGTACTCCAAACCTTTAGTTCCTGCCCTCTTTCTCATGAAAGATGCTAGTTTTGATGTATTTTATTTATTCCCCCCCCCACTTCTGGCAAATCCCGGTTTCTCTTTTCACTCTACAGAATATATTTCTTAAAATTTAGTACTTGAATACATGGAATGAAAACCTCTGCTTGGCCATTGTGAAAATCACAGTAGCCGTGAACATGAAAATCAGATTTGTACAATCAGATTTTTTGCCTTTAATTTTGTTGTTCTACAACATTTCACAAGTGCAGTGAACAACCTGCACACTGCCATATAGCTGGGTCTGCTGTGCTGTACTTGCTGTAATTTCAGTGAAGGACTCATATTTTCTCCTGTAGAGGAAATGATCACTCCAAATGGATTTAGGATAGCTTGGACAGAAATGTTTAAATAGCAAAGTGCACTGGGTCTGAAGGACAAGAAAATTCTGGGGAACTTACTGGAAGTCCATGTGTTTAGATACCACAGAGTTCAATTGATTTTAAAAGAGCTGCCAACTAATTACCCATAAGATGAGTGTGGCTCTGAGTCATCAAGCCAGGATCCCTGTAAAAAACCCAACATTTTAAACCTCAGCAGAGGTGTTTTCAAACCTCATAATACAGGGTGAATTTTCAAAGTGGTTAGTCTGCATAGAAAGGATTTGACCAGATACTCCTAGTCTCTGATCAGATCTCTCCAGCTTGTACCACGTTACCTTCTCTCACAAAATAACCCTTTGTGTAATCAAGGGTGGTTTTTGCCATTGGAAATACTGTTCCTTACCAATGTGCAGCAAGGTGATCCCAAAAGCACTCCTGCTGCAGCAGGCTGTCTCCCCAAGCTGCCTCTGTGCTATGGCCTGAGGGTACTGGTGAGTCAGCAGAGGCTACTGGTGTGGTGTGCAGGGAGTGGAACATACCTGCCTCAGTGGGGAGGGTACCTGCCAGGTTTCTCACAAGCCTGAAAGACTGTGAAATAATCTGGAAGGAGGGGAGGGGAGAGAAACCAGGAGAATGCACTGCCAAGACTCAATAGAGCAGCACAACTGATATCTCCTGTTCTCCTCTCTTCACTAGGATGTGGGGTAATCAAGTTGGAGATGAAGGAGCAAAGGCATTTGCAGAGGCCCTGAGGAACCACCCCAGGTTAACAAATGTGAGGTAAAACACCTGCAGAGCCAGGCAGCTCTGTGTAGTGCTGGCTTTTCCATCCTGCTGTGAAGGAATGACTCTTCCCACCAAGTGTTGGCTTGGAATGCCATCCAGTATTGGAGCCTTTGCTGTGCAACCAAGAGGTCCCTGGTGCAAGCAGGAGGCCAGGCTCTGTCAAAAAGCCCTGTGCAGCCATTAGGCAAGTTAAAAATACCACAGGACTGGCATCCTTTTCTCTATCTGCACCTCCTCCCCTCATGCTGCACAGAGTTCTGGCATTTGTGAAGGCACATGGTCAGTGGGTGCCATTTTGATCTGGGAGTATTAGCAGAAGGAGGCACCAGCTGTCACAGAATGGGGTTCCAGTGAGCTCAGTATTAACAGTTTCTATTGAGAAGGTGCATCAGCTCTTACAAAGGACTTTTTAGCCATCATATGTTTGGGTAGGGGCTGGGACATTCTTACATTTGGGCTCATCCCGTACTCCAGTGGAGCTACACCACTACACAGTCAGTGCTAGTGAGATGATGTCCTCACTGGAGTTCAGGGATGGATCTCAAACCAGCCTTCTGGAAGCCGTAACACAGGTGAGGTTGGAAGCACAGCAGGAGGAGAAGTCAGCAGTGTTAAACAGCCCATTCCTTGCTAGACCTTCAAATGCTGGCTGGAGATTTAAAGATGTTTTGGAGTCCCTCCAACACAGCTGGAGCAGTGGGTTCATGGTGACCCTTTCCATTTGTCTCCCAGTTCCACTGGCCTCCACGGTGAGGGAGCAGACAAGGCTCCTTAGTTTCCCCACAAGGTGGCACATAGCATTAGTTTCTTCAGAAATACTATGGGAGTTTGGGGATCTCTGGAGAGTTTATTGCTGCCACTTCAGATCCAGGGATTTCAGAGCTGGTGCCTTGTCCTCTTTTCTGCAAGCAAGTAGTCGAGCTTAAAATTTAAAAGCTGAACAGGTGCAGTGACCTAGATATATTTAAACTTAAGAGCCATCTGAAATAGCCATCTTCCCATAATTGTGCAATCCATCCAGGATGCATCAGACTTGAAAGAAAACATTTTGAACTTGAATCAGAGCTCAGGGATTCTCAGACGAGAGCAAATATGCTGATGAATGTGTTTGCAGAAATAAGAGGAGTAACTGTGCTGTCTCGAGCTCGCGTTTGCTGGCACTTGTGCAAGGTGAATCCTCTGCTCTGCAGTATACTTGCTCTTGACTTCATTTCTTATCTCCCTCTGGTTAATCTTGCTCCGTGATTTGAATTCATAATAAGCACCTGTGGTAGCTTTATGTGAAGACCAAGGGAAGATAATCGCTACTACATCAGTTTACTTTATATGCCATTTTTAGGCCCAGTCATGATGGACTGAGAATATCCAGTTTAAGCTGAAGCTGGGAGGGACTGATGCCAAGACATACTTGTGCCATTGCTCTACTTGATTCCCCTTTCTACCTTTTCTGAGGCCTTGCATTATTTTGAGGGGGGAGATGCTTTTTGAACTCCAAAAGCCCAGAGCATATATTTTAACTGGATGATTTTGCCAATGTCGATTCAAAGAATGAAGGGCAGACTAAGAAATGTTTGTGGTTTGTAATGGAAAGCATTTACAAGCTCATCTCTCCATACACAACAGAAGGTGTTGTATTTGGAAGAAGAATGAGATATTTGGATGCCTGAAGGACTTGAAGGACATAGTGCCTACAGTTCCTACAGGGATGACAAATGCATGTAAAAACCTGTGTACTGCTAAGCACAGCTCTTTGTCCTTGTTAAAAGCCTTGACTCTCAAAATTACTGGGTGCAACTCTGCTGTCAGGCCCCAGGAGCACAACTCACTGACAGCAAACCTTGTGGCCTGTATGATAGACCTGCACTCGGGCTGCAGCCTGTGAACTGCTTTCACTTGTAAAAGTTGTAAGGACTCAGTGGTTTGTGAAGCATGTGAGCCTTTGAAACACACAAAGGCTGAGCTGTACAACTGGGAAGGAGATCATCCAGGATATTCACTTGTGTTTGGCAGTGGGAGAGCCAAGTGATGGTGTTTCCTAGACATTTGTATCTTTACTTCACAGTCTCGCATTCAATGGCATTACAACAGAGGGAGGCAAAAGTATTGCTGAAGCCATGCAACACAACAACTCCGTGAGGATATTCTGGTAATTGACAGTGTGGTCTCTTTCTCCTCTTCTTCCTTTTCCAGAGCAAAATCCTGTTATATTTCCTCCAATCCCAAGGCCCCTTCTACTCTCCCCTCCACCTTCTCTCCCTCCCCTCATCCCCTATGCTTTCACTATCAGTAAGCTATAAGATATCGCTTTGGAAGAATGTGGACATGAGTAATGGGTCAGCAGCACATGTACTTTGGGATACATTCCAATGACCCAGTGTCATGCCTTGCTCTGCTCCCTCCATCTTGCTTTCCCCATTTTCTCTCATTTCCATCATCTGAAGTCAAGTTCTTTGGCCTCAGTTTCTGCACCTCTTCAGTGTCGTCTGTACCTTTTCCCACTACACCTCATCCACCTTTTAGACACTAAAGCATCATGTCAAAGTATCACTAGAACATTGCTCAGAAAATAAAGATCTGATACTTGTCTCCTTTACCTCCAGGGCTTCTCTTCAATATCTCTTTGTGTCCAGCCTTTACAAATTGCTCAGGGCAGGAACAGCACATCCCCCTTTGGCTGTCTAAAGCTAAGTCACAGACAAGCTGCAAAAACATCCTAAGTGAACATTTTCTCTCCCACTTAGGTTGACTAAAAACGAGCTGGATGATGAGGCAGCAATGAGTTTTGCAGAGATGCTGAAGGTCAACAAGAAACTGGTGCATTTATGGTGAGTTACATTCCACAGTGGCACAGGCTCTTTGGCAGTCACTACATTAAAGCTTCACCTTCCAAGTCTGTGTAGGTCACAGTAACAGCTTCTGTGCATGGTCTGGATGCAGCTGACTGCTTGTAGACAGTTCTAACGGGAAGTTAATAAAGCTGCTGTCTAGCATTTGGAACCTGCTTTCATACAGGGAAAAGTTCAAGCTGTTTCTGGTAACTTTCAAACTAATGATTGATTTCATCTCTCGTTAGGGGAACAGTACTGGCCTCAAAATCAAAAGTTCCAAAAAAAAACCCCAAAACCCAAGCAGGCAGCTAGAATAGAATAAGGTTATTACAATTCTTTCTGTTTATCATCATACTATGAAAGTAGCTCTTCAACCAGGAACCTACATGACAGACACTTAAATACATGTCCCATTTGCCCGATGCTTTCTTTTAGGGCTAGCAGTACACTGATGCAAGACACTCATCTCTAAGGCATCAGTCCCAGGAAACCAGGGATTATTTCCAGCAATCATAATGAGACTTAACTACACTTCTAAGAAAACACAGCATTGGCTTTTCTAATCCAGAGGTTGCCAATGGATGGAGTTGGGCAGATGTGAGCTGTAAAACAATAGCCATCCATTCATTTCGAGTGATCAAGGGAACATCAGAAATGGAGTCCCTTTACAAGCTTTGCAAAGACTTGGCTGACCACACTCTAGCACACTCCCTGTATTAATCCTAGTTCCAGCCCCTTAGGAAGCATTTTGGCTGTCATGGGTGCCAAGTACTTGCAGCCTCTTTTGAAAGCAGCAGAAGCTGTGGTGCCCATCACCCTGAAAATGAAAAGGCAGTGGGGGAAGTGCTTGACTCCTTTGTGCACAGCTGCAGATACAATTCACTGAGCAGTTTGGGTTGAATTCATAATAAAACTTCCTCCAGCCAAAGCCGGCATAGTAATCGAGATAAATCTCTTTGCCATGGCTCAGTATTGTCCAAGGGTTTCTGCCAGTGGACAAATTTATATCGTACTTTGTTGATTACACCAGTGGATACCTCCAAAAGGTGGTGACCTATATAGATAGCTGAACTTGAGGCAGTTAAAGTCTTTTTCCAGTAGCTGAAAGATTCTACTGGATCCCTTTGCATTTTGATTCATATACCAAGTGCAGAAACTCCTTTAATGGGAATGCCTCCCTCCCTCCCTCTCTCCTTAAGAGATTGTTCAATACACTCCAATTTTCAGCCTCATCCTGAATCCTGAGGGATTCATGCAACCAGTCACATGGAATGGTACAGCTATGGGGCTCACCATGGTAGACTGAAAGGTGAGTATTGAATTAGGCTAGGCTGATGAGTATTTTTATACTCATGCAGACGAGTGCCCTTTGTTCATCTTTAGCTAGTGGGATGGTCTACAGTGGTTAATAAGAATTACTTACTGCTTCATCAGTTTCACTGCTTGAGGATCTTATGTATCTTTTTTTTTCTTCCCTGAGCTCAGATGAGACATAATTTATAGTTGGTAAGTTGGCTTCACTGGGACTTGCTCCTGCTTATACCAGAGTCAAAATCAGTGCTTTATTTTTTCAAAGATCTTGCTGGTCTGATACACAAGACTGGAGGATTTGGCAGCTTCTAGATCATTACTGCTAAAACACTAGGCCAGCACAGGGTCTGTACTCAGAATTTTCTGAACATCACTTAAAAATGTCTCACAGTCTTCTTAGTAAGAAAGTAGAGGTACAAGGTTTGTCTGTCTCAGTCCAAGTATCACAATCCCATACCGCTAGTGAACAGTTCATAGCAGAAATCTGTCAGCTGTGTAATTAAAATTGCTCAGTATCTCCAGAATGCAACCACATGCAAGATTAAAAGGAAAAGATCGATACTCTGAGCTCTGTTTTTGAAAGTGCATGTGGGGCATTTGACCAGTACTGTGTACCATTCTTGCAGATAAAATCACAGTCATTTTCTTGTGGCAGACAGCTTTGCTCCTTGGTGTCAAGCTGAGCGTAGGTTGTGCATGTGATGCAAATTAGTTTGCATGTTAGATTGACTTGAAATGGTTTTTTTTTTTAGGCTTATCCAAAATCAAATTACAGCCAAAGGGGTGAAGTGCCTCAGTGAAGCTCTCAAGGAGAACACGACTATTCAAGAAATCTGGTAAAGGTCCCTTTCTCAAAGGCTCACTCTGTAAACTTTCTTTCCCTTTAAAACCCTACTGGCCTTACTACTTCCCAGCCTAAAAAATTCAGAGCAAGTTTATGTGAGGCAGGGGTTGTAGTTCCAGCTGTGGATTTCAAACAGGTAAAAAGCCACTGCCATTGGAACATTTCCTTGTGTGTTATGAATGTCAGGCAGTTTTCTTGGTTCACATCTGTCTGTACCACTGATTTGCAGAACGTTTGTGTTTGCAGAATCAGGGCCTGAATTTACAGACCAAGTTTTGCTTGTCCTGTTGTTCTTATTTTTAAACTTCTGAACATGTTCATGCTTTTCAGGACCTAAATGCCAACAAGCAGGAGATGGTTACCTTTAATCAGCATTACTAGTCTGGTTCGTAGAATTTGTGCTTGGATTTTTTTGGGCAGTGCTCCAAACCCACTGAAAGTGCTAAGCTACAAGAAGATTAACTTTTTGTAGGGTTTGTTTGTTTTAGATTAGGTGGGCATCACATAGTCACACGTGTACATTTAAGGCAGAAAGCCAAATACCACATTCCTTCCCTCACCTCAGGGAGCTCAGGAGTCAATAGAACTGAGCTGGTTTTAGCACTGCTGCTTTATTATTGAACATGAAATTTATTTTTAAATATATGTATTTGTTTTAGTGAAAGGACACTGAATTCTTGCTTAGAAAGACAATGACTCACTGTCTGACTAGTGTGTTCCCTGGAGATGTGGAAGAGGTACTTTTTTCAAAAGCCACTGTCAGCTTTCGTCTACAGAAGTGGCATCCATTCCCCCTCAGATCGTTCTGAATCTTCAGACCGAAATCTGTCTTTTGATTCTGTCCTGAATGTTCAGAGGCATTCATTAACCGAAGTAATTTCATAAATCTGAATGGTTTAATGGATTTCAACATTTCTGAGAGCAGCACTTAACCAGGCTGCTCATTTTCAGGGGTGTAAGTATCAATGTAGGTTATCTTTATGTAGCCAGAACTGAAAATATTGCTGTTAATCATTTCACGTTAATAATGCCTGAGTACTTCACAGAATTTTCTTCCCATATTGTCATGGAAGACACAAAATGCTCTGGAGACTTTAAATGTCTTTAAACCAGCCCACTGCACGGTAAGAACCTTTGTCAGCTGTGTGCTGCTTGCTGAAATGCAAACAGCTGGGTTCCCAACACCAAGTTCAGTTACTGGAGCTTAGGTGTGTGTTCAGGTTTTATTTCTGAGGGAGGAACCTTGTTCCTCAGATGTGCAGTGGGAACAGCAGTGCTGTATCTGGCCTGTCTAACGCCCATTCCCAGTTGTGTGCCCTTGAGAAGCGTGCAGCCCATGTGGCATTGCAAACCTCTGCACCAAAGCCTTGGAAAAACAGAAGATGGGGAACAGTCACTACCCTTTCACATCCCTTTTGTTTTACTACTCCAGCTTGAACGGGAACCTGATAAGCCAAGAAGAGGCCAAAGCTTTTGAAAACGAAGAGCGGATAATTTGCTTTTGAATGAGGACTTTCCCATTTTGCCAAGCTGGTGTTAACAAAAGTTACTCCTACGCTTGGACTGCAGAGTTTATAAAGGCATAAATCTACAGTGCTCATGGAAGGAGAGAGATACGCAGTAAGCTGCCTTTTTATGAACACACCACACTCCCTCAGCTCCATCCCTTACCCTGCCTGTTATTCTTAATCCTTTTGGTGAGTGGGAAGTTGCCTGGGTAAATAATTAATGTTTGTTCGGTGCTTTGAAGATGAAATGCGAAGTGTTAACAGACTAAATCCACTGGCAGGTGTATGCATTTTGATAACTGAGTTTAGATTTATTCTGTACAGTGATGTAAATAATAACTTATTTATATACGTAAATAAAGACACACACGTATACATATGCAAGAAAGGGTGCAAGATGCACAAACTCCACCAGCTCAGAGTATTACCTGCCTCAGAATTGAAAATGAATATACACAGCTTTACCAGAAACAGTATCTATAGTAGTTGCTTGGTGTCAATGTTTTGAACATGAATTCCTTCTTCCTGCCTAGAAATTAGGTCCCTATTTCTCCACTAACTACAGGCAGGGTTGTAGACACTGCTTTTTGTTGTTGTTGGGGTTTTTTTGGATGGGTAGAAATGGATGCATCAGCCTCAGATTACTTTCAGTAATCTTTTTTTCCCATATCAAAGCCAATCCATTTCCTTTTGTGCAACCAGGAGTCCTTACTGCCATCACTGTAAAACCATAACATTGGCAGTAAACCACTTCTGCTTCACATTTCCAGAGGGCCGCATGGAAACAGCTACCTCCTGTTTCCACAGTGCTTGTTCTGGGGAGGGGGTCTGGAGAGAAATGTGAACAATTAATTAGCAGGCTGTTCATTGCCTTGGCTCCTGGCCTGGACACCATGCTGGTGGCACTACACCAATATCATGTTGCCCAGCATCGGTGGGGAGAAAGGACGATTGAAAATCAACTGCATCAAGTAGAAATCCCTTCTCCCAGCAACAGGCAAGCACACAGGAGGACTGAGATTGGCTTGGAAAGCTTTTAGTCTATGCTTGAATCAGTGGACAGAGCAAAGCAAGGGGCAGTAGTAATAATAAGGACCAGCAAGAAAACATTATCCTTCCCCAAATTATTATTGTTCAGGGAATGTAACTTTAGATGCTTTAAAAGAAACCAGTTTGCACAGGAGTGATGTATTTGATTATTTTTTGTGGGAGCTTTATAAACTCAAACTCTCCCCCATAGTGTAGGAACATAAAATGGAAAACTGTGAGCCATTTTCCTTCCTTCTCCCATGTTACCACCCCCACCAAAACTTTGAGAAACAATTCTCGAGTTGCTGACTAACCCTCAAAACCTTGGTAGGCTGGAAGAAGAATATCTAGTTAAAATGCCAAACCAGTGAACCCTCACCTTCCCATCTCCCAAATCTGCCCCATGAAGCAAAGAAAATGCTTGCTTTGCAGGTCAGAACTTCTCCATTTCCTGTGTGGTAGCAGACCTTTCCCAGTCCTCAATTCTGTCTACTCCTTTCAGCTCCCTAACACATTTTAAAATACTCATAGGGCTTCTCACAAAACCTGAAGTTGTAAAGAAAAAAAGGGAAGAAAACCAACTCAGTTATTTTTCAGTGGCTTTTCCTATGTGCCTGTGGTATCAACACTGATTTTTCACAGGGAGACAGATGAGGTTTTTCAACCATGCCAGAGGGAACTCAGCTAACTTGAATGATTTCTGCACCTGAGCCATTTGTTTACTGAAGCAAAAGAGCACACAGTTACAGATGAGCTGGATTTCAATTGCCAAAACATCTGCCAAAGCAAAGCCTTTAAAGACTTTTCAGTGACTTTAAAAAATCAGAGATGCATGCACCTTGTCAAAGTGTGATTTGCCAGCCTACTCTGATGGAAGGGAGAAGATACTGGTATAAGGAAGGGCCTTCACCAGAGGTGTCATTTGCCTGTGTTTGAGGAAGTGTGCTCCTACTTTGCCCTAATCATGGTATTATTTGCTCATTTACCAGGTGGAAAATATATTTAAAACTACAGTTTCTGTCCTCATTTCATTAAGCGACTAAAATAGCTCCCCCAAGGCTTTCCGGTGCACTCACATCTGCCCCTTTTTTGGGCTAGAGCAGCCTTTGGTGTTGTTTGCAGTGACAAGCTCAGCCCTGTTGCAAATCTTGTTCCATACCTGGCTGTTACAAGCTGGGCATCCAGGGGGTGTTTTCAGGGACAGAAACATTTACAGGGCTGCAGCAGCTAAGTGCAGCCTCAGGGTGGTGGCAGCATCAAGCCCAGCTCCATGTAGGACAGAGTTTGGCACCAACTGCAGTGCCAGAGACAGAGACAGAGCCAGTCACAGCCACTCCTCTCAGAGGTGATTTTGGGCAGCAAACACTTGTTTGGACTGGGCTGAAGGTCGGAGCACAGCTCACTCTTGGTTTGACAAAACCAAGGGGTTTCATAGCATCCTGCTGCTCCCAGCTCACCCAGAGCAGGGGGTCTGCTTCCCAGAGCACATCACAGCTGTGGGAGTCACGCTGGGCTAACTGGTTGCTGCTCTGGGAGCAGCCAGACGTCCCTTGTTCATTGGCACAGCATTTCTGGCTGAAGCTCTTGGTACTCTTACCAGCCTGTTTGTAAGGGGCATTGGAGCAACACTTCTGCAGCTTGCAGTGAGAGCCTTGTTTACTCTGAGACAACCATAACTTTTTTAAGACTTGTTTGTAATTTGCTGAAGCCTTCTCTGTACACTGCGTCATGTTTTTGCCCTCGTCCACTGTGATAGTAAACAGCTTTTTAAAGAACAAGCTGCCCTCAAGTGCTCGGGCTTTGCTGAAGCCCTGTCAAGCAGACAGGATCTTTTTGATTTTTTTAGGCTGGATCAAGATGGGACAGTGACACCCCAACTAATTCTGGCTGCAGACAAGAGAGGGGAGCTGCGACAGCTGGAGAAGGCTTTTCACAGCTGCCTCTGCCCGTGAGGGGCCCTTCCAGCAGCAGGTGCCAGTCCAGTTAGGGGCAGCGAGGGAAAGCACAGTGGTGCCTCAGGGATGTGCTGCAGCCACGCTGTGCCCCTGTAGTCCTCCTGCCACACTGACTGCAGGAGCTCTTTGCATTTCCACCTGCTGCTGCTGGGGGCAGAGACTTGCTGGCTTGAGGTGTTACCACTTGAATTTGGCTGGTGCAAGCTGTGTGTGTTTACTGGTGCCAGATGACACCAGTAGCACGGAAGGGAGCCCTGTCGCAACGCAGTGCAGTCCTGCTCCAGTCACACAGTGCCAGGTCTTCAGGAAAGGGTGTTTATGTGAGCCTGGTGTAGCTCACGTGTGTCAGATGTGTCTCCAGGTGCCAGACCCCAGTTTATGACTTGCAGGGCGGGGCAAGGCCATGCAGCCTTTGCTCAGCCACAGCCAGCGCAGGATCCCAATTCCACCATCCCATGCCGAGGGAGCAGTAGTGATACTGAAATACAGCAAGAGACCCATGCCTGCTTTTCTGTATCTTCATTCTGCTCCCTTACTTCAGTTCAGCAGACAAAACCAGGAGCCCACTGCAAAGCTGTACAAATGGCTGCAGTCAGGAGCAAAGACATCAGAGCCAGGAGAACAGCAGCGAAGGATGGATTTGCCATGAGGAAGGAGAGGTCACTGCAGAGTTTTCAGCTGATGGAACGAGTAATCTCGGCAGGAAAAAGCTGCAGCTGTACACAAAGGCCTTAACTGCTGCTTTAGTAGGTAGAAACAAAGGTAGAACAAAGCAGCAGGATTGTGCTATATGAAAATGGAGGCCAGGCTGGGAGCTGCCAGCTGCACTCAGGGATTCCAAATTTACTCGCAGGAGGAGGTTTCTCCTTGCTTGCTGGAGGTTCTCAGTTGCTCTGTGGGATAGGTCAGCCTTCTGAAAACACAGCGTAGCAACAGTGGCAAGTCCTTCCTCACTTCCAGAAGTGGGGACAAAGGGTGAGAGGATGCAGGGAGTGCCACAGGTGCCAGGGGAGTTCCCTCTTTCATCCGGGGAAATTGCTGATCAAATCCCCTGTGAATCTCGGCAGGGCTGAGGTCAACCAGTATTCATTCTTCACTCCCAGAGGTAAATGAGAGCATCATGATGGCAAGAGCTGCCGATGTTTGAAATAGCTGCCCTCAGGAACACAGAGGGACGTGAAAGCAGGGATGATGTTTCAGAGAAAACAGCAGCTTCAGCTTCAGGAGCATCAAGGCATGAGAGGTCACAGCAGGCGAGTTAAAGAATAAAAACTGGTCTTCCTCAGCCAGGGGCAAAAACTACCGTCATTGCTTTATACTGGGGAAGCAGGAAATGTCCTGTGCCCTTTGCAGATGGGGAGTCCCTGGGTGATGCACTGGAAAACAGCAGGTTTTGGGCAGTGCTGATGCCACCTCACCCACTCGAGGTCAGCACCTGCAGGGCTCAAGCAACCCTTTAGGGTGGCGAAACATAAATTCCTGCCAAACACAGGGCGTGCAGCTTCTGCTGGCACCAGGGCTGCTGGCAGGAGGGCTCCCAGCCGCCCCAGGAGGCTGCACATGGTGCAGTGCTGGTCTGAGAAAGGTGCCACGCTTGCCCATCCCAGCCGCCACAGAGGCAGCTGGCTCAGGAGGTGGCTGCTGGTGACACGGCTGGTGATGGGCCACTTCCATGACTGCAGCGAGTAGCTGTGCCCAACAGCAAAGCAGCCCTGGTGCAGAAGCATCCCCCTTGCTCCCGCGGGGCAGGGAGCCAGAGCTCCAGCTCCAGCAAACCCCTTGCAAACAACTCCATTATGCCCAGCCTCTCCTGTCTGGGGATTCCTCTTATGAACTGGAGGCAGCAACTTAATTAGTAGCTAAAGCCTCGCAAGCCGGGAGACTTGGACCTTACAGACTGGAGCAAATGAAGCTGTCAAGCTTTCATGCTCCCATTACCTGCCAGACACTTTAATCCTGAGTTTAGCAGATGTTAATCCTGGCCCGGCTGACTTGTGAAGAGGAAAGCCGCTCCCTTGACAAGTCACCCGGGTCTGCAGGGGGAGGGAGGGGGTGAGGAGACCCCAGCGCGAGGTGGGGTGGGACAGCCCCACGGTGCTCGTTCTCCACGGTGACAAAGCCCGGTGGGGCTCGGGGAGAGGCATGGCAGCTTCCCCTTCCTTCTGTTTGAAGCCGGCTTAAAGAAACAACTAGGAGGGGAAGTGGGGGGAGGTTTTGTTAAAATGTAAACGCATGTTCAAACAAAGCAATCTGTAAATAGGATGAAACAAAAGTAGGGCAGAAGCTCCACACAGAACATGACTCCAAAGATAATGGGCCAGATGCAGAGAGGCACCGGGCACCTGCAGTTTGCAGCGGGCTCCACTGAGGACATGTCCCTGCGCCTGCGATCTTCCTTCTCCACGCTCAGGCCTTTACAAGCAGTGACTCCTCTTGCGTCAACTGAGGATGGGGTTTTTGCAATTATTTTTTTATGTCAAACCCTCCTCCCTGCCACCATGCATCCCTGATCTCATCCCCCTCAGAAAACAGATGCTTTATTACTGGAAAACTCCGTCTCATTTGGCTTTTGCTGAGGCTCCTTCTTGCCCAGTGGCTAGCTGGCGAGGAGACAGCAGGAATGAGCTGCACAGCACCTCACAAGCAGTGCGCTCTGTGGCCTTGTTTGGCTTTTTAGACACCAGCACCCCTCTCCCTGCAGGGTGGGATGGAGCTGGGAGCCTCCTCTACTGAACAAACACACCAGGGGATGTTTGCAGACATCAGCAGGCTCCAGCCTGCACCCCCAGGCACAGACATTGCTCAAGTGTCATAGCCTCAGAAGGAGAATGAGACCTTACAGAACTGGGCACTCAAAAGCCAGGGGAGCAACTTCCCTGTTTAGCTCCTGCTGCTGCAGGGGACTCTTCCCATCTTCCTGCTCTCTTTGCTGCAGGCTGTGTGTTGTGTTTCCCTCTTTCTGCTAGAAACAACACAGCATGCAGAAGTGGACATGGACCACTGGCTGTACCAAACAACAGCGTGTGGTAGCAGGGTCAGACACACACACACATGTACAACATCCCCATCTATTGCTGATGGTTCCCAGGAACACCCTGAGGCCAGCACAGCATCCCAGTTCACCCTGCAGGACAAGCAACTTGGGGCAGAGGTGGCATGTCCCATGTCCCAACCATAGGGAGGAGGGTAGGATGTGATACCAACAGATGCCACTAATTTAAATTTCACACATGAAATCCTGTACCTACTGAACTGGAATGATTTCCAGCAGATTTTTCTGATGCAAAGCCAAACTCAGCTCTAACTAGTTATCAATTACTTCCATAATACAGCTCAAGACTGAGGAGGAAAACACAGAAATAACCAGCAGTGAAGGAATTCAGGCTTTCCAGAAGGTGGCTGGGGGGAGTGCCTGGGGAAGCGGGGAGGGGTGGTGGAAAAAAAGTTACTCTAACAAAAGATAGGAACATGTTCCTCCGTAATCACATCCAACTGTTTCTGGGTGCAGACTTGAATAATTCATGCATTACAGCTATCATCTCCCACAGAGACAATTGTGATGGTCCAGTTGTCACTGTGCTTTAGCAATAGGTTCAGCTACTCCCAGCCACACCAAAAGGCTTATCTCAAAAGTGGAGCAAGCAAGGACAGACACACAGCTGTGGGGGAACCTGTGCCATAAATCCATGCATCACATTCCATCAGCAGGTACTACCAGCCTGCACAAGTCACCCTGGCTGGGAGCAGCACCCTGTTGGGTTGAGATGCAATACACCTACGCAAGAAGCATCTCCTGCCTGGAGAGTGAACTCCTTTCATTTTCCCCCACATCCTCCACATAACCTTGGTGAAACGCACTTGGTTTTACTCAGAGCACCCACAGCTCCACTCCCAACTAGTGTAGGGGGAGAGGTGTAAAATCACACTTTCCCCACAGCAGACTTACCCCGTACACTATCCAAAACCACACGGCTCATCTGTGCTCCTGTCCTCATCTCACTTTACTGAGGGGCTGCAGCTCCCCAGCTGCCTCCAGGCCCAGCAGGAAGATCTGGAGTGGTAACGCAGCCAGCCAGGTGTCTCACACCCACAGCTACCTGCTGCAGGTGACCTGACTTGGAGAGCTGCAGCCACTGCCCCAGGAGAGAGATTCCAGGCAGTCGGCCTCACAGTGCTCTGCCCTTGCCAGGACGCTCCACTGGAGAACAATTTAACAGCCTCAGTGGCTCTGGGCAGAAATTCCCTCCTCCAGCAAAGTGCCTCTGCAGGAGCCTGTTACAGTAGCCTCCTTCCAGCTGTTTAGGGACAGAGAAGAGTGCTGGTGGACCACTGGGGACAAAGAAATCCATGCACTGCCCAGCCACAGGTATGCTGTCAGGGAGTCAGTTTTAAAGAGGCAACCATGAAGTGTTTTGGGAGGAAGCTAGAGTGGTATTCGGGTTCAATGAAACTGAAGGAAAGAGCAGCTGTTAAGCTACCTTGATGTTCTGATGGAGGTTCCCAGACCACAGGTGATGAGAAAGGAGTATTTGCTACCATCTTTGCCCCATATTCCTTTTTTCTTCTTTTGAACCACCCATGAGTTTCCCTACCTCCCACCCTGGCAACTCTAACTTATGCTAACCTTGAAGGCCATCATGTCTGCTGAAGATCAACAGAGGATGCATTAACCAGAGACATCTCACCTCCAGCCTCTAGCCATCCCCACAGAACAGCAGCTACATCAGCTCTCTTCTGCTGAGACCTTCCCTGGCCAGCTGGATACAAACCTGTCACATCACTGCCTGTGGGACAGGTAAAGAGTGAGAGGGACTCAGAGGGGCCAGAGGCTGGCTCAGAGGGTCTGCATTCCCACCTGCAGGACTGCAGACAGGTGAGATGCCAAGCTGCTTTTCTGGCTGTGACCCTACACCATGCATTGCTTTTCCTTCCTCTGCTCCAGCTGGGACTGCAGCACAGGCATACAAAGCTCTGTCCCACAGCAATGCCTCTTTCACCAATACTTAAAAAAAAAAAATCACCTGGAAGTGTGAGGAAAACTGTGCTTCAAAAGATTTATTACATATATTTGTACATATTTTACATGAATGGAATGTTAAACATACAACCTAAAAATCAATAAAAAAATATTTTCATTCATGATTATGTACTGGCAAACCACTGAAAAGAGTACCTTAGAACAACTTAAGTCAACTTGCAATCATACTGCTCAATTAAAAAAAAAAACACCAAACCAACAAAACAAACAAACGTGTTACATTTACATTAGACATTGCAAATTACATTCTGGTTTCTGTTCCGGGTAATAAAGGAAGGTATCTTGTCCATTACCACTGCACATACAGGTGGCATTTCAGAAGCTAGCGTGGACTTCCTTCTAACTCACTGTGGGCAAGGTTAGCTCTGTAGGAAGAGGCATATAAAAAAGGGAGCACACACTCTGCTCCCTCCCAGCAGGTATCTGCCAAAGGGTAAGAAGAGCCAGAATGAGATTTGTAATCAAGGGATAAGGTTAATGCTGGATCACCACTCATTCTGTGCCACATTGCAGCTCTTAAAATTTGTTACAAGTAGTTTTTAAGTAGTTCATTAAAACATCCCCTCTACAGCTAAGCCACCTCCCTTCTCTCCCTTGAAAGTTACAGTGCTTTGGCAATATCGGCTAGGGGAGAATTCTTCACTGTATGGTAACGAATATTCCAGCTTCATTTTAATATATACAAGAGCACAGAATCAAGCTTTGATGTCTCTTCCTCTTAGAATTTCACACCTTGAGAGCTTGTGACCAGTCATGTTGAGAAGTGTTTACCATGAAATATAACAAATCAGCAATAAAAGGGACAGATTTGAGGGAGAACAAGAGGAACGGGATTCAGCAACAGATTATGTTCTTTCAACGTCGGGTTACTTACACTTGAAACTCTGCCCAAATCGAGCAAATCCTATTTATCGTTGCAAAATCTTTGCCAAAGCACACCCAAGGGCAAAAGTCTCTCAAACAAACACACATAGATTAAAAGCTGCCAGAAACATCAGTGAGTGGGCTGGCTGCCTTCTACCTCTTGTACACTGGCAACTTATTAGATCCAAGACAGAACCAAGTCCAGCCTTTTTCAGGTGCAGGCTTTCCCTACGGTGGTTTACCTGAGCAAGTCTTCAGCAACTACTAATAATGCCCCACAGTGAGGTCATTTTACAGCTTATCCCATCATCAGCTCTGATGTACTAATTGAGAAATTACTTTACAGAACACAAGCAGCTTGGGAAGCCAGCCTACAGTTGTGCAGTAAGATAACCAGATGTAATTTGAGAGTATAGACTGGGTTGGTTTTTTTAACCCCGAAGAGGCTAAAACATCTAAAACATCTCCAGCTTGATTTTAGAAGCAGGTTAATTTCTGTGGAGAAACAGAAACATCACAAATTTTCCATTCAGGAAACAAATCCTGGACATAGTTCTGTCATGAATTTCTCATGCAGAGTGTTTTGAATGACAAAAAACTAAGTGGTAGGAGCTGCATGACAAAAACCACGTTTGGCTGGACTGTAGGAAACCCATAACAAACCTTCTCTTCCAGTTACAACCTCTTATATCACTTTTGCTGATGCCAATGGAAAGCCTATCCTTATGGGAATATTGCCTAACATATATCACATCTTTAGCTAGGAGGAGGAGAAATTGATATTAAAATGACTTTTAAGCTTGGAAGGGTGAAAAGTAATTCATTAAATATAGCACTCATCAAAAAAAGAGATAGTCCTCCACTGGCAAAGGTGAGCTGGAAGATCCCATAGTAGCACTCCTGCACTCCTAGGCATGTGGTAGCCTCTCAGCAGGAAGCTCCCAACTGCACAGCAGAATTAGTAGGTACAACACAACAATACCAAATTTGCACACAAATACTCTCTTTCAATATGGGAAAGCAGCTAAAAGCCACAGAAACTCAAAGAGATCACTGCCTGTATCAAAACCAACATGTTTTGCCACCGTTTACGGAGAGAGAACAGTAACATCCTAAGTTCTTTGCTTTTGGTGGAACAATGAGAAGAAATGGAGCAAATTTCCAAACACCTCATATAGAAAAGGCAGCACAGTAAAAGTGTTCTTAAGCACATCTCACATATTAGACAGATCCCTCCAGAAACACCAAAGATCCACATATCTGAATAAAAATTATCTTCCCCATATTTGCTGAGATTTCAGTCTCCTGGGAGTCCATTTAACCAGCTCTCCAGCCTTCCAGCAAGGCTTAATTAAAAAGCCAGTGCTCCTAAAATTAAGAAGTAGGATAAATGTATAAATCTTGAGATTCAGTCATAAAACCCCCTTTACATTGTAAGGGGGGAAGCAGGGAAAAAAAACCAAGGTCACAGGTATCCACCCACGTTTTTGTACATCGCCTACATGGTTTCCATTCCAAAATACCCCAGTACACTTACCCTCGATTATGACAGCTAACTTGACTACAAATAAGACCATCTGTTTTCGGCTTTATCCCTCCCAAAAATAAAATACCAGTAATTTGTAGTGTGCTTCATATTTTTGCTTTTGCATCTCACTGAACTCTTGGTGGAATGTACACACTGAAAGAAAATGAGCTACCTCCTTCCAAAGGGAAGCATTATTATAGATATACTGACTTACAAGAGCCAGGACAAAGGGTGCCCTGTGCTGACAGCAGTGTTGACTCTCTTGTTATTGTACAGGGTATGGTTATATACAATCCAACTCACAGCCACCTCCACTATGAACTTCAAAACACGAGTTGCTACTGAAGAGACATGGGTATGGTTACAAGTTCAGAAAAATCGCACATTTCAAGACAGTGTCAAATCTACTCTTCCCCTGCTGGCAAGCAGCATGTTTATGGCAGACCTGAGTATGGGAATTATTTCACACCCTTACATACTTAGGGAAGATACAGGCCAGATGACAGAAAATACTCTGAAACAGCACAGAATTGGCAATCTCAAGATATTTACAGGCAAAGAAGCATATCACACCGAAATTGAAGTTATTGCTTCTTGTGGACAAGTGTGGTGTTCCTTGTTCGAGACACAGGACTTGTTTGGTGTTTGTTTTTCCCTTCTGAAGCACAATGAGTCAGCACCCCTGTGAGGACATTTTCAAAATGAAGGTGTTGTCTGTGACTAGAGTTGTGCCTACAGCATGGTCATCACCAGCTGATGGTGACAGAAAGCTTACCTAGGTGAGTTTCCACAGGTGTTTTCAAACCCAAGCATCGCTCTCATGTTTTCAGGGTCATGCCAGGCTTGGTCTATGTTACAGGTTTCGATACAAGAAAACCTCCCATAGTCTTTCAGAAGAGATTAATGGATACCAAGAAAGTCAAACTAAGGCTGACCTTGCACCAGTTCCTCCAATAACCCAAGGAATTGCTGCTCTACTGTGCTGATGGAAGCAGCAATGGACTCTTGCCTGCAAAAGCATCACCAGTGCAATGGCTGGTGACCTGCTTTTCCAACACTGTTCCTAAATGTGGGACAACAGTCCTAACTGCTGGGTCTTTTAATCAGCTACTTCCATCTGAATACAGAAAATTAGGGTTTTTGAGGAAACAATAAGTGTACTAGAAGTATGAACTACCAAAACTGAGCTCAAGTTGTAAACAGGTTTATGTTTGCAGTATGTACCTACTTAACCCCCAAGCCAAAGGCTATCTATGACCTCAGAGCACAGGACATCAAAACACTGACCTACCCCCTTTACATGACTACAGGTGAGTTTCTGTAGGCATGAAGCCAACAGTAAACTTTAAATCAATGCAAATGGAAAAGTTTTACTTTCAAAAGATATCAGGAGTTTAAAACATTGGGCAAGTGGGCCTGCAGGCAACACCAATATTTGAGTATTACAGGTGCTGTAATTCCTCATCCCCTCCCTCCCTCCCCCAAGATAATACAAGGCAACACAAATATTCTCATTGAAAAAGGACTCTGTACAGGGAATGACTGTACATCTGATGTGACTACAGAATCAAATGTGTGAGAGAATGATTCTGCTCCCACTGAGAAAGAGAATTCAACAGGGCCTCAGAGTTACAGGTTCAGCTGAAAACAGTGATGCAAGCCCAAAAGTGTAGAAACTGCACTGGCAATTATGACAATTATCTAGTCTGGACTCCTTTAGATTTGCAGCGTAACAAAGGCATTTTACAGAGCAACATTCAGGAGAAAACATTATCCAGGGAAGAACTGCTCTTCAAGCAAGATGGGAGAGTTTAGGAACATGCACTGCACTTGTTCTCCAGATAGCCAGCAGTTGCTCCCGTTCTTTGCCCTTTTTGATATGAATCACAGCAGCAACAGAGAGAAATGTGTACTTAAACAAAAAAAACACCCCAGAATTATTTATGTACAAGAAAAACATTTGAAGTGTTGTGCAACTTATTTTAACTATTAAAACTCACGAAGAATGCTGTTGCTAATAAATATTCATAAACTCTTCCCTGTGTTGTGAAATTCAGAAACTACTACACTTAATTCTCAATATAAAATGTATGCTTCTAAACCCTGATATCTGTTCCAGTTTATTGTCTTTTTTTTCCCTGTCTTTTTTTAAAAGAACTATTTATTTTAACTGTGGTACTTTGTGGGAACTAATATTTGTCCACAGTTTCACTCGGTGTACCCACCCAAAGACATCCTGTGTTTTGTGAAGCTCTGGTTATACCAATATAATACAGTAAAATAATAATAAATTAAACAAATGCAGATGCATTAAATAAGAAAGAACAAAAGAAAAAACCCAAACAAAACAAAAACCCACACTGTCAAATGCTGGTCTCCACACGAAGACACCAAGGGTTTAGATGCAAAGTACTACAGATCCTGCCACTAAAAAAACTGTTAAACAAGGAAACATGAACTTGCGCATGTTCGAAAAATGAAACACAAATCCCACCTCGATGTTATCTCGCCCATGCCTATAAAAACCTCTCGCTGTGCCCACATTTGCAGGTATTCATTTACACCTCAGGAGGCAGCCTGGAGATGCGAGTAGTACAATAAAATAATTACCTGAAACATCTTTAAAAAAATACCCGTTAAACAAATTACCTTAACTGGCAGCACTTAAAATTGGTAATTCTTGTCTTTTTCCTATTTTAAAAAAAGTTGCATAGCTGTAAGATTTTGCTTTGCTGCATTTCTTTCTGTCGTTTTTACTCACAAGCAGTAAAAGAGACTTTTTAGTTACTTAAATAGCAATACAATGTGCAGATTTCAACAATCTCTATAGCTTGATCAGTATAAATTAGTTACCTGTCTTGGTTTTACTCTTTGGACTGCATTTTGACAAAGGTTTAGTTACAAAACTTTGAAATATAGTATTCCTACGCAGAGTGGTTTATGTTTTCTGTTCTTGAAAAAAGTGAAGAACGAAAAACAGGGTGTGAATTCAGTAAATTAAGGTCACACTGTTAGATTTTATTTAGTTTGCTATTTACTGTTCTTCAGCCAATGAGAAGGTGAAAACGTTCCCACTCAAATCTGGGGCCATCCTCCTGCAAGGGTCTCAGATAGCACGTATCGCACGTCTCCGCTTCCACTGGAGGCAGTAGGAAACATGTCCAATAACTTGCTTCTTCACAGAACCAGAAGTTAGGCTGAAATTAGGAACTTTGGCCTTCGATACAAAATAGTGTCAGTAATGTCTGTGGGGAGTCGATTGTTACAGTATGTGCAGCATTTTCAAAATCCCTGTGTGTCCTTTGCATGAGTGTTTGGTACACCGAGCACTACTGGCAAGTAACGGTGTCTGCAATGCTTTCTCCATGTCACTGTCCATCTTTGCCTTTTTCAGCCACAAAGAACTGTAAGTCTCAAGCCAGGCACGCTGTGTTCAGCAAGGGAACCTCACATCTCCTATGTTTTCTGATCAGTGGAAGCAGCTGTTGGAAAAGCAGAAGACAAAATACCATCATTTCGGCACAGAAACCACTCAAACAGCATGAGCACAACCACTGTGTTTTCCTTCCCCTTTTTTCCTAAGCCCCCAGTTATTGCCATCCCTGCTGTGAAAAAAGCAAATAGAATTTAACATGAGGCTGGACAGCCATGAGCATGTACAGAGACAGAGGTATTCATGTACAGCATGCAGGCTTCTGCCACAGCCAGAGATGGAGGGCAATATAGGAAATGTGTTTGTTTATTCATTTTGGCTAACACTGCCCTGAGGTTAAAACGATTATCCCCATAGCAGGATATCTTCCTTGAGGTTTTCTTTGCTACCCCTAGAACACAGACACATGAAGCAACATGAAACAAATGCTAGTGATGAATACATCAGATTTTTTTTTTCTTTCCTTACGAACAACAAACCCAAACTCTCAGCTACCAGACAGAGTTTCAGCTATCTTTATTTCTCTAAGAATTATGATGATTGTTGGTGTGCTTTGCAATGCTTAGGGGCAGTAGTTTAATATAAGATAAAGTTTCTGAGTTAGTCAACTAAAGAATAAAACTATCCTTTAAACTTTTAGCACAGATTGCAGATCTGCAATCATTAACACAAAACATAAGCTGGAAAAATGTGAACTTCTGTGAGATGGGATGGATAGAAACATGTCAACATTTTTTATTTATTTATATGCTGTAAACATTCTGGAATGCATTAACATGAAAGTAGTTTTGAAAATACCTAGCTTCAACTTTTTCATATGATTCCAAAAGCTTTCTGTCAGAAATACATGCCAGTACTCATGGAACAATCCAAAATTACACAATTGTATTATTTTAATTTTGTTTCATTTCTATGGAAAAATGCTCTTAAGAAGTTCATGCTAAAGCTTTCTTGACACTGACTTGCCACTTTCCAGTACTAAAACTGCCATGTAAGGATGTAGAAACCTTTTGCCTATATTGCACTATACATCAATGCTTACTGATTGATAGCGTAGTTCTGAGACAGGAGCAAATTCACAAATGAAAAGAAATAGTACAGTTATATCAGATAATCAAGATCAATTTATTGTTGGAACATAAATAACATTACCTAAAAATATGAATCTTGTCTTAATCTGATGGATGCTCAGGGCAAGATCTATTTACTTCAAACCATTCATCTATGCAGCTGTTGGATACAAGACAAAAAATGAAAACAATTGACATGAATATCAGTAACATTTAGCAGTAGGATATGAATATAAATTGGTTTCTCAATTTCGATGACTAGTAGACTTTAATATTATACAAAGAAGTATATGCATATACACACATCACTGGAAAAGTTAATAACCCCAAACCACAGTAATATTTAGGTATTAAACACTGTTGAAACCCCAAATTTCTTAAGCATTAAAATTTTCTAAGGAAGCATTTTACAAATCACAGATTTTATACACAGGTTAATTCACTACATTTCATCTCAAAATTCACTAACATTTTCATCTTGATTATATCATTCATTGACATTTTACTATCTGTAAAGTACAGACACTTAAGAAAACAAAGTATGAAACAGGTTTAAAAAGCATTCCCCCGTCTCCCTGCCCAACTCTATTAGCGTTTGAGAAAACTTAAGCCCACATGACATAAGCCCCTCAGCCATGGTGCACACTCCTTCCCCATCCAGGTGATTTTGCAAGAATGAGAAGACTGTAGCAGGGAAAATTAACTTCAAATACATTTGAGGGAGATGCAGAAAGATGTCATTTAAAAAACATCTTTAAAGTTGCTGCTGCTGTTTATTCGTTGTTTGTTTTTAAATGCAAAAAGCAACAAAGTTTCAGCACTTCTTTAATCACCCTTTAAGAAGAGTTACCCCATAAATGCAACCTTCTGAAATTTCATATCCAGCCTAAGGAATACTTGCCCTTTATGATATATGCAGAGGCAAGGCAGCCGTGCTATAGTATCTCCTTGCTGCAGCTCTTCCAGGCATATTGCACACTCCCCAGCATCTTTACTCAGCACATCCTCTGAGGAAAGAGCACAAAGTGAAATGGTTAAAAATTGGACTACTACAAGCAAAATGTTCTTTATTCAGAACACCAAGGACAGCTACAGAAGGTCTTTTTTGTCCTGCAGAAAGGTAAGAATCAGTGACACACCAGCTGACTTAAGATTCATGATGAGAACCCATGCTCAGTCTTCAACATGGAGGTTAAATTCAATCCTGAATGTAACATTTCTCTGGACAAGGCACTGTAACTAACTAGGTAAAGTTCTTCCTAACTTCTAAACATTTAGCCTGTCATTTGCTTTTTCTACTCTCCTACTCATCTCTCTTCTATACATCTGTCTTTCTTTGACCAGCCTTGCTGGTACTCATATTTCACACCTTCAACCTCTTCTCACCACACTAGCATGTGCTACATCCCATCCACCTTTTTCTCAGTGTAAAGTATGCAACTGTTTACCATAGGAATGTGAGATTTCCATGAAGGAAAGATCATTGCTGTATGGCTCCAATGACTCCTGGAGACAATGAATTTTTTTCAGCATTACCAAGTCCCAGAACAAAGGAGGAAAAAGTAAGTTACTAGGAATGCAAAAGAGATGGCTTTCACTAAGAAGTTTCTGGGAAAACATATTTTTAATAAAAACTTCTCTCTTGGACACTTCTCTTAGCCAGAATGTGGGATGCAGAATTCAGTCTTAGCATGAAGCAAAACAGAAGATCACATAGGACCCCATTTGCCAGACGAAGATTAAAAATCCCAGTTAGATGCAACCTCACACAGTCCACAGGGCACTCCCAACAAGAGACCACGTAGCAACCAAACTGGCAGATCAGAAAGGTGCACACTTGGCAAAGTAAAGCCCACATATTCAAGTTTCCATGGTTTCATGGGAAAAGCTTCCCTTTCTTTGCCAAAAGGCACCTTAAGTGATTGCTTATGGAGAGCACCTTTTGCAGCTCTGACTGAGAAACCAGCAGCTCTATGCTGTTCTCTCCAGTGGCTCCAATACTCACCACTGGCATTCCAAACTCAGAGAATGACAGACAACTAGAAAGCTACCATGGCAGCAAGACAGTAAAAGGAAATTAGGTATACATGGTTTCCATTAAATGACAGCCAGCTGTCTTGCAGGTGCTTGAGTTTCTAAAGCAGTGCTTATTTCAGTCTCCACTATATTCATTGGTTATACTAAAAATCCTGTGTAATGCCACATGTGTGGCACCTTCATGGAGATGTGAAAAATATCTAACATGAAGTGTACTCCTATAAAGAAAAATACTCAAAACAAAATAATAAACTATATCCACCACAACAAAGAAAATTTAAAAATGTATTTTACACACATTAGCATTATTGGTGGGTGTCATATTAAAAAAACTCCTATTGTTCTATCAGAAGCTGTAAGCTTCTCAGAACATTAGAGATATTAAAGAGACAAAGTAATTTAAAACAATACAAAAGATTTTAAGAATTCTTACCTGTCAACTTACCCAGAAGAGGGTGCTAAGGAAAAATACTTCCTTGAGATTGGATTTTGTTGTTTGGGGTTTTTTTTTTAATAAAAAGATATTCTAATATCTGACACCAGGAGGTAAATACTCTCCAGACATTGTCCTGCTACAGAGATATCAATCTTTGCCTGGCACTCTCAGACTTTACCCTCCTAGACGACCTCTTTGCACAACTTTACAAGAACTCCTGTGAGCAGTTCTCTTCTCACAGTTAGGTTGTAGGAAGCAGCACCATTAATAATTCAAGCATGTATCATACATACAGAGCATACTTAATAAAAGTAATTTTTTCCATGGAGTCCCTTTATCAGATCAGCAACTGCTACCCAAACCAAAATGGAACTAAGATATCTCTAGTGAATTAAATCCCAGTCTCACTCCCTCAAGCACTCTCAAGAGGCAAGCATTTAGTCAAGCTTTGATAAGAGAAGTTAAAAAGCTGTCCGATAAAAATACAGTTTATAAAAGAAAGCACTCCTGTGAATGGCTTTCCAATTGTTCTCTATTGTACATGTCTGGCTTATCCTGCACTCCCCAGACTGCAGAATGCTTGGGTCTGAACTCCCACTGAGCAATTTATCAAGGTTCTGCACCTTTTGGCTAATATTAGGGCATGATGCCAATTTAAACATTTGTATCTCCCACCAGCCCTGGCGCAAGTGTCTGACACTGTTTTTATTTTCCCTCCAGTATTCCTGTGCTCTTCCTCTTGCCAATACTGGCCCTACTACACAAGTCCCTGGCAAACAGCTTGCTGCCCTCCCTGGCTTCACCCCAGGCTTTCCAACCGGGATGAGCCACCAGGCACACACTGGGCTTTGCCTAGTCATGCCAGAGGGAGCTGGTGCAAATGATGTCTGGCACAGACTGGACCTCAGAAGCACGGTGCAGTTCTGCCACTCTTGCAGAAGAGGTTATGTTAAGAGGTCTCAATGTTCCTCTGGAATACTGAGAAATCAGCATTCCCTGCTTGTGTTAACCTCATGAATCCTACCTAAGGCTCTTGGATGTAAATACTGATGGAATGAGTACAAAAAAACAACTGCTGTAAATGCCCATGCATAACTTGCACATTAACATACTCCAAACCCATATAATTAAGCTCATAATTAATTACACATGTAGAGTGATGACAGCAAAACCAAATCCTTCACGGACTTACAACACCTTGGATCTGACTACTTTTTGACCATTTTAGGTGATTTGGATCATCAATCTCAGACAAAGAAAAAGGAGTGAATAATCCTGTTAGACCTGGATCTGGTCAGAATTTGTTCTGTACTTGTTTTATACAGCACTCTCCTGCACCAGCACAGGCTTGTATCAGATGGAAGTCAGTTTAAGGGCCATTTAACAATGACTTTTAAACATATCTGTTACAGAAAAATCTGTATAGAATTTTGCACAGAACCACTGCAGTCTAAAGAGGGTTTTTGTTTTCATCGTTTCCTGCAGCAGAGTGATTCAGCAGATACTTTTTTTTATAATTTTTCCCTTAAAAAAATGCAAACAAAGAACAAAACACACAAACCAAAAGAAAGAGTAAAGCAGCTTAAAACTTCATCAATGTTATGATTAAGACATTTATATCAGTGTATTACTTAAATGAAAGTGGGAAGAGGAAATAAGCCACATTTTTCCATTTCGCCCACGTGTGGGTACATACACAAATACCACACCCCCACATCCACGTGCACTGCACCAAACAGGACGTAAACACCCTTCCACCTTCCCAGCTACTTGAACAAGTACTCACTAGCCAAAGACTGGTGTCAAAGACGAAATCTTGCAAAAGAGCATAGTATTTCCCTCCTGAGTCTGCTCAAGTACTTCTTCCTCTTCTCCTCTATCCCTGGTTACTACTCTTTTAGCTTCTGGTTGTCAGTAATTTTTCTTCCTAAACTTCTGCTTTTATCTTTACTGGAAAATAAATTCTACTCCATTTCTGCATTTATAGCAAAATACGTAGTAGAAGATTAAAAAACAGGCATCCTGGCAATTTTGCACATACTTTACCAATTAAAAACTTTTCCTAGAACTTTCAAAAATACATCCAATAATTACGAAAGCCACTAACTCAGCCATGATTAGGATTATAGGCAATATCTGTGATTAAAGTGTCTTTAAACTGAGGACTGCAAAAGCACATGCACTGCATACCTTCTGGATAAGATAATTAAAATCTGTGCTGCTACTTTTTGTTTTTCCTTTTAAAACACAGGCAGATACAGCCCTAGGCTCAAGAAACCCAAAGTCACAAATCATGGAGATGTCAATATATTTTGGGAGACATCACTTTATAGCTACAGTATTTTACTTCTCTCTGAGCATTCACTGGGAGCAGAAAACCAAGTTAGAAACACCTTGACCCAATTCAGTATGACAACTTTTCAAAATGTCTGTATTTTTTCTAAAATTTAAGACCTTAAATGTCTGTAGAAGCTGCCACCAAACTAGCTTACTAGTGAAGGACACCACAAAGGTCAACCCCTTCAAGAACACAACTGAAACTTAATTGAAACATACTTTTTGAACAGTATCATATCAGCACTAAAATTGGTAAAAAAAACAGCCATTAAAAAATATTAATGAAACTTTATTAAATAGTACATAATTATCATGTATCTGTTACACATTCATTCAGTTGTGAAGCTAATGACTAAAAACTGTCTTAGTAAAGTACTAGAGACTGTCTTTGCTTGTTTTTAAATGGAGTATGCAGAGCTCTAGACATCTAGAAGCCAATAGATTTGTTCACATGTATTAATTCATTAGCATTCATTCAGCATTAATTCATCCATATTGCAGAATTTATTCTACATTTTTACTGCTATCACCTTTGCTGATATCACAAGGAGTCAAGAAGGACCCACACGTTTCCACAGGTATCTTACTATTCAACATCCAGGAAGCACGTGTGTATGTGATTACACACTTATTATGACTTGATTTACTAAATCTTCATGGCTTCTGTCACATCTGTTTTTCTCCCTCTCTATTTCTTTCTGATTGTTTCTTACTATGCTTTCCTCCTCTTCACACTCATTTTCTCTAAAATGCGTTCTCTCTAGACCTGTATTTTCTACTGCTCCTCCTGCCCTCCATCATCTCATTTAATTTTCTGGTTCAAAGCAGGCACTAGAGGAAGGATGGAGAGAAATATTATTAATTATCTGATACAAATAATATGGATAGCCTTCTTGTATGGGGTTAATATCCTTGGGAGAAGTAGACACTAGAATGGAAGGAAAACCATCATGCAGGATGTGCTTATGTAGCTCAGCAATTGTCTTTGCAAACTGGTATTGACTGCAAGCAAAACCTGTCTTTCCAAGTCCATCCTAAGCACTAGGAGAGCCAGCAGTTTCCTTGACTTTCCAGCTGTTTTTCAGTACTCTGGCTGCCACAAGAGGAATACTCTTGATTCTCTAGGGATCATTCCTGGATGACCAGGTCAGCCATCCGCTGCTGCTCAAAAGCTGAGGCAGAAAGACATTCTGAAGGAGAGCTGATTCTTTAGTGCTCAGAGCTCTCAATAGCAGGAGAAACATCATTCAGCTGTCACTGCAGATGCTTATTGTGCCACTCAGCTTTCACAGCTACAGAGTCAGTCAGCAGATTGAGCAAGGCAGAGCTGAAGCCATAAGCTTAGTTCACTTATGAAGATTGCAGCCAGAAGTGGAACTTCCAGTGCCCTCGGCAGGGAACACACCTTCTGAAGAAGCAGTGGGCTCCTGATTAGAAACATTTCTTGTTGCTTTAATATAAGCCACCTCCTCTGGATCAGACGTAAAAGGGAAGATATTCAATATCCAATGTTTTAACTTGTACCACAATTAAGCAGTTTTCAGGATTCACAACACCACAAAGTTGAGCAGGTGGGAATTCAGTATTTAGCTCCCCTGAATAACTTCAATCCAAATTCCCTTTTATGCTGCTGATAAAAACCAAAAGCCTTGTGCTAATCAAACAAGTGCAGGTTGCAGCTTTCTGTGCATACAATAACCCCAAACACCACTGCATGACTCATGTGGTAATATCTAGAACTTAAGCAATCCAAAAATACCTTCCCAGCCACAACACACAAAAACTAAACCTCTCCAAAGCAAGCTAACAAACTACAACAAATGTGACACTTCATCAAACACTGACAAAGCGCTTGATGAATTGCTGGGTTGGGGGGTGTAGTGATGTTTGGCATCTCACTCTTCACCCCTTCCAACATGGCAGCCCATAACAATTTCCTACTCAAAGTGCAAGCATTATCCTTGTTTTCCCCTTCCCTCTCATGTTGCTCAGTGTTGGTCCAGGTCTGAGATAGCTATATACAGATACCCATCATGAAAGAATTCCTGCACAAACATTGTCTACAGTCTTTGGTGCTCCCTGTTCTTAGAACACACAAGTAAAGGGGAGGGAGCACACGAAACAAAGGGAAAGTCACACAAGAAAAATATTTGCGGAATAAGGCCTAAGTGGCAATACTTGTACAGCAACACCAGGCTAAGATAGAAGGAGGTGGCTGCAGAAGTTTCATTGTTTCTCAGCTAACCCACATTTGAAGAACTGGATTTAAATTTTTGTGGGACATTCTGAGCTTAGTAAATTCTGAAAAATAGCTAGATACTTCCTGTTCAGACAGATAACAATCGGGTCTATGGTGGAGAAAAAATACTTCTGGTTAGATAAAGACAACAACTGAAATTATAGAGATAGAAATACATGTTAGGGAGCAGGAGTAAAAAAAGTCTGTTTTGTGTAGTCATAGTTTACCTAAATAGAATTGTATCCAGGTAGCTAATTAATATAGAAGGCAGAAGCATTTGCACAGTGAGGAAAACAGTTCTTTTGTAGAGAGATTTAGCTTCAGCAACTACAAGGGAAACCTAGCTGGAGTGATATGACACAGGCTGTCAATACAAGTTTTGGTTCTGAAAAAAAAAATTAAATCCCAAGTATAAATAACACAGCTTTAATACAATGTCCAATTAAGGTATCTTGCTTGCAGACAAAGCCAAGTTTGCATCTCAGGGCTCCCAGTGAAAAGCAAGGCTTTGCAAAAAAGGCCAAGTAGTCAGAGAAATAAAGCTCCTCACTTCCAAGCATCAACATCCACAGTCATTCCTGTGCTATCATGATCAGTGTACCAGCTTTCTCAGTCCATATTTATACTTCTGGCAGAAAGTGTTGGGGTGAAATAGGCATTCATACTAGATAAATGCTATCAGCCCAACTGGACATGAGATGTCTTGTCCTCCCATCTTGAGATTTATTGCCAGTGACCACACCTTCCCACAGTAATTCAAGATTAGCTCTCAATACAATTATGTGATTGACTCTGAAACCTCTGCTTAAGTCTTTCCAACATCTGTTTAATCGGTCTGCTTGCAGTTTAAGATGCCTTTGGACATTAAATCAAGGTAGCTAAATAACTTTCTCCTGTTGCACTGACTTCTAAAGATAAGTTCCATTCACCACATTTGTAAGTACCATGTTTTTCAATTGTCAAATTTTAGTCTAGGTATGGGCCAAAGAGTTGCACCTGTTCATAAATGAAACACAAATAAATAGTCTTGTCCTCCAGAACATGAGGTAAAGAGACTTTTTGCCAGCCTTACCCATCTTGTACTAAGTCCCCATTTCAAGTGAACTGACATATATTTGTTTTTTGAATGACCCAAGAGATACCTTGTTCTTGAAGAGTCTTCCTTGGCATGCTGTGTTTTGTCCCAAGGCTTACCCTGCTCCTGTGAGAAGCACTGCTTCTGGGAGATACTTCTAAATATTGTCTTCTCAGGAAGCGATTGGGTGAAAAAGTCTTGAATGCAGCCGTAGCAAACTTGTGCCCCACCGTGAAATCTCACCATGAACGGTGTACCCCAGCACATGCTGCCTGAAACAAAGCTGCTCATTGCAGCACATAGAATAAGGAAGCTGCCTTGAGGCTGTTTTCTTGCTTTTTCATCAGTATTACATGACCTCTCAGGTTATCGGGTGTTAATCCGGAATGTCAGGAGTTAAGAGCAGCATGTAAAGCGGGCAAACCCACAAGAAACAAAACAGCAGCAAAACAAGATATCTTAGGAAACAGCATAAAGAAAGGATCACTTGGGGAATACATCCTCCTTGGCTCCCATCAGGTAAGAATGATTTACACTTCTCAAGGCTGAGTTTACCATCAAAAAGGATCTTACACCACAAGTATGCTACAAAAGGAGTGGTTGATTAAATGGCCAGAGGCAACCAGCATGTACTGCTGACAGAGTCTGCTGCATTTAGAGAGGTTTGTTTCTTACAGGGAGCTGGAGATTGAGCTGGGATGAAGGAAACTTAAAGAAGCAGGCAAGAAAGAACAGAAGGTGGGATGCACACATGCAGATCTTCTATTGTTTTTTCTATTGTAAAACAAAGCAAAATATTTAAGTGCTACTTATATGTACCCACCAATCCACACCAGTACTAAGAAACTGCTATGGTAGATGAAAAATCAGTTTAGGCCTGTTAAAAACTTGGGATTGCAATCCAGAAATCCAGTTCAAAGGTGGGTGAAACACAGAGTTTCCACTTAAGCAACGGGCAGGGTTACCAAGCAGGGTACACTCAAGAAAAATGAGAGAGACCTGAATTCCAGCTTGTCTGGCATAGCAGGTAACTTCTTTACCAAAGGTAAAAAATCAAAACCCAATACCAAACAAACATAAACCCAAACCCACCAAAAAAACAACCACCCAAAGCAACAAAACCCCCAACCTCACCACAAGCAGCCAGGCATATAACCCCACGAGTATTAATCTATAGAAGCTTCTTCAGGTAGTAAGTCACTTGGGTATCTGAGTTAATGATTTCATGAAGAAAAACTACCACTGTGGTCAGGAGAAGGGTGAAGAATTCCTTCCAAATACAGTGTAGAGACAGGTCTCTTCCAATAACTTTACCATCACAAGGAAGACTTAGATCAGATGCTGTAAGTCTGTTAAAATGAGCAACTTTTCCAAATCAAGACTGGATGCTATCACCAACAATGTTCTTAAAAACTTGGCAGGTAAGACAGAGCATGGATGTGGCAGCAGAAACAACAGAAGAAGACTGATCAAGCTGAAGGAAAGATCTAAGCTGTATAAGATCTCACAAGTGCAGGATGTTGATGTGGCTGTTCAAAAAGGTCCCCACAGAGTTTAGGAAATCGCTTTTGCTTTGTCAGCTTTTTTAAGTGACTGAATTTGTTTTATCCCCAACACAAAGGGAGACCAAAAAGATTACAGAGAACAGTTTTCCAAATGGCAAGTCTTCAACCATTCACCATCACTGAAACTACAGCCAGAAGCCAGAGTTGCTTTGCTAAGATTTTCAAATAAGAAGTTTCATTCTTTATGGTCTACAATAAACTAGGAGTGTGATGGGGACACACTGGCGCAATGAAATCTGTGAGAACTCTTACCTGACAGAAGGCAGATAAAACAAGCGCATTAGAAAACTTCACAGAAGGGACGGGTAGGGCAGGAAGTGTCCCCAGATGACAGAGGCAGAGAGGGGGAATGAAGAGAAACAGCACAGATGAAGTTATCTATTCTATTAGTCTGGGCAATATGGGTTACTTTAACGGTGACTTGTTCTGAAGTTGGATGAAGGATTTGATTCCATGTTTTGTTCACTTTGTCCTTTTTCAGGTTCCTATTCCAGGCTTCCTACAGGTGCCCTGAGCACAATGAGTTTTGCCAAGTCTTTTTTCCAGTCTTTTAATGTTGGCCAAGTAACTGACTCATTGTAAGCTTGCAGAGAAGTTTGGGTTGATCTGATACAAAATGAGTGCATAGGGAGATGGCATGAAAAATGAAACTATGAGCCTAAGGTAAAACAGGAGGAGGGGAGAAAAAGCAGGTGTGTGTGACTAAGACACTTCTCTTAGGGAAGATAGGATGCATTACCAAGCAACACACAATGAAAACAGTGGTGCCAAAACTCAGTGTGCATAAAGTCTGGCTTATTAACCCCAGTGCTAGGTGCTAGGCCTAGAAGGTACTTTTCCCAGCAGGCTCCAGATCAGCTTTCTCTAGATTAACACAATGTCCGGTGTTAACGTGCATACACGGGACAAGGATATAATTCACTTCATAATTTTTACTTGTCTGTCTTTTCTGTTCGCCGCAGACAAGACTGCTTTTTACAAGCTATTCCTATTTTAAATGCAATTATCCTTGTGATATAGATGGAATGCAAAACACGTCTGAATGCAAAAGGTTCTGATAACATCAGATATTGAGTCAGAGTTTTCAAAGTTATCTCCATTTTTCTACTCTACACTAACCCATTATCCAGTATTATAATTTATTGCAGCAAGCATAGAGATACAGTATTTCTGGTGCTAACAGGCACCTACAGGTTATTACTGTCCCAGTGAGATACTGAGTATGTAGGTAATGAATTGCAAGAGGAGGAAAAGAACCCAAACAAAAAACCAAGCCACCAATAAACCTTCCTTTAAATTTTAAAGCAACTAAGTGAAATGAAAAACAAGCACAGTTTCAACAGTATTCAGCAATCATGATCATTCACGAACAATAACACAAGAAGATTAACATGGAAGATGTGTTTAAAAAAACAAAAGTCCCCAAAGACACTTCTCCAGTATTTGTTCCAAGTTACATGTCCACAATCTGGCAGTATATTTCTACAGCCATATTAAAGTTTTATTTTTCTCCTCATTTTTTTCAATTTAGAGGCTATCAAAACTATTGAACACCATTACGATGACATCATTTCAGCAAATAAAGCCATAGATTAAAACAGACTTCCTTGGAACTGGGGAGAAGAAAAAAGATAAGTGTTAACCAAACTACTCCTTCCTCCATCTCTTCATGCCAAAGAAATAAACATTATTTATGGGCTAAAAGTTAACAGTGAATACTACATTCTTGCTTAGCTACACAGGGGCTGTCAAATACCTAACATTACACATGAATAGTATCTAACGAAACTTCACACAAGGAAGGAGGGCATGAGGAACATGGTCAAAATGATGAAAATCTGATATGGCTTCAAATTACAGATAGCTGTTAGTGCAGGGTTAAAATGGAAGTTGAGGTTTTTATCAGGAAATTTTAACAAGGTTTCCTGAGTGTTAATATAGTTCAGCACTAAACACCAGTGAAGTTTCTCATGTTTCAGCTGTGTGTTAGAACTTGGGGTTATTTCTGAAGCCGAGCAAATCTGTAGCCACGTGAGACAAAGTTACGCAAACTTCGGGGAGCAAAGAGGTTCGCCCAGGGAGGATACAATAGGCAAGACTAGTGTTTTGTACCTGTGGCATTAGGTGTTTTATATCCTGTTCTAGAATCACTGGATTTTGTTAAAAATACTAGAAACTGGTCATCTTTTCCCCTGTGTAAGCAGCGATAATAATCCCCAGTTTAGAAGTGAGAGTATTCTATCACACTACCGGTGTTCTCACCCAGCTTGTTTCTGAAGAGTTTGGCTTGTTTTATCACTGAAATCCCCTACAAAAGCTGGACTGACTTCTTTTCTACATTGAAGGGTTGAGTCTGCAGCTCAGAAGCCCAAGACTATGAAAGTAATCAAAGGGTAGCAGGTTTTAAGGCAAGATTTTAATCTGGAGAAAAACGTAAATTACAAATGACATTTCAGGTAATCCTTTCAAACTGATCTGCCCTTGGGGCAGTTTCTGAGCCAGAAGTAGTGCCTCTTATTCTTTTATACTTTGGGGCAGGGGGGGCAAAAAAAAAAAAAAGATAAAGTCCTGATCTGCAAATAATCTGTATTAGCTCCTGCAAAACAGTGAGGAATTTAGGGAAGGAAATACCATGAAAATCCTACACAGATCACTCAATCTCAGTGAGATGTAGTCTGGCATTTATTTTTTAAAACCTAATGATTTCAAGTAGTTTTATTTCAAAATCCAGAAAATGAAATCCATTTTCTGTGATTAGAAAAGGGATATTTTCAAGGTTTTGTCTCTAAGGGCAACTAAGCACCAAAAAAAAAAAAAAAAAAAAAAAAAAAAAAAAAAAAAAAAAAAGGCAGATTGCTGCTAGCAAATGAGTAAAATCTTAAGGTTTTAGAGGTATCAGCTTTAAAGACTGCAGAATTACCATACAAAACTAGCAAAACTAGGAACATTATTTCCCCCGGAGCTAAGTTCCCAGCAGTCACAAGACTGCAGCAGTTGCAGACGCAATTTATGACATCCTCTGAATGACCTCTCAGAGCTAAAGACTGATTAAGTGCAAGGCATGGAAGGTAGCTCCTGTCTGCCCGCATCACATGATGTGGAGTCACAGCACAGCGAGCGGACAGAGCTGTCCCTAGGCTTGCTGCTGCAGGCAGCACTGCACTGCCATTATGTAAGAGAGGCACAATGACACACAGCACAGGTATCGGGTCCCCTCCTCACCCGAGCTGCATCACTCCTCGTGTCACCCGCAGATGTTCCTTGCGGCACTGGTTCACAGGTGTATCTGTCATTTTCTAGGACAAGAATTGTCATTTGACTTCAGCAGCACTGTCAGTGCAACAGCCAGACAACAGCAGCATCTCAGGTTAAGGAGTAGCATAGAAGCAAAAGAAATACCTTGAGCTATTCAGCACATGAATGATCCCATTTTCTCTATTTCTTTCAGAAACAAGCAGGCTTGTTCTATAGCTGTCAAAAGCTTTACTGTATTTTTCCAGTGCTCCATATAAAATATTCCCATGGCCCGAGTATGCATTTATATAAAGGCAATTCCAGTGTACTGAGAAAAAAAAGTTGTCCTGCTCTCAAGAACTGAATTAAGTATGAGGTGACATTGCAGCTGTTTTGGCTAGGAGTGATTTACCATGGCTTTGTCACAGGAAGGTCAGTCTAGCAGATTTAGGCCTGGCTGAAGGGAAAGTATGCAGAAAATACTTCTCCCCAAAGGTTTGTTAAAGGAGTAAGTCACGTGTGCAACAAATTGGAGAAAAGTTTAAGATATTAATAGGTGTGATCTCTGCAGAGTGTCCTTCTCAGCACGATCCAAGTATGCCAACTTTACTTCATTACAGAAGAAAGAAAATCCAGCATCATCTGTTGAGCATTTCCAACCTGAACCATGAAAGTGAGCTGTCATGGCTTATTTACAAATCTATATCCCCTTTTCTCTTGCATGTAAAGTAAAACAATAAGCAATATTGATACCTCAACCACCACCACTACATATGCAAGAGTGTATCTTACTGAGATAAATGGGGCAGTCTGCAGTTCTGGGAATTGCTATTCCAGACATTCCAAGTACTTCCCTGTCAGTTACACTATGTTCCCTTTTGATCAGTTTTGTTCACAGCCACACCATTACAAACACACAGCTTACTTTTCTGGCTCCATAGCAAAGGGCTGATAGTTTGTGGGTGTGGAGGAAAGATAAGAGACTGCAGCCTCTAAAAGTGCTGCAACTCCACACTAACAGACTGACCCAGTTCATCCAGTGACTGAGGCTGGAACGGGGTCACTGAAGCAGGTCCTACCTCCTCCCTTTAGGAGGCAGGCACAGGTTGCACAAGTTGCACTAGAGTGTCATTTTATTTAGTGACATTTATCAGCATTACTCTTTAAGATGAACAACCTCCCTTCCCAACAAACTTGAAATGTAACAGGCTACTTTTGCAGTAATGCTCTTCTGTGAGGTACCAAAAACTGTTGAAGGAGATATTTGGGATGATGAGAGGGAGACACAGCTTTACTGAACAAACAGAGGAAGAAATTAAGTTTGCCACTGTTCCTCTTGGCAGTCTGGTTTGAACAAGTAGCTATCTTTGGCCTAGACTGGTGAACATCAGTGGGAGTTTGCTCTTGTTCAAACATTATCAACAATTCTTAAAGGGAGAAAGTACAAACCAGTCAATATATTTTAATTAAACATTACTTCAAACACAATTTCTCTTCTTAAAATTACAATTCTCTCCTCAAATTTAACAATGATTTGCAAGACAAGTTATGAAAAGTCTGGGCTGATATTATATTAATTTACAGAAGAACATCTGTGCAAATGTCTGAGATGAAAATTTTATTTACTATAATAATGTTCTACTGTCACCACATTAAACAAAATCTCAAGGTTCAACAGTTCTTTGTATTTTCAAGAATTACTGAAGAAAACAGTGTTAAAGCATTAAGGAAACTGAATGAACCTCCTACATACTCTGGAGGATGTTCACAAGTACACAAGAACAAAAGAAAGAGTAAATACCACTATTTTAACCGCAAGCAGGGGATAAGCGTCTTTTTACATGTTCTGTTAAACTACCTTTTAAAGTATGCTCTTCTGCCTCCCCAGCATCCCTGAGGACAGAGCACAGAACCACCTAGGGCAGAGTAAGAAGCTAGAAACTTTTAGCCAAGAATCTTGTTAAACTTTTAAAATAAAAGAATCAAGAAATTCTATGGAGAATTTTACACCTTGGATAAAGTGGAATGAAGTAACTGATCTGCCTTAGCGTTATTTTGTACTACTCTGCTGAAAGTCTAGTCCTATTAAAGGATGAGGACAAGGAGGAAGGCTTAAGCTTTTACAGGCAGACTGGCAAGATGTCCTTTTGCAAGGTCTTTCAGGGTATGATCTCAGGAATCCTGGCAGAGAAATTAACTTGAAGTTAATAATTGTTTTCATTCCTGAAGTTTTGAGTGCCTCAGTCAAAACAGTTGAGAGCATCAGCCCTGCTGAATAAAATACTCTCCCTTGGTGCGCAGAAGTGACCAAGCAAATCAAGTCACTGCAGTGGGCAAGACTACCAGAGTCATGCATTTTGGTGCTTCAAATATTAGGTTAAGGTACACTTTTTTTCTTTACTTCTACTGAGCAATATGAACTCAAGTTCTGGCATAAGTATCTTGCCCCAAAGATGCTGAAACAGACAGCAATCAACAAAAGTTATAATTTATGTTATTAAAAATTAGGTCAGCCCCATTCACAAAGAATGTTTCCAAAATATTTTTATTTAGTCCTTTAGGTGACTCATGCCAGTATTTAAGTCTCTATTCTGGATCAAAATGCATGTTATGGCTGTCATTTCGATACTGATAACACCTCTAGAGGGATTACTGCTTACACAGGTTCCAGCTCAAGATTCTGACACTTGCTCACATGCAGGCAGGCCTCAGCATGTGGCAGTCCCAGCAAGAAATGCTTTCCTCACAAGACAAAACTTAACCCAACACCTCAAATCAATTTAGAACAAAAATCAGTGTGTTTAAATCATGACAAAACCCTGCTTTGCATCCTTGCTAATCTGTATCAATTGCGCTGTTGTGGCCCAAGTCAATCTGAGATGGGCTCAGTTGGTCAGAGCATGCTGCTAAAACACCGAGGTTGTGGGTTCAATCCCTGTCATGCACTTAGGAGTTGGACTCAATGATCCTTGTGTGTTCCTTCCAACTCAGAATATCCTGTGACTCTGTGAATTTGGTTAGGTGGCATGTGAATGTTCGACTGTTTGTGCCTGGTGATAGACCAAACACCCCAGAAAACAAAGTACATTGCCAGACAGGAAGAGCACATTGAGTTCCACTCCTGTTTTTCCTTCTGGTACACATACCTTAATTTTTAATATTCCGTCTGTAATAGTTTCCCACATGGTAATTCTCCATTTCAAAGAAATGGGATGAACTCTTAATATAAAATCATGTCTGTATGATATGTGTGATGTCTGCTATCTGTGATGTCTGATCTCCTGCTGTTTTTTAATATGATGGGTCTAAAAAATTCACTTACTGTAATTTAAAAAGAAAAATTACAAAGTCCTTACTTCAAGTAAGGAAAAAACCTTCAGCAGTTCATGCACTGGATGTCTCAACATTCTTCCTCTCTGAATTACATTAGTGAAAGCTTTTCCCCTTAAAATGAACCTGAGTAAATATGTTGGCCAAGAGTCAGATCCACTGCCATATGTGAATTAAATGCAGAGCGGTCTGAGCAAGAGCAGCACTGATGTCAAAGCAGCACCACCCCTGAGCGAGCGGCTTTGAGGAGATCGGCTTAGAAAGTTTCCAGTAGAACACCATTCCAACAGAAAGTGCTGACTTGATGAAACCCAAAATATTCCGCAGGAATGTGCTAATTCAATCAAAACTTTTGAAAGAGGACAGGCCGGCTCGCCAAGCCAGCCAACCAGTCTAGTGAGCTGACTGGCTCTCTCCAGCTCTCCAGGGTCACTGGCTTCCCCATCTGGCCAGGTGCCACACTGCTATCCCTGCCCTCTGAGGGGCCCTCTAATAATAATAAAAACAATGGAGTCTTATGAAGTGTGCCGAGAAACAAACAAAGGATTTTAAAAATGAAAACCAGAATTATTTCAGAACCAACTTCAGGGTTTCATCAGAAGGAATTGGGCGCATTTGCTGCAAAGCACCTAAAGTCACAAGTCTCTCCAGTGTCTCCTCAATTTTTTTTAGAACATCTTCCAGTGAAAAAAGCTGTATCAATATTGTAGTAACACAAAAAAAACAATAATTATATTCAAACCCCAAACTTCACCAGGCACCTCTAATCATCAGCAAGGAGTTTAAGGCAAGTTGCTTCCAAAGCACTGAGGAAATTCACATAAATGCCCCTGCCTGAACAAAACACAAGGCTACAGTGTAAGCAACACCTTTCACAGAGTAGTCCCTAAGTGGGCTCCCTGCTTGTCACCATGACAAATTTGAACAAGATGGTGCAAGGGGCCTCATTTAACACCGTGGAGGAACTCAAAGGAATAGGTATGGCTACACAATATTTTAGCAGTCTTTTTAAAAAAACCCTGTCAACTAGCAAGTAACCCACTTTCTTCATAAAACTGGCTTCTGACAACCTGTGCTTAACCAGTGCATGGGACCTACTCTGGCTCCTCAGCAATTCAGCAAGTAACAGTATTTGCTAATTGCTAGAAAAGGTTTTTCAAGACAACATTACCAAACACCACAATGTTTTTTGCACAATACCATTCATTTAATCAACTTTTGTATACAAATGCCTGGATATTGGTTCATGTGTGAACACCACAAGTAGTTTAAGAAATGTGGAACAAAGTTCCACAGAAAATAAGAAAGAGCTCTTTTTACATGCCACATTGAGTCAGCAATGAGATCTCTGTTGCAGGCAAGTCACATGATTTTGAAAGAATAAGGCTAATAAAATGTACTGATATATTTATATAAAAATCAGCACAACTTCCAGCATAAAATTGAGACAATTTTTTGACCACTCTTTCAGAAAACACATGTAAATCAGACAGCTGCCTGAGTTTGCAGTTCACTGACCCTTTCAACTGCCAAATGCAATGCACAAAGGTAGCTCAGAAAGCAATTAGAGATTGGCTGGGAGGACTCACTAATTTATTTAAACTTCAAATCACAACTAAGCAGTCTTACAACATTTTTCTGGGAGAGACTGTATGCCTCAGACCCATATTTAAAAAGAAAAGTTTGTCTTCTCAGAAAGACAAAATACATCCAATTTGTTCCCTGGTGTTTCTTAGAAAGAACAGCTAATACATTTACAGTATCATGAGGAAACACATCTAGAACAGAACTAGACATAAGCACAGTTCAATCCAACTGCTCAATCTCTAAATATTTCCGCACCTGCAAAGTCTAAGGCTCCCTTCAACTACTTGCAACACAAACCTCAGAGACAAAAGAAGGTGAGGGGAAAAAAAAAGAAAAAAGGTATTTTTCCGTCTAGTGATAATAGGACTGGGAAATATCAGTGACCAACACAAGCAAATGATGCCTGTTTGACTCTATTCAAGTATATATGGCATAAGGCCAAGATAACAATGAGAAAGTAAAGCATAAAGAGATGCCTTCCATTTTGGAAGAAGGTATCAAAAGTTGACAGCAGCATCTTTTCTTCTCTCAAACAAAATTTGAGATGCCCTCAGCCTGTGGCAAAAAAGCAGATTCATCACTGATCTCATGATGACAAACAGCAAAATAGACAAGAAAAAAATGCATGCATATAGACATTCATGTGCAGGTCTGGGCCTGAAATCATGGCAGCATTAGGTTACCAATCTGCTAGTAAATTTTCTTTCATTAGCCTCATTAAAGGGACCACAACCGTACCACTAAGTAACAACTGAGCACTGCATAACTCAGAAGCCATATCTTCAATTTCTTCTGCTGCAGTAATTTAAATAGCCAGCTATAGCCTATAATTTAAGGTTTAGTCTGTGACTCCAGGAGCTAACTAACTGAAGCCACAAGGATCAATGCGCACTTCTATGAAATGTTTATGAAAATGAGACCATACTTCTAAGTAAGTATCTCTCTCAAACCAGCCTACCCAATTTGATAGTTTCCTTATTTCACACTTACATAACCATTTCCTAGAATCAGTTTCTGAGGTTCACTGTACAGCAGACACCTAAACTGAGAGACGACATGCTGCTGTTAACTCATATTGCATTGCCCACAATCACTTTTGTCATGCTGCAGATCACCCAGAGTGGCTTCAGCTGCCACTCACAGGTTTTACTTCTGCTCATTTGTTGACTTAAAAAACTGTGCAAAGGTAACAAGATGGCCCAAAGGAGCTCCAACTAGAAGTGTAAGCTGAAACAGTGCAAGAAGGAAAAATGGAGTCTGAATACGGCACCACTGTGATTCAAACAAACGTCATGAGTGATTCTGAGAGGTTACATTATGTAAGTGCCGTATCTTTGAACAAAAGTTAAGTCCACTGAGTGCACTCATATGTACATGTAGGAAGCAGCAGGGGCAAAGGATTTCAGCCAGTCAACTCATAATTTGTGCACACCCCATCAGATGGATTAGTGCCAGAGCTTGTTCTCTGCCAGTCTGCCTCCTCCTGCTCCACCCTAACTGATCTCAAGGGCATTTTCCTGTCCTGACTGAGGCGACTAGCCTGCTTCTCTTCTCTCCAACGTCCAACATCCTTCAGTACATGACTTATCTTGGAAAATACTCAGACCTAAATTTAAAAAGGAAAAACAAACAGAAAAAAAGCCCTCTCTGTTAGATGAAGTCAACCTTCTCAAATATATGTGGGGCAACACCAGGAAGAAAAAAAGAAATATTTACTTTTCCTAAGTACTGTGCTTTCAAATGGATTTCACAACTCTAAGCATATGATTTCAAATTACTTTTGCAATTAAGGGCCAGTAGTATTGGATAGCATTATGCTATTCAAAGAATAAAGTGGGCCCAAACATTCTTCAAGACTTGTTCCAATAAAAAACTCCAGTGTAGAACACCATAACAGCAAGGTGCCTGGAGGGTCAAAGAGCCCATGACACTGCAGGTTATTTATGTAATAAATAACTTATGTTGGAAGGGACCTCTGGTGGTCTTCTGGTCCCTCTCACTCAAAGCACGACTGTGGTAGGTTGGATCTGAGCTGATGGACAGATCTTTTGACCAGTAGTGCTTTTTGGAATTTCCATATTTAAAGTCTGGAGGACACAGGAAGTGCTCTTTTTCGGTTTTGCCGCTCCTGAGGGAGGGGCGAGAAGATGGGTGCTGAGGCCGCTTCTCAGAGCAGCCTCAGGCTTTCCCCCCTCCCCCCTGGTATTGGGGCACGGCTGGGGCAGCGGCAGGAGAATCCCTCAGAGCTCTGGGCAGCTGAGGAACAACCAAAATCGCTGCAATTAGCTGAGACCACCCGGCTGAGGCTCCTGAGGACTACCCCCCCCCTCCCCGCCACGTGGCCCGCAGAGATCCTAGCATGGGGCCAATGGAGCTGAGAGACTAACATCAAAGAAGCCAGCAGCACAAAAAAAGTAGGGTTTTCTTCATCATAAAGCCCATACGACGGAAACTACTCTTCATCATAGTGTCTTCAAGGTCAGAGAGAACGGGAAAGCAAGTAAACCCAAAATGGCGATAGGGAAGAAAGAGGGCGGAGCCGCACTTGCAGTGTGGAGCTTAAAACTGCTTTCTGCAGACCGTGGTAGGAGCTGTAATATTCCAAACTGTTTTTCTCTTTAATCCATTTAAAGATATGGGGGGGTGATGAAGAATTCTGAATGCAGCCTATGTGCAAAGGGGACCTTGCCAGGTTACCCAGAAATTATGAAGAGTTGTGTGAGAGACTTTTAAGATTTTTTCTGTGAAGAAACGAGTTGCTGTTTCAGGCTGGAATTTGTCCACCCTTAAAAGGGAAACCCCACATGTGGCCCATGGTAAAGGAACTGATTTCTTCTCAGGGGAGAGATATTTTTTTCCCTGTAACAGTTTTTTCCCGGGCGGGGGCTGTTGCTGATGCAGTTTGGGAGACCACAGACAGCAAAGGAGACCTCTGTTTCCTTAAATAGCGGAGAGATCTTTAAGGACTGTATATGCTGACCAAGAATCATGTTTGTTATCCTTTGTGCTGGTTTGGGAAGGAAAAAAGGGAGGGGGGTTGCTGGAGCAAAGGAAGGGTTTTGCTTTGATTTCTTATTATTTTCTTTTTTTCTTTTAGTTCTGTTAATAAACTTCTTTATATTCTTTAAGTTTGGAGCCTGCTTTGCGTTCCTCCAAATCTCCTATCTCACAAAAGATAAGAAAGGCAAACTGAAACCATTACAACGACCAAGTTAAACTAAATTTCTCAAGGATGGAGGTTGCACAACCTCTAAAAGTGCCTTGACCACCCTCATTATGTGACATTTCTACTTTACATTTAATCAGATTTTTTATGTAACTTGCGGGCACCAACTTTCAGCTTCTTGCTGTTCACTTCCAAAAAAAGTCCAGCTCCCTCTCCTCTCTACAATTTCTTTCCAACTGCATTCTGTTCTGACATCTGCTGAGTGGTGGGCAATAATCTTATTGAAGATGCACTGTAAGATTTTCTGCCAAAGCAGGCACTAAAATTTCAGTAAGATTTTCTAATTCCTGGTTTCCTGAAGCCTTTTTGTGTGCTCACCATAGAACTGAGTGTCAGCCTAAGCCACAGCAATAGAAAGGTTTGATCTCAATGGCAAAAGTCCTGTTTGCCTTGCATTAAAGGTTGCCTAGAAGGAGAGCTTAGTAGTAGGAGAAAAAACCAGCACTGCTACAGGTGATTCATATGATATTGGCCAGTTTGATTAAAATGACAAAAACATATAACCAGTCTTTATGAAGTATCACATATGGAATCAATTGAAGGAGAAGTTCTTTAGTTCCTTCAAGAAAGGGTAATTTTCTTTAATAATGTTCAAATGCACAGAATGTCAAGTAACAGTCCTTAATAAAGTCCCCAGGAGACTCAACTGACCCACCTCACTACCTGATGTCATCATATGAAAGGATCTAAGGATATGTGTAAGCTACACATATCTCAACTGGACAATAAACACAATCACACACTGACCAATGGTCAAAAAATGGAATAAATACATTCAAACAAGAAAAATTTTATATTTGCAGGACACAGGGCAAATTATATTGGCATGCAGTATAAAAAGACCAAGTTCTTAGGAATTAATTTGAAAAAATAAACTACAAGCAAAAAAAATACATAGTTTCCGAGTCCACCAAATTAGTTACCAGAATATCTTATTAAGTAAAGGATTATTATCACACTGATGTTTAAAATGAATAAATAATTATCAGCTTACTTCTTTCTTACCATTGTAGGTTATCCTTGGTTTTGTCAAACACATCACAAGATGTAAATCCATTTCATCAGAAGATACAAATTTTGAACATACAGGGCACTTGAATCCTATGGAAAATAAAAATATGTAAGTGTGAGCATACTCAACCATGTAGTAAATTATATATTCAAGCCAAAAAGCTATTCTGCACATATTAAAAGAAAGAAAAAAGAAATCCTGGAGGCTTTTCATTTTTGACCTGACATATTTTACATAAATACAATTCCCTTGATTTCAAAAGATCTCAAAATAGATCATTGTTCCTGGAAATCTTTCTGCTGACAGTTGCAAACATTGTCAGCACCTCTGGAACACAAACTTTCCCAACAACTTTAAGAACAGTTTAGGGCAGGAGCAAGAGGATCATATGACTCTACTAAAACAGAAGTTACAAATGTGTAGAGGACATAGGCATTAAAATTTGGACTGGGGCAGGAACCCTGAATTAACATGTTCATTTTACCGGGAATTGCATTGAAACTTTAACCAAGGATCTTGGTTTTACATCTCGTCATACAAGCTGCAGCATCTTTTACCAGTCTGGGGCACTGGGAAAATATTAACTCAGGGGTGTTGCCTCACCTACTGAATCACTAATATTTCCTGTAGCACTGAATTTGTTTGACTGCTCTCATCCTAGTCAAGCATGACCTTGTTTAGCTTTTGAGGTCACCGCCTCAGGCAACATGGGGTAAAGAATAATTAAAACAGTCTGGATTGTGATGCAACTGCATAACAGTCTATGACAAAAGTGCTTAACACCTTAATTTATGTCATTGCCTAAGACAGCAGTCTTCCAGTTAAAGGACGAGATCAGCTGGACAACTTTAACAGTCCACAGAAAAGCCTGATTGATTCTGATCTGCTGAATAATTAACACACAAGTGAGAGAAACCACCAACAGGGATCTCAATGCATAATAGCTGTTAAGGAGTACACACATCTACAGGCAGACTGTCCAATAGGACAGCATTCGGCAAAAATATCCAACCTATATCCACTCTCAGCACAAAGGCACAACTTTTTCTCTGATGCTGTTGAAGAGTAATGATGCAGGCCTGTATAAAAAGTCACTGCACCTTCCACCAACATGCCAATCTGGGCCTGCTCCCACATGTTTCAGTTTGTTGCCTCTTGCTTTTGTACTTCTAACCTTGGGAGTCCACAATAAACCGAGTCAGTCAAGGATGACAAGCAACTTGATGCTGCACTTTCAAGTAACTGATGCCTAAGAGTTTTCATCTTTACTGTTAATCATTATCCAGCTGTAGATCAAGCAACTAACCTGAAGCATTAGCACTCAATACAACTACTGCACTTCCTTTATCAAGAAAATTATTTATTTCTTATGGGCAGCTAATGGAAGCAAGTCAAAGAAGACAGCTAGTAACAGCCATAAGGAACTTGGGGCAGCAGCTGAACATGTGCTGGAAACCACTTCCTGAGATAAAGTACTGTTCTGCTTCTTCCAGTTTTAGTCATATCTATTTCTTCTTTGTATCAATCTTACACTTCAGTTTAAATATTGCTCTTCTCTCCCTAATTTTAATCCTCCTCCCCCAACCCACATCTTTACAAACAACAGTTACAACCACAGATCAATAAGCATAGCACAGCCAAACATGTCTTTTGGAAAAAAACTAGTTGAAAGGAATTCTTTACTCGTTGAGAGCTTTATCAGTGACCTTTCAACCATGGTGTCACCTCCTTCACCCAGGCTAGATCTCAACATGACTAAAATCGAAATTAGTATCCCAGTCCTCCAAACACCCAAACCTACCCATTACTGTTTTGTAATGGGTTTCTGTAAAAACTGACCCAGGGTAAATTTTCTCTCTATCACCCTAATGCTGCTGATTACTAGGTTTTGACTAGACTTAAGACGCATACATAATTTTCATTTATATGCTTCTATAAGGCATAATTGACAACATAGTTTGATATGAAAAAACCTCTAACTTTTTTATATGCTTCAGACCAAGTCCTGCTGTGACAGAAGAGAGTGTTTACATTACAGCAAGTTAACATTTATGTTCATGGCTAGTTAAGCACTGGGACAGTCATTAACAAGTTCCCTCTGCTTTCTGGACAGAACTTTTCTAGCTTATTCCCTAGAGTCATGAGCACATGTAATTGGGAGTGACAGGGGCAGGGACAACCACCAACACGTCCTTAGAACCATTGTTAAAGTTAACAAGTGTTAAGAAGGTACGTATCCCAGGAATTCTTGGAGGAAATATTTTAATCCAAATAAAATATTACTGAGAGCTTGAGTAAATAATAATGATAATAATGATAATTTAATAATAATACTGCTTTTACTTAAAACCATGCTTGAAGATAGATGGCTGTGAAAAATCTTTCAGGTTATCCACCTAGAGTATACAGATGAATGTGCTTTTACTACCATGCACCTGCCCTTAAACCTAGTAAATGATCAGTGTTCCAGCAATATACTAAGTATTTTAACAATACATTTTACTGTGACTTGTCCTGTGTGTCGGGGGGATGTGAAGGTAATGGTTAAACAACTACAAACATCCTCCTGACATAGCAAGTTTGGGATACCTGACTGCTGTAGCTCTACTCAGTGTGCAGAACTGAAGAACCCAAAGAACAGAGGACATCACATTTAAATAAGCTTTAAGGAACAACTTAGCTGACAGAAGTAAAAGGTGTATTTGTGGAAAATATGTTTTTCCAGTGACCACAATCACCTGCATGCCAGAGATTAGCATAATAGCAGAAAAAGAGCCTTGGGCTCACAACACTTGATGAAACATTCTTTAAATACAAGTGAAATCCAATTTCTCATTCCTTCACAATGTTCCGCTGCAATCCAGCTCCTGGATTTACCCATCTTCCCCAAGAGATACACAGTGTAAGGTGTGCATGAAGGAAATGACTATTTCCAACTCCTTTTAGTAGCCCCAAAGAACAATTATTTTTACTACAGACACAATATTTACTTTAACTGTATTTGAAAAATATAAATAAGAGAACAATCTACACTGTCCACAAGCCAGTTGAAGGTCCTTAAAAATACTGGTATTTTCCCACCTTTCCTCAAATCAGAAGGCAATAGTTTCATGACCCAGTTTACAATTAAGTACTCGGTAAGAACAAAGACTCTATTGTACCCCTGCCCAGCAGGCTAACAACATTCATACCCTATGTTTGTTTTTACCATCAGTCTCAAGGAACAATTCCAACAACTTAAAGAAAGTTTCACATGATTTTTAACAATCAGCAAGAGGTCAGAAATAACTTGCTCTCTACATGACTTGTTTTACTGAGTTTTGTAGATAATGAATTCACAGACGCTTGGACAAAAAGTGGAAGCAGTTATCAGATGAGGTAGCATCACATGAAGTGTGTTCCAAAAACCTATAAAACTCAATTAACTACTTTCTCACTCTCTTTACAAGGAGAGCACAACAGATAATATACAGTTCCAGGTAAAAATCCAGCTCTTAGGAAGGTGTTGCTTTCACAGGATCCCTTATTTTTATCCAAGATGACAAACTATCACCTTTGTATCACTGTCAGCACATCACTGCAAAGTTGTCCTTCCTTCTCCCATAGTTGAGAACTCTGCCTGTGACACACCCTAAGTCAGCTGAAAAACCACCTCTCACCCCATTCCCTACATACAGAAGTACAGCACTAAAGAACCGAGCACCAAAACTGAGCAAGCACACACCTCTAGCTGAATTTCACAACTGCATCCTTAGGAGGGCAGGGAGTCAAATTCTTACAAGCTCCCACCATCTAGTTTCACAACCCTGACTACAATACTGAAAGTAACACATTACTTAAAATGAACCCAAAATCCTGGGAAAAAAAGTACAATTACAAGAAATGGAGACAGAACAGAAAGTCGAAGTACAGCTACTAGAAAATCCCAAAGTGGCACAGAAAATCTGAAATAACGAAATCTGCTTAAGTATCAGGATTTATATCAGAGGTGAATTCTGTCTCTCATTCTCTCTTGAATGTATCACTTTCTTCAAGACCCGCCATCTCTTGCAAACAAACCTCCAGTTAGCCAAGAAATCCCATCTTCTCTCACATCCATCTACAATACCCATAATTTTCATCTCTGGCAGGCTTGGGAACTACCCACAGGGACGGGTTGATGGGTGGCCACTCATTCTATCAGTACCAATTTCAACCTCTTAGTGATACCTTACTGTGTTTGCCTTGCTTTGCAAACATCAGACTGCTTAACTTGCACTTCAGTGCACAGCGGAGCAAACATAAAACATCCAATGAATAACAAACTCCTGGATCTCTAAGATTTTTACAAAATCATGTTGGCACTTATTCTGGAGTATCTACTTTGTGGTGCAAAAAAAGGAACTGCTAAGAGCTTCCAGACAACACAGTGCAGAGTGTCACAGAATTGCACATAAAGGAAACACGTTGAAGCAGTGTTAGACTTGCACAGAAGAGTGGATGATCCTTTCAGTCAATATTAAACAGTTGTAGCAAGAAGTAAGCACAAATAAAACCTGCACCAACACAAAAATTTCAATCAGCCTGATCAGAGTAACTTTTCAGCAGAAAACATCAACGGGAACACTGCCAAAGTCAAACTAAAAGTAGAGTGGGAGCAGCTGCTCTTTTAAAGTATGCAGCATATTACTATTTAAAGTCTTTGTATCCTTGTGTTTTCAAATGAGATGGATAAATCCACCTTGTTTTGCATTTAAAGAAATCATAAGAGAAATCCTTGCATCCACACACTTTTTCTAAGGTGTATTTGAGAATAAGGAGCCTGACAATATGTTACTTACATATTCACACGTTCTTTGGTACTTAGAAAAAGAAGTACAGACAACATGGAAACACAGCATCCAGTAAATATGATGGTATGAGGGTGGTATGTAAAATGACTATCACGCAAAGAAAGCCTGCGTAATGATGCTAACAACACAAAAAAAGAGTTGATTACTTCTTATGTGTTCAGTAGACATGGAAAACAGTCAGTAACTGCTCAGTATAAAACACATGTGGACACTGGGAAGTGTGTGCCCTTTATCTTTTTCCACTAGTCTGAAAAAAACCAGGTTACTCTAATCTTTCTTCACAGGCCCTGATGCCTAAACCTTTTATTGCTCTTGTTGTCCTCTGGCCTCTCTCCAGCCTTACCACGGTGCATTGCCAAGAACTGGGCAGAGTTATCAGGCTAAGACTTCACAAGTCCTAAGCAGAAATGAATACTTACCTATCCCATTGTTCCATTACACTAGGTGTTAGCTATATATAGATCTATCTACATACAGCGATATCTCTTTTGTGTGTATATATAGGTAGGTACATTTTAAACAAACCAACAGGTGATTGGCTCATTCCTCTCCTGTCTCACAACCCCTAAATCCTCAGCAGAACTGTTGCTAGCCAAGTCCCATTTTTAGTGTCGTATTTCTGCTCACATTTGGTAACTCATCTGTCTTTTTTTAATCAATTATGAGCACTCTTCTAACTTGTTAAAAACAATTATGAATGCAAATTTCGCCCTCCATAGTGCTTACAAGTTTAGCATTTTACGTAGTTTTTTCAAGTGCCCAGCCTCCAAAACAAAGTTGACTGAAAACAGACCCAAAGCAGACCACTGTGATACTTGATTTGAATTGCTTTCCAAGAGCAGCTGCAGGATTTTTTTCTCCGACTACTTCAGCATCCACCTACTTTTTCACCTAGACCAAATTCTGTAAGTTGGCTAACAAGAATATATAACAAAATAGCATAAATATTTTAAAGTCATCACATAATGCCTCTATTTTTTCCACTTCTTCCTTTTCTGTCCTTCTGTGTAGAAGACTATGAAGTAAAATTTTAAGAAGGGCAGAAAAATAAATGGAAATAATTCAGATTCTCGGTGAAGCAACAGTCCTGGTCAAGACAAAATTCTGTTACTCCCTTCCTCTGTAAACTAATTTGTAAAACTTGAAGAAGGAAAAAAAAAAAAAAAAAAGAAGCTGTCCAGTAAAGACCACATGGCCTATCAGAGTTATATGGCCACAGAGTTCTCGCTTCTCTTCAGACAGCTGAAATGGAAAAATAGAATGAGTAATTCTGTAAGCCCAAAACCATGAAGCTTTGTACATGAAAGCATATTGCTTTAACACAGCTAACATCTCACCTGGCAAGTTTACCCTAGCCATCAAAGAGTATGAAAGTTATTTCACACTAAATTCAAGAACAAAGAATTAACATTTTAAAAAAGTCTTTAAGTTAGAAAGCAAAAGAAAAAAGAGCATTACCAATTCCCAGGGAACCGTCTACAGGAAAATTTCTAGGTGCTGTAGCTGGCAATACAAATGGCTACTCAGAGAAAGTTTGCCATTTCATGGACCCAAGTTTTTTGTTAAGGAAGAAAATGTCTCAGTGAAAAATCACATCTAGTTCTCTACCTTCCATCCTTCCTTATGTGTCAATTGTCTAAGCCAGGAGAACACAGCACCATCTGGAAAGATTTCTGGGGATGAAAAGAAATAAAGAAATACTCCCCTCACTTTGGGAGAGAATAGGAAATCAAACAGAAATAAGGAACACAATAGGAACATTCTAAACTCTGTCTTTTCTAGAAAACTGAGCCACAATAAGAACAAATAAGCACTGACTGATTTCAGGTTCATAATCTAGTGGGGTTTTCTTCCCCACTTTTGTGCCATAACACTGAAGTAAACAAACCTGTGAATTCCTTGAGGGAAACAAGGGATTTTCTCCTGTATTTTCTGATTTAAATACCCCACAGAACTCAGTGGGAAAGGGGGATACATAAAGTGGGGGATAAAAACAAACCTGAACTATTTTAGTTAAGGAGTCCACAGAATAATTAGAAAAGATATGTTTAGATAATACTTTGTCTCCTAAGCAAAAAGTTCTGAAAGACAGAATCTTATTACATAACTTCTTCAGCTCCCTTCATCTTAGTAAGTGGGAAAGTTATATCTTCAGCAGCAATCACTGAAAAATAATGCAGTACAGAATGAAGAAGAGAAATTGAACAAGACATTTTCTGACTTGTAAACAAAGCTGTTATCAACAGCACGACTTCAGGTGTCTAATATCAATGTAAAAGTAACATGTGATGATGATTATAATTGACAACTGCACAGTTTTAGAAAATGAATGAACACAATCATTAAGAAAGAAAAAAAGCCTAATTTTAATATATCTAGCAAACCAGAAGATTAAATTACAGGCAGGAAAGGCCTGTGGAAAGATTGATATTAACTTTTAATAGAAAAATAAGAACAGCTGTTATTAGAGGAACAGCCTTTTAAGAGTGACATTTCAGATGGATGCAAGCACCCAACAAAGGGAGAAGGAAAGACCTTTTTAGTTCCACCTGTTTTGTGGGTCAGTGTTACCTCCCATCCCATCATCCATAGGGATCTGTAGTCAAGCTAAATGAGAGATTGCTCAAGGCTCCATCATCCAAAGTCTTACAGTACCTGCACTTTCAAACTGACAAGCACATAAACAAGAACAGTTTTCAAAGTGACTTGTAAGCTATTAATTCACTCTTTAACATACTACTTCATTACCTGCATGTCAGACACATCACACCCTTCCCATCACAGATCCATACCACGAGTTTCTCAATGGATCTGAAGCAGCTGAAGACTGACAAGTCTGAATATAAACTTTGGTTGGGAGCAAGCCTTGATTTTCATGTAAAAAAGGCTCCACCCACACCCTAAAACCAGATGATTTTAGCTTTTGGCTTACGATGCTTGAGAAGCATATTTTCAACTAGCAACCAAAAACTCCACTTAACAATGAGACTTTGCCCAGAAAAATATCTTTCATTTCCACTGCATCTTTCCCAAGGGAGGGGGACAAGAGAGAGAACCCAAGGAAACACACTTCTCTTTTACATGTAGGTGTGATGACTCCCTTCCAAAATATGACTCAAGGACAACAAAGGAAAGACACTTTCCTTCTCTCTCATGTCTCTCCATCATCAGATCTCTGGCAAGCAGAGACAAGAGCGAGGTCTCCCTCTAGCCACATCGGCAGAGTAACGTCAGGAGTATGGGAAGAAACTAACCCTATCACCATTCCAGAGGCTTCTGTACACAAGTGGGGCCACTTGCCACTCAGGTGAAACCTTGTGGAGCTGAGCTGTTGTCTGAATATGAAGTTCAGCCAGGGTAGACACATTTTTCAGCCCAACTGACTACCTTCTTCAGATAGCAAGTAGCCAGAAAGCATAGTCAGTGGTTCGGGGCACAAACGTATTTTATTTACACTAGGCAGGCAAGATCAACCTGTCTAACTAGCTCAGTTCTTGCATTATCAGATGATGACAAATAACTTCCAAGCAGGCCAGCTTGGAAGTCTGAAAACTTTTAAGCAAATGAAATGCCTGAAAACTCTTGCTTCAGAGATACCCCATATTCCCACTGTTTTTTTCTTCTTAACTCACCTACCACAGTTCAAAAAGGAAGAATTCTCTTTCATTCCCAGTCTCTCCTGAACATATACATTTGTTTTTTCTTTCTTCTTGAATTTTGCTACTCCCTCAATTTTCTCTTATTGCCTGGAGCAACATTTTCCTCAAACACCTGGAAAAGGTCTTTCCACTCATCATTTCATCATACAAGTGGAGGAAGACAGACAGGACAACTGTGTTCTGTTGTCAGAAGAAGGCACTTCTTGAGTAACTGAGTAATTTGGCAAGACAACTACAAATTTTTAAGTGCAGGGAACCAGTTTGTCTACACTCCCCTGCCCTACTTCACACTGTCAATAAAATCACTACTTTCAAAAACGTACCAGAGTTAAAGAAAAAGTTTCCATTAGAAATCACATCACTGAAAAGAGAGTATAGGAAGAGGTGCTCCAAGATAAGAAGAATCAAATCATACTTTTTCAAAATGCACAGGTGTAAATATCTTGAAAACTTGACTGTACAGTGCAACAAAGCTGATCAAAATTACATGAAGCACGATAGTAAGAGGAGAGGGTGGCTATACCATGCTGAGAATATATTTAATGACAGCTAAAAGGGAAGAGGTATGATGTGAAAATGGCTGAAATGTTGACAAGGATGACTAAACTGAACACGTGAAACAGAGCATCTTGTTGGACGCAGAGAAGTCTTCTGAGCAAACTGGTCAAAATGCATACGAGGTCTTAGAAAAAAAGAAATGGGAGAGACAAAGTAAACACTGCACTTGAAACGCAGCAGACAGGAACAAAGGAGCAAGCCCCAGGAGAAGGCAGCATCTTAGAAGACGGCACAGATAATGATGCTGCTTGAAAGCATGCAGAAGACAAAGTCTCTCGGAGAATCTGAGAACTATTACTCTACTACACAAACAAGGCGATAATGGAGACCTGAGAAAGCACAGCATTTACAGACAATTAGTCTGTTGTCTACAAAGTTTTTACCAAACTAAGTGAGGGTAAAAAAAAGAGGTCCTCACTAAGGCAAAACTTTGTAAAGTCTGATTTAGTCGAAATACTTACCAATAACCTACTTGTTCCTGCAGAAATAGAGGTAGCAGTGACAAAAAAAAAAAGGGGAAAACCAATCAATGACAAAAAAGTCAGAGTACAAAAGAAAAAGATTACATCTGGGAAGAATATATGTAAGTAAAATGTTAAATTATTATGTGGGATGTTCCCAGCAGTTTATATATTAATTCTAAACATAATAATGATTCATTTTTTGACAGTAACATTAAATTATATACCAAAAATACTTATTATTACATTTATTACTCAGTGTAACAGGAAAATTTTACCTATTACAGTTTCAAGAAAGTCAAGAACAAAGGTTTCAAAGCATACTTGTTTTCTTGTGCTTTTCATTTATTTCATCACACATACAAGAATTTTTATTATTTCAGCACAACAGCAGATTTTCCTGTATTATTATACTTTGTATTTTCCCACTTTATCTTTCCAAAATAGCAGTCCTCCATAGATGATACCATTTATCAGTTCAGCAGGGAAATATCTAACCAATGTATTCATTTACTTTCCTTCACTTGAAACTGGTGAGAGTCGAGTAAGTAGAGCTGGTTGGTTGGTTATCTGGATTTGTTGCAGGGAGGTTGTTTTGGGGGAGGGTTTTTTGTGGGTTTTATTTGCTTATTTGTTTGTTTTTTTTTTTCCCAGAATAGAAGTATGGCTTATGAATAAGAACTGAATTTATTAGAAAAGTCTGGGCTTAAAAATACCATTCGTTGACAGAACAAAGCAATTTTGCTTAAGGATTAACTTTTTATTTAAAAGTACTGACATCTCTGCTTATCATAAAGCAGCCTTTTGTTTTAAAATGGAAAATTCAGCTAAGAGAAGTTCACTCTACATTGACCCATCTATTCTTCCAGCTTGGAGAATATTTACCTTAATGTATGGATTATTGGCCAAACTAGGGTGTTGGATCATAATAAGCCAGACATTTAACATAGTTAAAGAGAATATTACAAAATGGGGAGAAGTCCAAGGGTCAGTTACAAAACATGTTAATTTCAGAAGTGTACACTGGAATGAGACCATTAAATTCCTCAGTATTAACATAATTTAAGTGTTTAACATGAATAACACACAAATTTTGGGAAAATGTTTTGGGAAAATGTGTTGCTGAAGTTTCAGTAATGCATCTACGTAATGTAACCACTAGTTTTGCAAAAGTTCCTATGTCTAAGATAGAACCTTTAAAGAACATTTGGCAATGTACCATTGTGAAGAAAGCATCCAAAATGCCTAATAAGAGGAACAGTAAAGAAGATGCATAATTAGTTCAGAAAAAGACAGAATTGAACTCAAAAAGATATGACCCCCCCAACTGTTGTCAGTGAAAAGTGAAGAAAAGCTACTGAGTTACATGCTTTAAACATATCAATGAGATATTTGTTTATATTTAGTCCTTCACCTCTATTAAGAGAGTACACAGCACCCATAACATATTCTGCAAAATCTTCCAGAACATCCATAAATTACAAACCAACCAAACTTTCAAATTATATGTTACACCATTGCTAACACAGCAACTAAGGCAGAAATTTAATTCTTGCATTTTCACAGCTAAGATGTCACCGTTTGAACAAACTGTTCTTATTGTCTGTACCACTCATATTTTAAATATCCTTTGTAAGGAATGCTACTGAGCATTTCCTATTTTTTTTGCTGTTTACAACTGCTGCATTGGTTTATCAGTCAAACTGTTGAGAAATTTGATTAGTTACCCATTTTAAACATCTGTGTGTAGAAGAGAAACATCTTATTGACATTAACCAGATCATGCTAATAAGATGCACATATGCATGCATACACACACACACAGAGCATAGACAGTAAATAAGTTTTAACAGGGATCTGCAGTTGGAAAAAATAGATCAAATGATAGTTTGACTTTTCAGCAATTTGAAAAAATGACACGGTAACTCAAATGTTTTTACTTATCCAATTACACCTTTCATGTAGAGTGTTATATGCTTTCATTGTTTTACTCATCCATAAGGCTACTGAAGGTAAGAGAACCTACAAATATTTAAGAGGTATGGTTTTTCTCTTCACTGTTCAAAGAAAATCATGACCTGTCCTTTGATAAACATAAGCAATACTCATTAAAAAAAAGGAGAGACTGCCTTGAGTTTGAAAACTGAGATAGCATGCAAGTGGAACATGCCAATGAATTATACTTTAATAAGAAAGATTGTAGGGGTTTATGGTTTTTGTTTTGTTCTTTTTTACAAGTGACTAAGGAGCAATCATAGCTAATATTCCTGTTTCAGGAATGTCCTTATTAGATCAGAATCACAGCATGCCAAGAGGTACAAACACATTTGTTCACATATGTATTAGACCCTTCTCCAAAGAGCTTACACTCCAAAATAGACAAGAATAAGCAATGGTTACAGTGGGAGCAATGTCTCCATTATATACTTCAGAAAGGCAGTAAGAAACTAGTCCTACCTTACACAGAAAGTCAAACAAATCTCCTAAGTCTCTGGCTGCCACCTTATATAAAAATGCCTATTTGCCCACAATAACATTGAGACAAGGGTCACAGAAAAAGTAAATCAGTGACATAAATTTTCTCTGCCTTTCCATGTAGTACTGCCTTCTTAACCATCACCTTACCTAATGAGTTAGCAAAGCTGTACCACAGGTCCCTAAATCCAGTGACTGGGCATTGGATAATAAACATAAATAATAAACATAAATAATAATAAAATGCTCAATGAAAAAAGTTTCATGTTTTGAAAGAATTAAAAAGCTCTTTAGAACAGTTCTTGATGGCAGCATAAAGAATGCCAGAGTTTGAGCCTGTACTCCTCCCAACTTATTTACGTGTTCATCTCTTCACCTTCCTTCTCTGCTGTATTAGCCAATTTGGAGACTGACAAGATCAAAACAGCAGCTAGAGGGCAAAGACCAATAAGGTGCATCCAAATAAACCCTTCCATGACATAAACTCCAAACAAACAGTTAAAAACCCCCCATGCTAAAAAACTGTGGACTTGCAGAACAAGAGACAAGCTAATGAAAATGTGCCCCAAATGTGTACATACTCTAGCAGCAAACAACTTACTTATAGAAAAAAACCTTCCATAATACACATTAAATACCCAAAACCTGGGATTTAATTCTCTTCAGAGAGGCACTCATAAATTATTGTTAATGCCTCCCATGCTTTAGACATCTAAAGCCCTGAGGTAGACTACTTAGGATGACTACTACTACTACTACCCCAATGTCAAAATAATTAGAGATACAGATTTATATCTGTTTTCCCATTGTAGCTTTTCATTCTAGGTTGAAATCCGTAACTTTCTAAAATATTCTGTGAAGGAAACAATAGTTCTCAAAAGGCACTTTTACTTAAGCAAACCATTCCCCAAGCAAGAAAGATTTCACACTGCTAAGTGTTCAGGCACTGAATTGTCACATTGTTAATTCTAACACTTAACATAATTTATAGGCATTTTTCTTTTTCAAATTAAATCTTCTCCTTTATCTAAGAGGAGCATTAGTACCTCAAAAAGACTTCTGCTTCAGTAGACAGTAGATGTACTTTCAATGTCTTATGAAATAAAAATCCCCATGATAGTCTCGAAGTATAAATCTTTCACACTTAAAACTGTTACCAGTTTTCTAAAAAGCCTTCTTATTGTGGATTTCAGGAGAGGTAAAAGGAGATGTTTCCCACATGGACACCAGATTAAATCCACTCCTTTCATTGCGGAAGAAGCCCTCAGAAGGCAAGTTCACTGCACACAGGTGAGTGTAAGAGCAACTGTGATAAATTTTCACCGTACGGCCACACACAAAATAGTGAGATTAAGCCAGGTGTAAGTCATGAGCCCTGGTGAAAAGATAGACTTGTTCCAGTTCTTCCATAGCAAACTCTGTCTGTATTCAAGACTTCTGAGAAATCACAGGCATGTAAAGGACAGCCTCTGCCTCCAGGTTTTGTGGGTTTATCAAGTAACCTTTTTTACCTACCATTTTTGGGAACACTTAATAAAAGCTCCTAAGGGAAGCCTGGCATTCCTTCCAGTCATCACAAAAGCATACTCTTCTCTCTAGAGGAGGTCTTGCCATACCTGTCCTTTACAGCAGCTGTATCATATCAGAGATCAGTAAACCAAGAGATGTGCCACTAAGAGAAGCCTATTTTTATTAGTTTTTTCCCTTGAAATGAAGCAATACTCAATACAATTCCAGGCTTTGAGCAGTGCAAATGCCATTTAAACCACTAAACTTCTGCTTTCCAGAACTGTGTAGACATTGTACCATTTATTCTATTAATCCTGTAACCTACAACAGCAGTTTCTGGTCTGGAAGACATCTCTGCAGGGCAGTGGGCATGCTACAGAAAACTAACATCTCTCTAATCCTTCAGGGAGTTCCTCCAACTCCAGGTTGAGAAATGAATGAATGCTGAACTTGTTCTGTGAACAGAAGACTTCAGCCTGATACACTCTCTGTCAGGTACTTTGCACAGAACATGGTAGGACAGACTGAAATTCTGCTCCTGGTGTAAAACTGGTGCTTAGCTAAAACTGCATCAGAACTGTCCAGAAGCTGGCCTAAGAGGAAAAAATAGATGCAGTTGGAAGGGTTATATCATATATATGGGAATATAATTCTTTTATAGATGAGAATACACTTTTGGGTAGAAGTTAAAAACAAGAAAATTGTCCTTCTTCACTAGCGTGTAAGTAGGTCAATTTTTATTGACATCAGAGATATTCAAAACAGCAGTGCAAATTAAACTCTTAATTAAGGAAGGACGATCACAGCACTTAACATCTACACAATGACTTCCAGAAGAAAAATAAAAACTTAACTCATTAACCAGGTTTCTATCTGCAATAAAATTCATATGGGTTGCACTAAATCTTGAGACAGACTGATCTTGTTACGCTGTCACCTAGTTACTCGAGAGCCATACAGTGACAGCTTCAAGGGGAAACAGTTGATGTAGGTGCAGAACAACCAAATCAAATGCGTGTCAATTCACCGTGTTACTAACCTACAACACAGGTGGGATTATAACTCCTGCGACACCTTATTGTTGCTCTTGGCCTGGCATGTCAGGGGAGTGCATGACGGCAGTGCCATCCACAAAATAAAACAGCAAGCCTTCTGGAATCAATTCCAAATATTACAAGAATAATACAGTATTCTGATCTATTAGTATTCTGGCAACAACATGCATACACAACTCGGAGTCTTTAAAACCAATTTAGACAAAAATTTTGATCTCAAATGTGGATATACATATGGATCTGATATGTGGATATACATATAAATTCTGATCTCAAATATGGACAGCTACAAAGCTGCTTTATTTTTCATAGACAAATGGCTTGCACACAAGCAATTTACAAAAGATACAGGAATATCTTCTAAAGAACCAGTTATGACAACTTGTATTATCAATTCCTATTCCCTCGGGGACAGTTTTACAGAAAGAAAACTGAAAATTAAGCAAGGGGGAAAAAAAACCCTTATAAAACTACTAGCTTTTGTCTTGCATAGGCTAATTTGTTAAAGTAGGTTTTAAATTTATTTAATGTAAATGTACATGGTAGGTTCCACTCCCAACCAAGCAAATACAAATAGCATTTCATTCACTGTCCAATCTCTATATGTTTCTGTAACTATTCAGGGAAAAAACTGTTCTTATACCAAACCTAAGAAATTGGAATAACAAGGAAATAGCTTCTAAAATGTGACTTTGATAAAAACCCTTGACTTATAAATAAAATCATGTTACATATCATCTCTCAAACGAAGCAGGATTAAGGGAAGAAAAAAAAATAATATTGAAAGGTAGAATGCAGCCCTGGAAATCACCCAGTAACTTGCCACAGTTCCCAGATATATGGCAGGAGTCCAACCTAAACAAGGCAAAGTTACCATTAACTTAGGGACAAGTGACTTGTCTTTGAAACACCTCTTTTCCAGGACACCAAGAAAACTACAATATTAATTTTGTTTAATGATGGATTTCCATTTTTCATTTAGAAAATACACTCCAACAATTGAAATAGCAAAACCAGTTTATTTTCTTTTCTTCCTGAAATTCACCTTATTTCTTCCAGTACGGAGGGAGTGCACAAAATGTACATATGTTCCTTTTTTATTTGTTTAGTAGCAAACTGAATAAAGGTACCAATGTTCTTACAGAACCTGATGTAATGATATAGTAGTATACCAAAAGGTCTTCAGCATAAAAAGGAATTAATATTTACTTAGGATTCCCACCCCTAAGGCAAATCCTGCAAGACCTTGCTAAAAAGGTGACAGTAAGTAGGGAAAAAAAGCACATACTATCTTAAATAAACTGCACTTAACAATATTAAAAAATATATTCAAACCACATAGCTCTCTGCAGCAGGGTCATATAAAGAAAATAAAAAGGTCACTAAAGTATTTACAAAACTTGTTTTCACACAGGAATCAAAGTATCATTGTGTTTTCCATCTGGGCTTTGAAAGCCATTAGGTGAAATTAATTATTCACATGTTTTGTTCTTTTTCCTCCAAACACAAGATAGATCTTGTCTTGTTACCTCAGCATTACTGGATGCAAAGCTATCCCTTTTCAAAAGTAAATATTTCAGAATACCACCTTGTAGATTTTATCCTCTTGTCAAGAAAAACTAGTATTATTTCAAAAGGTTAATCTTTCAGTGAGCCTCCTACTGCTCAACGCATCTTTCTAATACTAACTCAAAACATATCAGAAGTTTTTCCAAGTTTTTAAACATTTAAGGTCAAATACTTTAATCCTCTCTTTTTAAAACAGTGGTGTCACACACCATCAAACAGACAGTGTGAGAACAGCAAGGATCTGCAAAATTTGCTTTTTCTTTTCTACTTCCACTTACTATAAGGAACCAAGCAGGGAAGTCCAGTTGAAACCACAAGCCTAACAAAACTTTCAGCAGAAAATGAGAACTAGCTCCTTAAACCACGTGAAAAACAAACAACAGAGATGAAACTAAGAAGAAGGAAGCTGGTTTAGCAATGTTTTGGAAAGCTGTGACAAGAAACCTATTTTCTAATATAAAAGTGAACAAGTAGATGAAGACTAAACTTCTGGAGGAAAAAAAAAAAAAAAAAAAAAGAACTGCAGGCCTATGAGTCAAACTTGGAAAGAACTACAAAGAGCCTTCCAGGGAGGTGTACCTGGCCTACCCTCAAGGCTGTCAAAGCTGCTTTCTGCACCACAGAGCACTGGGGCAAATGAGAGTCTATCCCGAACTCTTGGTCTTTTAACTAGGATTCAGTGGCCCGTCAGAAAGGTTTAGGCCAGAACGGCACCGACAGTTCCTACGATGTGCTGTGGTTCACCTGCGGGCTATAGAAGCCGGAGCACCCACGCCGCGGGTGGCCGGAGCACCTGGAGGGGAGCGGCCGCCGGGACAAGGCTCCGCCTGAGCTGTCCAGGGCGCGGGTGCTGAACAGGTTCTGTCTGGGGAGGGACTCGCCTGGGGCGATGGCTTCTCCACTCCTTGGCTTCCACAGAGCGGGTATTCACCCCAAACAATTTATCCTTGTTTACCTATCTTTTGTTAATCCTGTTATTAAGTGCAGTTAGCCAAATACCACAAGAATGACACAAACATATTAATACATGAGGTCTGTCTTCTGCAGCCAGGCCAGGATCAAGTCCTTTAAGTTTTTACTCTCAGCCTTAGGCCGAGATTCATGCCTTAAAGGCACAAAGATAAAAATTTCAGTTTGTGTACCAGGATGATGAGGTATATATGCAAGTGTAAGAAAAGCCCAGAAATTCCCCTCTATTTACACAGCACTAGTGCCAATTTGTATAAACAGTCATAAAGGTACTTTTGTCTGTGTTATGGAAACGTTTTTTGCAGCCCAAACAGCTGCTTTTGGTTTTAAAGAATAATTGCTGCTGGCTTTCTTGTTTATACAAGAAGCAGCAGCCTCAAGTTTACTAGCTAACACAAACAGTAACAGTAGATAACTCTATACACAAGCCTGTTTTCAATGAATTCTCTTATCAATCTATCCTCCTGAATCTGGCTAGGCAGGCAGCCACTGACAGAAACAAACAACCTACATTTTTAAAGATAGTTACTTTATTGTTAAATAAAGTTGTCTTCTTCATTACCACCCTGGTCCTTTTTTGTCAGATACATCTAGCAAATTAGAGCTTTCTACAAACCTAATTCAAAGTAAGAGCGGCTATAAAAATTGAGAGATACTAAGTGCAATAAATGTCCTTTCAGTTGCATTTCAAGGCTATACGCATCATTGAAACTGTAGCTAATAGCTAGCAAGAGTCAAGCACAATTAGAAAGGAAAAAAGAGCCCTGCATGACTGTAATGAGAAAAGAGCTGTTAAAAAAAACCCGCCAATTGCAAATTTCTGCATTCAAAATTGGAAATCAGTTGCAAAACAGTAAGAGTAATTTGCTTATTAGGAATTTTTCCAATGGTAAATTAGTTGTCAAAATAAAGTACCAGAGAAATTAGATGGTTTTCCATTAAGAAAGAATAAACATTATCTGCTCAGAACGGGCTAAACCGAGCTGATCCCATGTTCCAGTGCCAGTAGGAACCCCAAGGTCTCTTCATATGCTATGAACATGAGAGAGACTTGTACCCACACATCACTCATTAGAATTAAATCTGTCCTTACTAGCCCTTTTGCATGAAGTTTTTGGAGAAAAGTCATTGTACGTATAACAACCTAAATATAATAATGAAATTTTTTTAAATGATGAATTATTTTCCAAAACACTCTGTGAGAAAAAAAAAGAGCAATGTTTAAGTACTGCATACAACTACAACAACTGACTGAAATAGCTGACAAAGTATCTTTCCTCTATACTTACCTCTCTGTGTGCAAGTACTTGTGGTGATACTTGTAATCCTCAGTTAGAGGGTTCAATTGCCATACTATTCACTGACTTCCAGAGTTAGGAAAGCATCATTAAAACTCGCTTACAATTTATGAGTTTCTGCAGAGGGCTATAAATCTAGCAGTTTAAGAGCATGAATACTGAGACTGAAGAAATAGCTCCTTCCCCTTCAGCAGAGGAAGAAATCCTTGTCAGTTATAGATGACAATTCCTGACAAATGGGATTATGCCCTTCAAGGCAGATTTGTGAGCAAACAAAAAGTTCTGCACGAGCAAGACTCACTGACTTGAGTAAAGCTGTCCACATAGTGTTTTAGCTGTACCAATAGCTTAGAAACATGGTACCTAGTACATTTATCATCATTGCCTGAAGGAGCACGAGGCTTAGTATGTCAGAGAGAAATTACACTAGGGAAAATCCAAGAAAAATAAGATCCTGTGTCTTGAGGATTTTCTTTCTTTCCTATTTCTATCTGAAATTTCACATGTCTGAAATCAAATTACAAGTGTGTAATTTTGTAAATTTACAAGTCCTTAAGGCATAAACAGAAAACCAATAGGATTAGGATTTAATATGTTGACATTTAAGTTCCAGGCTATAGTGCCTTGTGCTAGATGTACAGCCAATTATTTACATGGTTAGGTCTTTGAGGGAGCAAGTTTAATCACTTTTAACTCATATGTGCTTCAAAACACTGCTAACAAAAAGCAAAATCTACATCACAATTTTCAAGTTTGGGGAAATGCAAGTTAGAAAAATTGGAATTCAAGAAAATACTGACTAATAGATACCCTAAAATAAATAATTTAATCAAAATGCCCTCTTTGATACAAAACTAATTATCTAATTCAGTATATTTTTCTTCAGTGTTATCCCTCCATTAATACTACTGGTATACAATTGCTAGATTAAAATAGGACATTAAAGTTAAAATCCAAATTATATATAATACCCTAAATTATGTCTTTCATGAAAAGAAAAGAAACAAGCCCTAAACTCAAACACTGATTTTCTTTTTAAATGTGAGTATTTTTAAGATCCAGCTAAGTCAGTATTTCTGCATATTTATTTTTGTTTTCAATAGCACTACAGCTACTAATAAAGGTGTTGAAAGTAAGATGACTCATCCACACAGGAAACAGCAAAAGGGCAGGGAAAAAGAAGAAAAAAGGAGAGACTCTCAAAAAGTGACACAGAGCTTTAGCGTCAAAGGACCATAGTTTAAGAGATTAGAAAACAACTGTATCAGCAGGCATATCCCTGCATCCCAATTCCCTCTAAGAATGTAATGAACACCACCATTCCATACAGACCTTTCCTGCTCTCTTGTCTACAAATTTAGCACCCTTGCCAGATGATTTCTTTTGAGGTTAAGATTTCCTGAGGTGCTTACATTTTTCACTTACTTTAATTCTGCATTTTTGTGGATAGTGTTGGGCCAGCAACATGGTGAATACAAACATTTGTTTTTAAACGTATTTCAAAGACTGCTTGCATGCTACAGCTAACAAAGTTTTAGGCTGCCGTGGGACACAGCTATTTAATAGCTCAGAGATAGTGCAAATCCATGATGGAACAAGGAAGAAAAACTAGTCCCTAGAGGGGCATCTTATAACCAGTATTTTGTAGCAGTTTGGAAAATACAAGGGTATTGACTAGCTGTAGTTTTGACCATTGACTAAATAATTATTTTAAAAACTTGTTAAATATTTGCCCTTTTAACTTGTTTGTTTAAGCATCAGAGTAAAATATTTCAAGGCCCTTTGCTGTGGTCCTTGCTTCTAGAATAATAAAAATTAATTTCTGCTATTTCTTTCAACTCCTGGCAAAAATTATACTCTGAATAGTCTTTATCAATGCTAAGTATGCCTTGCCTTATATTTGTTGTAACAGACATGGCAGCCTTTCTCTGCAACTTGCTTATGTATGGCTAGCCAATCCCTAAAAGAGAATCAACACTGTCCAGGATTTTAAAATTAGAATGCTTTTGACAACCGCTTTATGACCTTAGATTCCGTGACTGCATAAATCTGTGTGGACAATAATAATCTCAACACTGCTGTCAGTCCAAGCAGTCTTCAGAGAGCTTAATTCCAGCTCACTTTTCATAAATTAATGGATTTCCCTAATGTATTAAATGGTTTAATGTCAAGACATTACATCATCCAAGTTTACAATGCTTTTAAACATTTCTTCTAAATAAAGCTTTAAAGCAAAATGTACAATCATTAAATATATGTAAAAGGTTGGTTGCCTGCACACCTGTAGAGAGAAGTGCCACATACCAGCCTAGCCCAGCCCACTAGGAGGAACTTTTGCCCTCCAGCTCCAAATGTGTTCATCATTTCCTTTGACTTCATCAGCTGAACACAACTGTGTGCTCTATGACTGGAGAGGCCAAGTGGAGACACAAAGAGAATAACCTGGGCTGAGCACATCATCCATTCCCCCCCCTCCCCTTGCACAATATAAAACACATTATTTGCATTAGCTTTCTTATCCCTTTGTTTGCAGCAAAACTAGTCCCACGTTTCCAAGGAACATTTCCTCCACTCCCTAGTTTTATGCTGTCACTGGATCTCAATCTTATCAAGTGCATGAAAACCAGTTTGTTTTGGTACACGGTTTATTATTCTAGCAATGGCATCTGTATTTCCTCCAAACCAGAAGCTATTTCAGTGCTGTATTTTATTTCAATAGTATTTTCAACACTCTGTTTTTTCACATCCATGGTTATGAAGAAGCTCAGTATCATTTGAAAATGTTATCTTTGAAAACTTTGAAAATGTTATCACTTACAAAGCACACAAATTCACAGATACGGCACACTGGGATATAAACTAATCCAACAGCCAAGCTGTGGAAAACACGCATTACTCTTCAGTTAATTTTAATTGTATTTCAGTCCTTAAGAAGCGAGGCAATGCCTGTACACTTGTCATCTGGTATCTTAATATTAGATATCTAGTATGCAAATGTTAGGACAGCCAAATTAGACATTCAAAGGGTGTTTCTTGGATAGCATGCAGCTCTTTTACATATGTAAATTTCATGCTGTTTCCATTCATATGCTGTTCTAGATTATTTTTCTTCAGCCAGCAGTAGCTTCATAGCACTATTGCATGGGTGGAGAAGGTATTTTATTTCTTTACACAGCACTTTAAAAATACAGTAGTAGTTTTACAATTATGTTTTGGAATTGCAATTTGTTAATAGATTGCTAGAGCTTTAACCAAAAATCAGGTCGTCTTTGCTCTGCTTTGTACTCAGGCAACCAATCTACTTGCCATTCATTGAGTAATACTCCCAATATAAAAATAAAACAAGTATCTATCCAAACTGATCTGACTGCCTCTAACAACTATACCCACATGGCTAAGAGAGTGGAAAAAAACCCTAAAACTCAAACACTCAAACCAGCTCTAATTTACAATTGAGGTTGAAAAACTCACAGCATTGAAAAACCAGAAGCAAAGTTGCATAGCTAACCCTGTGTTTGGGCACTTCACACCTGAACTCAGTCATACCACCTTTTAGAAAACTTCATCACAATCAGCTATGAAGATGAATCATGATTCATATCCAGTGCAAGACATTACAGGAGCCCTGAGCCACTCATACACATGCAAACTATGCCTTCCAATATTCAGAACACAGGTGTGTGATTTTAAATTCATTCTTCCCAAAGGACAACAACACACACAAGAAAATGGACAGCAAATTCTCAAGTCTAGCACCTTAGGCTACTTCAATCATCCTTGCTGATGCAGCAAAGACAGTGAGAAGAAAGAGAACTGCCTCATAGTGAAAGCAAAGCAGTTAAATGACCACAGAGAACCACATTTTACTATTGTCACTGTTCTTTATGTTCTGGAGATTGTCCACCATTATCTCTCTGACATTTGCTTAACTGATGATGCTCTGATCTATTTGGTAGGGCCACAGCATTTTCTCAAGAGAAGGAAGATTTTTTTTTTTCCCAAATTGGAACTTTTATCCATATTCACACTGAAGAACAAAAGAGGACTAATGTTCTTCATTCTACAATAAGTAAAACTTCTGATAGCTGCAGGAAATCAGGATTCAAAGTAACATGATTTTCAGGGAACTATCTAAGATTCTTGACAGGATAACAATCTACTTTGTAAGTTTTCTGAAAGACTATCACCAGATTTGTCCAGATTTCACTATAAAAAAAAAACAAAGATTCTCAAATACTGCTTATGTGTTCAGGCAATCTGCAAAAAGCACCTCTGAGCAGACTTTTCTTTTGCTGCACGTGGAAAACTTCACATCTGTTAGTGTATGCTATGACAGCTTTTATTTTAGCAGTACAGAACAACTGCATTTAGGTTTCACTCAGTACAATTCAGTAAGAATCCATCCTTCAATTTTGTGTCAAATTCAACACTCAAAGACAAATGTATCTGTATTTTAATAAGACATGGGATCCTCCCGCTTTTGCATTGAGTCCTGTAAGTGCCTTAACTATATTTCAACTCAAGAAATTGTATATACATCTATACTTCAGGGAAAAAAAATTCCAGGAGAGTCATAACTAAGCTTCATTTTTTTTACCAGAGAATAGCCTTTATGGAATATGCTAGTATTGGCATTAAAAAGACTGTAATTTACTAGTATTGACAGTATTCCAGATGCTCAAGTAACCTCCCATATCTAAAAACTCCACCTTCAACTTTTAAAATCGTAATGAAAATGCAGTATAAATCAATCTGACCTAAGGACTAATTATGAGAGCCCAACTAGGAAGTGTTTTGGAATACCACTAGTTTTAAAAGACATTTACTGTTAAAATGTTACTAAATAATTGCTTTATATAAATGACACTTTGTATGGAAAGCCAAATAGATCATAACAGCTTGTTTCTCCTTGCCATTATTCTTAGGTGAATTTATTATAAGTTACTAGAAGACACGCAAAGTGCATGCCAGATGAGAACTCTGTATTTATAGCACATTAAGTCAGCCAGCAAACAGAATCTACTAAAAATATCCCTGATGGTATGCAGCACACCCACTCTTTGGGGACTGCACACAGGCTGTGGTGGCCTGATTTTGAGACAGAGCAGACTAGCAAGAAAACACCCAGCCAGGTCAGTTCCTGAAGACAACTGAGAGTGATAGAGCCAAATCCCACACAAGACTTGGTATTCTGTTTGGCAGGCAGTCAGACACCTCGAGCCCTGTGAGATTTTCCTGCGTGCTTCCTGATCTCTCCAGGTCAATACTATTCAATTTCCATGCAGAAAACAGAAGCATGTCTTGAGTGAAAGGGAGAACCATCCTCATTCGTTCTATGGCTTACCCACCAGGAACTTGAAGCCTACCAAACAACAGAGGTCAAAGACTGCTGGATGCACACTGAGATATCCTCAGGAAAGTCACAATGATCACTTACAAAGGAAAGGTGGTCTTGGGAACATAGGCACTTGTTTAGGGAATATCTATCCAGATGGCAGACAACAAAAACCACTCTCCTAGATGCTTAAGACATGCAGTTCTGGTTTTACTCAGGTAGTTGTGGTTTTATACAAATTGTTTTCTTTTGATGGGAAAGATGCATGTCTTTAAAGACGCTCCAAAATAGAAACTCTGAGCACTCAAAGATTTCTCACTTTCTTTTCACGGGTTAAACATCTGCAAGAACAACATGCTCCATTACCACAGTAAATGAACACAATCTGTAGAAATGGCCATACACCTCTCCTGAAACTAATTAAGCCATTAATGGGCTTAGACACGCTGCAGAAAAATCTTGAAAATAACATAAAATTGGTTGCACGCAAATAGCAAGGAAAAGCTACCCAAAAATTTTCACATTATTAAAAACTTGAAAGCTTTCTGCAAGGCTAAGAGAGCAAATCAAGAACATTTGCATGATGAAGTTTTCCATGAGCAGCTGGCAAGAACAAGGGAGAACTTACCCAAACAGATGCATAGGCAATGTGTTTTAAAAATAGTTTTGAATTTCTAGCAGTGACAAAAGGCTTTCTTTACGAGACAAAGAAATTACTTGGGAGGTTGTTGGGGACTAGTCTGCAATTATCTGACAGAACATGAGGAGAGACACACTGTCAGAATATCAGGGTTGCATAGGTATTCAGAAGACATTAAATAAGAGGAAGGCCTTTGTTTGAACTGGCACTGCAAAGTTTTAATCAGGTATTATCACTACCTTGATAGCCAAAAGAAATATTTATATATGCCATTACAATTAGGCTGTTTCCTTTTCTTCAGAGGGTTAACTATTTACATTTCTCCCACATATGCAGTGCTGCCATTTTTTATTATTTGGCTTCTCCTAACCCCTTTTGTTTACCAGGCAGGAAGAGGGGAACAAAAAAAAGAAGCCCTTCAAAGATCCTCTATCACTCACCTCAGTCTTTACTTCACTGTCCCACGTTACTCATCATCACAGAAATCAGTCTCCAACTGAAGGAAATGAAAGATGACTCCCAGGGACTTCATGAACACCACCAGAAGACTCAAACAGTCCTTCTTTTAGCTCACTTAGTCCAAACACTTAAGACTAAAAGCACTCTCTTGATGGAGCAGGTGGCTGGCAGTGCTAGACTTTCTGCTACTTTTTCTTGTCCCCTTGTCAGGAGGGTTTACACCTTTGCTACCAAACCAGGAACTGTATATTGCCCATGGAATGTAAGCAGGAACAGAGAAGCCCAAGTAAACACCAGAACAGTGAGACCCTGCAAAGGGATTGGATTCCTGAAACCCATCAGTCAGAACAGACCTTCTGAAGCTCATTATCAATAGATTTATCCTTGGACTGCTCTCTCAGCACAATGGATTTTCCAGTCTGTGTTTTGGTGAAGGGGATGCTAAAGTATTTACAAAATCCCCCATGTCTTCAGGGACTGCAAAAGTGACTCTTCTCTCTCACTTTGGAGTCAACTCACTGGTATAACTGAACACATTTATCCCTTGCCCCCACCAGCCCAACTCCGTGCTTGTGAAATTATGTGGAGGCATACAGACATGTCTCTATTTCTCTCAGCTTTCAGACTGGTCTCCATTTCAACCTTCTACAATCAGCAGACTTCAGCCAGCCTCTCATTTTTCCAAAGTGGATAAACATGGATATGATTGCCTTTCACTGGCACAACCAAGTGAACAGAAACAAATCAAAACACCCAAGCAGAGACAGCTCCTTTGCTTTAACTGTTCTGCACCTTCTAAGACCTATGAACTGCAACAGCAAAACTATCTGAAAAGGCACATGGAACTGGGTTTTTTGTGTTCACAACAGCAAATAGCAGTTTGATCACCCTCTAAAAAGGCAGAATTTTTATGGAAAAGCTACAGCTTTTAGTATTAGAAATCTTTCCACTCATTCCTCATTCTGAATGGTTAGGAAGCAATTTAGAGAAATATATATTGTATCAAAGATTCAGTGGCCTTCCTCAAACATAAAAAAAAAATTCCAGCTGCCATGAAGAGAAAATATATCAAATGGTACCAAGGCATACAGGCTGAAACTACAATAAAAAGTTTCACTGCTTCTAACATGATTCACACGGACAGGATATCCCAACAGTCCCACTGCAAGGCACACTTCCCAACACCTGTCACAAATCAGGGGGCAAAGACCTCAGAGCACCCCTTTGGCTGGCAAAATGGGAGCAGCGTCAAGTCTGAAGTGTTTCAGAGTTTCATGATTTCTCAGAGCAGTAGTAATTGTGTCATACTGGAAGAGAAGGGCAAGGAAGTGACCGAAAGACAGTTATACTCCCCCCAAAAAAAGGTGTGAGAAAGATGAAGAGAACCTCAAAAATCTATCCAAATGTACCATATAACTAAACAGATCTGATGGGAAACAAAACAAGATGTGGCCTTCTAGGCAGTTTGAGAGACACCTAAAAAACTCTTCTAAGAATTCACATCATTCTTCTACTGTTATCTGCTTCCCACAATCCAACTAGGAATTCAGGTTATAACCTGAGGCTTTCATAAACTTTCTTTTATAGAATGAAGAATTCATTCATTACTTCTACCAGCTATTATTACAGACAGATGCTACCATAATATACCTATAAGGTTCTACCCATACTCTGTTATGTACATTCAGTAGCTGGTGATAAATCCTGCACTGTAAAGTACTTAATAAAAAAAGTCTGATCATTATTTGGCTTAAGAAGAATGTAACAAACTTCCTTCTCCTAATAAAGTTGAACAGATGCAACTTAATTTCCAAATCATTACTCCAAATCTTGACATAGGCATGAAGGCTGTTAACAGCTGTATCTGACAACACTATATATTTAAAAATCTATCTATAAAACCATCATATAAAATTGTATATGACCATATACAACACAAACTGAGATTTTGTATAATGCCTGTACAGTCTCTGTTCAATCATCTTGAATGAAGAACTGATGAGGAAATTTTAAAAACTCAATATATTTGAGTTTCTGCTATCTTCAGTTGAATTTTTATATATCATTCCCTAAGAGACTCTTAATGACAAAACAAAAAAGAGTTTAAAGGCATTATTGTTGTCTTATAACAACATTCCCAAATTTGAACACCAGAAGGATACTTATACTAGTGTTTTTGCCAATAATTCTCCCAGTTATGACCATCCAGAAACAGGAACATAAACATGAAGAGGGTTCTGAGGAGCTGTGAACACTTTAAGTGATGGAAGTAACACATCAGCAGTTACCCAAAGCAAAGACCACTCCAAAGGTCCATTTTTAGCTGAACCAATTGCATCACTGACAAAAGCAAGCTATATTGTAACTACAGTGGTGGCTTTGCTGCAGTGCTGACGAGTATGTAATGGCTAAAAACACAGTGGAAAAACTAATGTGAATCTGGCCCCATGGTCCTCAAGGCCAACTCTTCTACATGTAACAGAAGGTAAGAATATTTACTTTGGGGCTGGAAGAGAGAGGAAATCCCATTCACTGAGGAACAGAGCAGTGAAACTACTGGTCAAAATTCCCGATAAGTGTTATCACGTTAAAGGAAGCTGGAACTTGGCACTGTGTTGCAAGAAAGCTCTTGAATGTCACACACAGGTTTGGCCTCTCTGCATCTGGGAGTGCTGTAAGATCTTATGGAATTTGGGTCTCACTCTGCTTAATGCCCTAAGCCTACTTCAGGCATGCTTACAGCACAAAGTTAAACACGCATATATATATATATTTTGTGAGACCAAGGCCCTGATTACTGAGTGACTTGAACTCCCCCTGAGATGAGACATAGCTACACAGCAGTATTTACTCCACAGTATGTTGTTCATAAAAGTGCCTTAGCCTGAGGTCAGATAGGAACACAAGACCTTCACAGTCAGGAAAGGCTATTAGTACTACAGTTCCTTCTAAAGGAACATAGGCAATAACTGAACATACTTGCCAATATATTAACACAGTTTTTATATTCTCATTTGAATGGTGTATTAACAAGCTTAGTATAGATTTAAGCATGTTAACATCAGAGGGTTAATATTTATACATTACCTCAACATGTAAAACAGCTCAGTAAAAGTGACAATAGAGTGTAATTCACTAATGGCAAATTAATTACAGTAATTTAACAAATGCAACGCCCACGTGTCACTGACTGACGAAGCCAAGCAGTATGCCTAAAAACATAAATAGCTGGAGATTCGGTTCAACTTACAGAAGTTATTCTTGTTCTTCTTTTTTATTTTAATTTTCACAGAATTGCTATGCTAATTCTCACAATTAATTTTGGCAGTTTTCTGGATAAAAAGAAACAATTCAGCTAATTTGCAAGTTACAAAACAAGGGAGGGGACTTCAAGCATGCTCAAGCTACACAAGATAAATGCCAGATACCACACCTAGACAAGCTCGAGCTAGCTACCATCAGGACAAAAACAATGCTTCAAGTTATTTTTCAGAATGCTGATGCTATTAATGTATGATCTCCAGTTGGGCTACTTTTTCCAACCATGTAGTTATTACAAGGTATCAAGAGAACACAAAGCATGCAACTAGAGAAGGATGGCAACACTGAGTGGGATGTGGAGTAACATATCATTAACACCACAAAACATTTAAATTAAAAGAAAGAATAATGCTTCAAGTAAGGCCTTCTTCACAGGTGTTGTAGTATTATGATTAAGCAGGTATTCATCCCACTAAAATACATCGTCCTTATGTGGCCACAAGACAGTCGTGAATCTATTTGCTTCTTCACTAAAAATTTTACTGTATCTTGAAACTTGCTAGTTATACCCCTAACATATGGCAGTCCTTATTTTTTAGTGAGCAGATGAAGACAGTGTGTACCCCTCCTGGCACTTCTCCTGCACCAGTAAAAGCAACAAGCTTTGCATCACTCCAAGGACAAAATACAGCATAGTACAGCAATTAAAAAAATATTACATGCCATAGAAAAGTAAGATCAAATTCAAAGTTATTCTGAAGAGACCTTCCTGCACCTGAACACAGCTTCCTAGGTTATTGGTCCTCATCACTTCATTTACATTTAACCCACTGCCTCCTGGCACTAAGGCAAGTTGCAGTACAATGTTTAAGCAAGGAGGGGGAAAAAAAAGTTTCACCTTTAAGCAACAATTGGCTACTCATACTAATGATTCCCTTGTGCTTAGCACGAGCTGTACAGTACTCCATGATAGCACGTCCTTTCATCACTAGAAGAAACACATGCACCTTCTTCCACCTCAAGCTACTTTGATGGTGTAATGAGTATCCTTGCAACAAAGCACTCCTGTTGAGCAGCTTGGTACTACGAGAATAGTTATGTTTTCTTTCTTACAGGAAAACATTATTTTATTATAATAGGGTTTGACAGCTTTCTGTTAATGTTCAACAGCGGGGACCAGGCAGTTTTAGATATAGGAAGTAACAGCTATGCTGTCTTGAGGTCAACACGCCAGAGGCGGCAGGCCATGTGACAGAAATCTCGTGTACCCTGCGAGGGTCAGGCTGCAGACAGCTCTGCTTTGGCTAAAAAGCTGGTGAATTACAGAGAACAAGAAAGCCAACCTGCTACAAGTAGTATTTACAAATGGATTCTTAAGAATACAGAAACGTAGACATTCTACATTAGCCTCTTCTTCCCCCCGCCCCGCCTCCGAAAAAGCTTTGGAGTATTAAGCATGTGCGTGTATATAAATATATATGTATTAAAAATATCAATTGAAGAACACATCCATTAAAAAATAAAACTTGCACATTGTTTGACCTATACGAACAACCTTTAGAATGAGCAGTACTTAACGGAGTCAGCAACTTTGAAAGCAGCTGGCAACTAACAAGATGATTTTTAACTTCAAGTTAAAAAAAAATACAGGAAGTAAAATGCTCGTCCTCTACAGCCCAATTAATCTCGGTAGCGCAAAAGAGACAACCTGCTCCACGTTTAATGTGCTTCTCAAAGGGCCTCAGCTTCCTGGTTATTTTAGAGTTTAGCCGAGTGTTCCTCCTGCCTCAAAAGCATATGTGTCCATCCTCAAGACTACGGGTACCGGTGCTACAAGCCTGTACTCCAGCGGCACGGACAGCTATCCGGCTCTACTCACCTCTTAGAGGGGGCATTAACAAAGACACTTACTTTAACTTCTGGGTTTTTTCTACCGACTTTCTGAACAGAGAACTCGAGAACTTAGAAAGAGGAACAAGCATCAGCCACACATTAATCAGTGCCTAAAGAGGGGTTTGGTCCGATTTTAGAATAAACGGCGGAGACACATCATCCAATTAAATTCTAATTATGTAAGTAGTAGGCAAGAGTATTTACACAGGCACTGATTACAGCTATTAGAGTCTAAAGTCGCCGGCCGGAGAGGCTCCGCTTCCTCCCCGCCGCCGGGCTCGTTACATTTCTAACCTCCCCTTTCACAGCTCTCCTTACAGACAATAGGAGACACCGGCCCGAGAGCCCCGTCTCCAAACCCGGACGCCATCCTGGAGGAGCCGCAGCTGTCCCCGGAGCGATGATTCATTACCCGTCCCACCTCGGAGCCGGGAGCGAGGGA
>VZTH01007817.1:0-16782 GCA_013397815.1 Aleadryas rufinucha | reverse complement strand
ACGGGCCTGGCCCGGCGGCTCGCCCCGCCTCCCGCGCCGCTCCTCCCGCAAGGTGCGGAGCAGCGCCAGGTGAGGCCCGCGTGGGCTCCGGCCGCGCTCGCCCCGGCAGGGAAGGAGAGTTCCCGCGACGGGGCCGCCGCCGGGACACACGCACGCACGCACGCACACGCGAGGGGAGCTCGCTGTCCCCTCGCCCGCAGGGGCGTCCCGTGGGCTGCCCGCTCGCCGGGGCAGCTGTGAAGAGCCAGACCGCCGACGGCGAAAGGCGAGCGGCCGTGCTTGGGGACGGCCGGCGGCAGCCCCTGCGTCCGCGCTCCCTTCGAGCCCCGGCAGGTGAAGGAGAGGAGGGGCTGCAGCGGGAGGCGGCTCGGCGGGGCGGGCAGGGCCGGGGTGGCGGAGCGGCGGTGCCCTCCTGTGCCCTCCTACCGCGCCACCGCTCGGTTCTCCGCCACTGCGGCTCCAGCAAACGCCCGGATGCCCGATCTCGGCGCCTGGGGCGGCTCCCAGCTGCCCGCCTGGGCCGCGGCTCGGCGGGGCAGTGGGTGTAAGGGCCGCTTGCCCGCCGCGGAAGCTCTCCCGGGTCGGCGACTTCTAACCCGGACGGTTTGCTGCGAGTCTCTCTTCTCCGTGCATGTGGACGTATAGGGAAGCAGGACAATGGGGATGAAAATCTCTGACATCTTTGGTTCACAGGTGATACAGGAAAATCCTGTATATCTCAGTCTCTCACTCAAAGTCACGTTTTTTACACGAGGATTAACTAAACTGAAAATTTTATCCCAGTGAATAATACCCATGTGGATAGCAGGCTCAGTTCGCTCATGACAGAACATTTCAGAGACATAAAACTGTTTTGTTCCTTGTTTGATATTGAGTGTCACATACACTGAATTTATATAAACATGATTCCTACAGTCAGTCGTCTGAGGAAAACTGCTTTTTAAAATGGATTATTTATCTGCTCTAAAATAGGATATGTCACCATGAAGCAGTACTTCAGGACTCTCCATCATACTGTCTCAGTAGGGATTCCAGCTGCGTTCCTGCCTATGTCACAATGGCGCAGTATCCAAGCTATTTTATAATTAATACAATAAAGCTGATTCAAACCTTAATTGAAATACAAAGTATTATGAAGCATTACATGAGCACTTGTGGCATGTCTGATGCTCCTTCTCAGATGCGAAAGGCCTCCTTTTCTCCCTCCTTTTGCCATCTCTGTTACAACTGCATGTGGTCACATTCTGGCATCACTGCAGTGCACAGCTGGGTCTGCAAGAAGAGGTACCATCGTTGGGGGTGGCACAGGAGGTTACTAGCTCTAACTCTTCATTCCAACACCACTTTTCTGGATAGCTGAGACACTCTGTGAGTGCTCTGAACCCCATTTGGAGAATGCTGGTGTAAACTGTTTGCCCGTGTCAGCAAGACCACAGCTGTCTCATGAAGACTCTTTTGTGTGCGGGGTGTTGGGCAGACAGCTGGGGTCGATAATCTGCCGTCCCAAGCTATGTCATCCCCACTTGTGAATTATAAGCTGCAGTCTCTGCTAGCAGTGGTAGATACTCCAAAGTAGATAAATCATGAGCACTTTCTAGTTCAATTCCCTGCAGAAAGAACATCATTGTGGATATGCTGTCTGGTCTGCCATTGGTTACTTTTAAAATTCATGTCCAGCTTCAGCCAAATCTCTCAGAGACATTAGCAGTATAGAAAATAAGTGGTTATGTAGAAGAAAGAGGTTCTAATGTTCCCACAGAAAGGAAAGCTAACATAGGAATTCCTATCCTGCTAGATTCCAGGAATCTGCTTGGGCAAAGGATGTTGCAAACATGACTCATAATTTCTGCTGCTCACAGAATGCCTGTGGCATGTTGAGCCCTATTGGAGCAGGGTTAGAGGGAGCATGCTCAGAGTTTTATGGAGTTTTTAAAATTTCCACTACTGAGTGCTAGTAGAGCTGTTCAGCTGCTAGAATAAACAGCATTTTGAAAATAGTACATTGCTACACAGTATCACAGTACTTTCTGTATTTTTTTACAGTGGATTTAAGAATCGAGTAGATATTAAATACAGATCATATTTGACTGAATAACATTTTATTCAATTTAGGATTAAATGATAAAGCCTATGGTGGAAAAAAAGCCCTACAAAAAAGGCATCCAGTTACTCAGTCTTACAGTCAGAAAATTATGTTTAACAGCATAGGATATTTCACAGAAAAGAAATCACAACAGGACAGCCTGTGTTCCCTTCTCAGAGAGCATGACTGCTCTCAGTGCAATGTGATTTTCTTTTTTCTTTTTTTTTTCTTTTCAGTATTTTTTTTGCATCTACGACATATTTGCAGCTCTCTCACTATCAAGTGTGAGTCTAAACAAGACGCATCTCTCAAATAACACCTACATCTTCAGAAAAAAAAACGTGCCATGCCTCTGAGCTAGCTTTCTCCCCTCAGTTCTTCCTGGTCTCTCTGAAAAATGGTTGAATAGAAATTTTTCTAAACATGAAAATTCACTTTATATAAGCAACAGTACAGTTAGGTTTTCAAGCTAACATTTCTTCTAATGAATGTCTGTTAGCTGTTTAGTCTTGTAGAGGCTAGTACCTTGCACTGTAACCTCCACCCACTTGTTCATTACTACACTCCAGAAGTGGTTTGCATAAAAACTTCATAAGTTACAAAAGAAAGTAACTAGTGATGAGAGGAAGCATTGCAGAGAGAAAGTAGAATATGTTGCTTCTGACCATACTTCCACATCTTTCAAGGACTCAGTGGAAAAGCAGATAGTTATATAAAAATTAACTTCTGTAGGCCTATATGGGTGAATGCTGCTTTTATTCCTGTAGAAACATATCTAGGAAATCTTAAAATACTTTAAAATACTTAAAAAAAAAAAAGCACTACTTGTTCCTTGTCCAGGATGGTGGGAAAAAAACTGGTTTAGACAGGCAAATATACTCACTGTTCTTTGTTATAAGCTGCATACCTCCAGTTCTGGTTATACCACCTTGTCTATCAGCAAGTGAAAATTATGAACTCGATTCTTGACCAGTTTCCTTGAACATACCGGATGCTTAGGTGTCCCCTAAACATACAAAATTAGGTGTAAATTCATAATAGTGCACATTTTGGAAAATGTGTGCTGATAAATGGAACAGGGGGCTGGATTTTGCTTGACAATGAGCTATGCAGACAGATCATTTCCCCTCTCCCCTCTTGCCCCCTTATTTGATGGCTTTTAAAAGGACACTGAAACAAGGATTTAAGCAAAGTTTCATTTCTGACAGAAGCGTCTGATCCTGAACTAATAAAGCCAGCCAGTTTCATTCTGTTCAGAACTGATCAGACACTCTTTTCTAAAGGAGAAAGATTTAAAAAGTAGTGGCACACCCTCATAACATACAGCTTAATTTTATAATCACTAGTGTGGGCTTCTAGAAAGGTTTGGCCAACTAGATTTTCTGAGCAGGTACCAAGCTATAAGTGCACATTGTGTTTGGAAGAGGTCAGTGTAGTTTTTATATTACTGTGTATTTCATCTGTTTGAAAGAAATAGCTCTGCACACCACTTCTGCACAGATAAGTGAAAATAGAGACTTCAGATGTGTTCAGTTGCTCATAGGGAAAACAAAACAGAACTTTTTAATCCCCCTTAAATAAGATGTGTAAAATGCACACGCCTTACATCTGTAGCTAGAGTAAGCCATCCAGCAGACGAGGCTGTTCTATGTTCACATCTATACGCTGAGGGAAATAGGTCCCATATAATCCCTCTCAGTGTGACTACAAACAATACATAAACCTATTGTAGATAGATTTTGGTGTCAGTTACTCTCCGGCTGGTGTCTGGTGTTTTTATAGATGCAGGAGACCCTATTATCCAGTGTCTTAGATTTTTATTTGCATTGAATAACTCTTTACACATATTGACTTTAATCGTACAAATATTTAGGCATATGCTTACACTGATGTATGAAAAACAATTCTGCAACATATGATCAATCTTCATAGAATAAAAAACCCAAGCTGCTTGACAAACTCAAGGTTTGGTTTCTAAAATTATTCTGGAAATGTGTGCTGATGCTCACAAGGGTAAGGAAGTTCACCCTTGCTTTATAAAAATTCTGTTTAAAGCCTTCTATCTTTTGTTTGAAGTTTATGCTTTTCTGAAGTTTCTATCAGACTGCAAACAAAATGCTGTATTTTGTTCTCTAGAGTTGCCCATAGAGAAAACTGATGTTCACAGATGATAAGTTAATCTTAAAAATAAACTGACATTTTGACCAGACTTATTGATCAATCATTTTGTACAGGAAGAAATACTTGGAAATAACATACTTGATGAAATGGCAATTTGTGCTGTGCACTTCATTACCACATGCTATAAAGCAGTTACTTTAAGAAATATACTTCTGTCTAAGATTTTTCATAGGAAAGGGTGTTCACATTAATAATTTCTATGCTGTCCTACATTTATAGTTGTATTATCATAGCTGCTGAGCACCTAGATAGGTAACCAGAGGCAATACCAAATGCTACTCTGTGGATGCTGAAAAGCTTTCAGCAGAGAAATTTTCCAGCTTTCTGCAGTATTCTGTGAGACTGTAACATTTCTTGGGAGCCCTGTCTTTCCCATACAAGCTATTCAAAACAATATTATGGTTTTCTGTAAACTATTTTGCACCTGCAGTTGTTTGTAGAATTGTTATGATACTGACTAGAGAAATATTTTGAAATGGCGGTTGTAGAATTGCACCAATCACCCTAGGACATGGGTGACTAGAGGTGCAATGGATTTACACCATGCCAGAGCACTAAGGTATAAAAGAGGTGATAAATAATTTCATAAAAAAGGCTTCTTCTCTCTACTTCCTGGACCGAGTCCGTGTTCCTTCTCTCTCCCTCCTCACGATAACAGCAACACTATTCATATGAATTTACCTTTTTGGTACATGATCAGGCCAGTACTGTTACTGGTTCTCCCATAAACTGTATTAGTTTTACTTGTTGAAGGGGGTTTTTTATTACCAGTTTTGCATCGACCACCTCTCTGTGTAGTGTCCTGATCTTTCATGCAGCTATAGCCCCTCCGCCAACGCTATCTTTCTTCAGAAGCTACTGTGTTCATTTTTATTACATGCTCAAGAAACAACAGAAGACAAATAGCTGCTTAGGCTATGCCCATTTCTACACTGGAGGCATCTGCACCATTTCATTAATGAAGTGACATCAATGCATGTTTATCTGGGCAAGGCACGATACACACATCTGTGGGTATGCGAGTCTGGGGCATACAAGCTGGCATATAAAGGTCTTATCCAGCTCATTTTTCTATTTCTGTGACTTCCAAGAGAGAGTGGAGGACAAACTAACAGATGGGAATCATGTTTGCTCTCTCTTGTTTTCAGATCTCGTGTGTCAGTACCCAGCAATACCAGCTGGGTGTGGATTCAGGAGTTGGGGGAGAACTATTGATTACCTTAAGCTCCCTTTACTTAGGATGGGGGAAATAATGGTAGTCTTTCAAGGAATATCCCTAAATTACACTAATTTGCTTTTCAGTGCAGGGTGGGACAACAAAACCCTTCTGCACCTAGAAAGGGAGCTGGCTTTACAGAGAGCTTTGTCTAGAGCAGTTCATGATACTTAATAATGAGGAAGGCACTTCAAGTCGTGACATTGAGTATTGCGCAGGTAAATCAGTCTTCAGAAGTGATTGCAGGCAAAGCTCTATAACAGGATACATCTTTCATTATTGATACTAATTCTTTGAATGGCAGACATCTGTAGAAAAAGGTAAGTAAATGGAAAACAGTATTACAGAAAAATAACAGTGAAAAACGTAGGAATGAGAGCAGGTGGTAGAGCCATGTGACATTAGATTTGCCAAGTACAATTTGTATTCTCTCAGGTTCTGTATTATCTGCCAAATATTACCTTCTCAGAATCCAGAAGAAAAAATGCCTTTGTCCTTATCTTTGCACAGTATTTGCTAATATTTTATATGAATTATTAATTAATATTCTATAGCCCCTTACTTGCAGTCTGCTACTGATAAGCCTGATAATGAGAAACAAAACTGCACTAGGCAGTTACACATAGGAATGTGAAGCACAGCTGCTTGGGCAGTCACATGTGTCGCAGTGACTTTGTGCAGCAGCAGTCAAAGGGACAGTAACAACCATAAAGTATAATAAAAGCGAGGTATACTAATGTATGTATCAGGATAATACTTTATTAGCTGATGCATAGTGAAGAATACAAAAGCATTTAACTGGATTTTTCTGAAGGCCTAGATCACAGCTACAACAGTGCCCAGTCGGGAGGATGTCAGAGAGCTCCGTGCTCTCTGCCAGAAACGTTTTCTGCCTCGGCTTCTGTGCATCGCGCCTGGTGTAAACCAAGCACAAGGGTGGTGTAAAAGGCTCCATCTGCCGTGTTGGCTCAGATCCACTTGACAGAAGCCAAAACCCATGAAAGTAAGAGATGAGAAATCAGAATTGTGAACCCACTTCCTCCTGTCTCTGCTTTGCCTTTCCCCAGTTTGTACTTCTCCAGGAGCAAGAGGAGCTATGTCTTGTTCTAGATTGTTGCTTGCAAAATGAGGGGAGTCAGCATTCATGCATCTTCCTCAGCTTTCCCATAATAAAACAGGGACTGCTCACAATTTAGACTGAGGGACTTAAATTTCTTAAAGGAGCAAAATGTTTTCTGAAGAGCGGTCGAAACCAGTCATTTCACCACTTCAGAAAGCCAACATACACTTCCTGGCTGGTTGCTCTGCCCCAAGCTGGTTTCAGTTCAATATTCAGAAAATGCCAGCCAAATAGTAAATCAAGTGCGAGTTAGAACAGTCCTTGTAACTGCCTGGTGCAGCAAAACACTTCAAGATGATGCAGTATCTTTCTAGGCAGTAGGAATGCAAAGACTCAGTCTTGTCAGTAGGTTCTTGTTGAGATGAGTACTCTTAGTTGCAGGATAAACCATCCCCATGGAGCACTTGTGCAATGCTATCTTAGCAGGGTCACAAATTATCAAGATAATTCAGAACCATTTCTTTTTCTTTATTATTTTCTAAACAAAGCTTTTCCTCTGGACTCATGGTAACTCCTCTTTATCTCCGTCATGATATGATCGCGAAATAGATAGGGTCCTTTTACAGCCATATTAATCCCAATCAAGGATAGAAAGCAGTTCTACACTTTCCACGTGGAGTTTAAACAGTAAACAAAAGACCTGTGTTGTAGGAAGCATATCATGAGGCTGGAGAGGCTTGGATTCATTCTGGATAGCAATTATTCCTCTCTTGTTAAAGAAAACTTACAGAGCAATCTGGTATTGCAAGTCCACACTGACATCTAGTGCTGAAACAATTGCACTAGCCAGTGAGGAAACAAAGAAGGAAAAAGGTGTTGGACTGGAATGAAAAATCTAAAAATACAGCAAACGATCCCTCCTGCTTTATGAAAATGTCTGGAGGTTTGCGGGTGTGTCCTGTGGGCAGGAGGTGCTCTGTCTCCATGAACTTGGGTGCTGAGGGGGCATCCCGTGGAGACATGCGCGGGATGCTGGGTCTGACAGCCAGACAACATAGCAAGCCCTGTCTGCTCCTGAAAACTGCTCTTGAGGTCATGAGGAATCTTGAGTTGTGACTTACTTTAAGTTTGTTTTGTAGCCACTGCTACTGTAGGACTTGGTCCAAATCAGCGTAACTAATAGAGAACTGCTGCCAATGGCCCAGTAATCTTGATGTTACAAATAAAGATTTCACAAGATTGAAATGTTCTCACCTTCCAATCTGAGAAGAGAATTTTCTGGTGCTTTAGAAAGATCCCCTCTCTAAACTGTTTCTAGGGAAAAGGGGCTTTTTAATTTTTTTTTTCCAGTGGCTTTTATTTCTTGATGTTCTCTTACCTCCCATTTCAATACAAAACATTCTCATCATTTTTACACACACACACAAATTTGCACTTTACAATATTCGACTGTGCCTTTAAGGGCAGGCAAAGATTGTAAAACAAAATATTTGTGATTTTTTTATTGTAATTTCTACCTTCCGTGGGGAAGTAAAAAGTAATAATAATATACAGAATAATGAATGTTTTTCAGTGTCTTAGCTGCCAGCACAGTTCCTTCCCTGTCACCAGGGAAATGGTGAGATTAAAACCATGTGCTCTGTGTGCTTCAGAAGTGAAATATGCATGTCAGTGTTGTATAAATCATCAAAGGAGACGAGCAAAAGGACAGATCCAAAGCCACCAAGATCAATGGACTTCTTTTTTCCCCATTAAATCCCACGAGCTTTGGATCAGGTCCTGGCGGATGTCAGAGCTCTGCCAACCCCACTGAGAAACTGTAGTCCAAATGCTGGTGTGCTGTTTGGCAAGCCACAGCCATGAGGTCAAGCAGCGGTTGGCAGATGTATCCTTCATGGAGAGAACCCTGGTGCTGATGAGCAGGATTTCACAGCAGGACCCAGCACAGGGGAGTTCTTGTCTCTCTGCAGGGAGGCAAAGCAGGGCCCACCCTACCAGTGGCTGCTGTGTGTGAGGGCATCCTCTTCCTTCAGACACACACTGAGGCACACCAGCAAGCTGCATCTCCTGCTATCTGGTACTGCCTGGGGAGCAGCTCTTTCCTCCTCCTCCTTCACAGTACAGCAAGCAACAACTGGCAGGGTTTAGCCCTTACTGCCTTGCGAGTGTGAAAGCCTCAGGAAAATATGTGGGTTTTGTCCTGTGCATAGTACCCTTCCTCCCCTTGTGAGCAGAAAACCAAGGTACTCAGAGATAATTTCTCCTGTCAGTTTTCGCAATTTTTTTTTTTTTCTGGGAAATAATCATACAGAAGTAAGCATGTTGTCACATCTAGGCTGCATTTTTTTGCTGCCGTATCTTGTAATCAACAACAGTATGCAGATTTTAGAAATGTTTGAGACTTTTGTGTCTGGGCTGGGCAGATTGGATGTGCAGGGAGGTTTGGCAGACCCAATTAGACAACAAATAGCATAAGTAGCTGTCAAAAAATAAGGCTAAAGCAGGAGAAAACATGTGGCATCTCTCACTAGATAAGCTAGAATGATTGGCATATTCAGTCAGAAACAGTAGTTTTCTGATTTAATGGGGGCTTAAGACAAATTGTCTCGCAGCTGAGACCATGCAAATCAATCATTAAAATGTCAGGTTAGAGTCTGATGTCAGTTAAAATTCCATTAATATTGGTAGAATTGCACTGACTTTATCCATCCAAATTTATAGGGTGCAAAATTTGACCCATAATTTTATTAGGAGCAAAGGCATGCAAATCTGCATCATGTCTAGAATTTGCTTGAAATAAAAAGTAATAGAATAGTAAAGCCAAGAATGTAGAATAGATTAGAGTAGAAAAGAAAAAGAAAGAAAAAGAACAGGAACAGGTAAAGGAAAATGAGAGGAAGGGGACAATGGAAAGAGGAAAGGAAAAGGGAAAGAGAACAAAAGACTGGAAGAAATGCTAAGAAAAGAATGCAGAAAATTTCCCTGAGGAAATTTAAAAACATGGGAAAAAAATCCAGATGTATATTAATAACATTGAATTAAATCACTTAACATCACTGTCGTCATATCATGTTCCCATCCATCCTTTCCTTTTCTGCTCCCAAGAAAACCCAAAGGACATGCAATCTGGTGGCAGCAATTTATTCAAGAAGATGCCACTATCATTTTAAAGGTGACTAGTTTGCAGAGCGTATTTGGTGCAGTGACTGAGCATCCAGTACAAACATAGTCAGCTGACATTAGTTCCCAAGCGTTTAGGAACATTCAGAGTGTGTGGAAATCAATGTTTTTTCACTGAGGTACTAGGCAATAACAGATACATTCCCAGCTAAGAGCACTGGCTTGCTTTGTGCAGAGTACAATCTGTTTGAATTTCAAATATTTGTGGGGAGGCAGTGAGTTAGGTTGAATGGTAATAATTTAGTATTTACATTTATTTATTTAATATAATATTTATTTAATATAATATTTAGTGTTATAATTTAGTATTTAGTATTAGCATTAAATCCCCCACTTGATCCTTTGCCTTCTGCTTAGGAGTGGGGTTCGGTGAAGGGAACACTCCTGTTCATACACACAGCATGAGTTGGGGCTACACCCACAACCCAGGTAGGAGAGCCTCTATGGGGCCTCTTGGTGACTCAGGACTTGGACAAATCCCCAGTCTGGGGTGCAAGAATAACTTTTGTAAAGCAGTAGGTTGGTTTTACAAACAGTTGCTGCCCACAAGACAGGAATGACAGAGTTTTGGCAGTGTGCAGACCCATGCAGCAGCAGATCAAGCTGAGGTGGCTGACACAAGTACCAGCCTTGCCTCATCATGCTGCCCTTATCTTAGAGGCTGGCATCCTTGCCTGGAGCTGACAGAAGGATACAGACAGCTTGACGTGTTAGAGTAAAGCAAAAAATATGTCAGTCAGGAACAGTGGCAGTTCAGGAGCAGCTGTGTGACCCATCAACACCCTCCCCTGTGAGGTTGGGAGACGGGGTGGGACAGCCCTGCTTTAATCCACTGCCACATCCAAGTTAATATCCTGAGACTTCAGAATTTGGCTATGAACAACTTCTAATTCAAGCTGGCTGTCCTCAGCAACAAAGAAAAATGTAAATGCACCATGACAGTTATGCAGTGAGGTGTGTTAGACAGTGACAGTGGAGGAAAAGTGTGCTTTAGAAAATTCACAAATACATAGTAAAACCCCTAGAACTGAGGAAGCTGGGGAGCCTTTTTTTTTTTTTTTTTTAGCTCCTTCATTATATTTGGAGTAATTCTCCTTGCCTTTGTCTGAAAACGGTTCTTTCCAGAATCCTTTCAGACTTCAAAGTTCATTTAAAATCATATTTGATGATCTGATAGTTTGCTCTGTCTGACAATATTACAGTGCAGTTTTCAACAGCTGTAACCTACCTGAACTGATGTGCCTCTATTAATAGTGCTCAAACCAGGGCTTCGATTCAGGGCCCTATTTGCAGTCTGAAGGAGAAATGTAAATGCAATTCCATTTTTATGAAGGGCATTTTGCAAAGGGAAGAGAAAAAGTCAAACTGAACAAGGTTGCTAAAAATTATTAAAAATATGTTGTTAAATCAAAATTATTTACATGAAGACTATCTTCCCAGTAGAAAAAAAACTGAAAAGACAGTATATTTTCCCAGAAGAAAAGGAACAAAAGGAAAGAGGGTACAATGCTTGAAGAGCAGCAGCATAGGTCAGAAGAAAACCTGTCCTTGTTTTTCAGCTATCTGGCTTAATTATTTGGGCAACTTATAAGTCAGTCTAGTCTCTAGCTGATTCAGTTCCTCCCTTTCTACTCCCTACCTCTTTATCATTTTGTCAGGATAAAACACATTACAAATTGCAAGAAGCTCAAACAGTAAGTAAAAGCATGTTAATAAGCACCGGTCAATACATTTTGTACTAGATCCTTATGATAAGAAGAGCTTTGGAAACACAGAACTTTTAGAGAACTCATGGTACCCAAGTTATGCAAATACCAGTCACAAAAACCCCATGTCACTAATGCTCATCTGCTAAGCAGAGCCATGAAGCACAGAAGATGCAATAAATATTTCTGCAAAAATACCTTGGAAGTTCATATACAGCAGGATAAATATGAAAAAAATGCGTCAGAGAAATACATTGTCATATAGAGATTGTAGTGGCCTGAGAAGCCACTTTTGAATTCACCTGGTGATTTGTAGATATTGCCTATGCTGGAAGAAAATAGATAAATATTTTTTCTGATCAGCAGCTGGCATAAACCAAATTTATTTACTGTCAATGTAGCAGTCACAATTAATCACAAAATCCCAGAAAACAGATGGTACAGAATTTACTGTTTTTCACTAATACTGCTGTATGGTACCTATTAGGGCTTTCTCAGGTAAGAAATTAATTCTTATTAAAAAGTCTTGTGGGCATCAAAACAGAAGTAATGAGACAAGAATTAGCTGGGAGTCCAGAGGCAAATGGGGTGGGCAGGCCTTTATAGAACAACTTCTTTATAAACAGTGGGTGAAAACTCATGAGAAATGAGGTGTATGCCAGATGGGAACAGCTTTTCCTGCTGCCTGAATAGTCTTTCACCCTGTTTTAGAGAGGTGGGGTGAAACATTGTCAAGGCTGATCTGTCCCACAGGCAGGCAGTACAGAATTTGGGCTGTCTCTTTATTACTGTTTGCTAACTGAGCTGACTGCCAATTCAGACCACTGATGGAAGTTTAATTATCATCTCTGTTGTTTTCATTATAAACTGGTGTTCCTTGGTGGTTTATCACTTCAGTTTTTAAGGCCTTTCTGTATGTGGTTTGGTTACAGAAGTAGCAGAGCTAGACTGATTTAGAAACAGATTTAACCAGCCTGGTGCTGAAATTGTGGTTAAACTAGCCTGACATACCTCTTCACCTCTTTCTGTAACACACATGCTAAAAACCCTGCCCTTATATTTACCATAATTAAACATAACTGGAATTACATCAATAGTCTTTCCAGAAAAATCTCACTAAGACACCTCTTTGAGAGGCATATGATTAATCTGGAATCTCTTAATGAGACTACAGCCTGGCTCACGTCCAAGGTGCAGGTCAATTGATCAACATTTGCGAGGAATCCTGAATTATATTCCAAATTTCAGTTTTCTGGAGCTCAGAAGATCTTTTCCCTATCCTCCTCTTCCAGATGGGGGATATGCCGGTCTCCCAGTTCTATTGGTTAACGAAGATCTGAAAGCATAGCTGTTCCAGAGAGGCTTACATGTGTTTAACATATCAGCAAATATGCCTGGAAAGTGAGAATCTGAAAGGACATAAAGTAGATTTCAGACAGTATTGCCTTATGATGATTTTCAAAGAAACATGGTGGATTTTAAGGGGTTTTTTTCCCTCCATTATTCAAAGAGGTTATAGAAAGGGTGATTCATTCCTCTTCTTCTGCACAGCAGACTGTGCTTTAGAAGGCCTTCCAGAATACTTGCCAAAAAGGTGTTTATTACCTACCTGTTCAGGTCTTTAGAGGGCAAGAATATATTATTTTGGAAGGTGTAATTATATGGTTACAAATCCAGCGTGCTGTGTGGCCATTGGTGTAGGTAGACATTATAAAATGCTTCCAGAAAATGTTTTGATAGTGGCAAGAAAAGAGTTGAAATTGATGAACCACATTTTCCCAGGCCAGATTGTTCGGGTTTAGCCCTTCAGGATCTGTCTCCACTCTAGGTCTAATTCAAGTGCGCAGCAGACCCAGCCAGAGCCTGTGCAGCCATGCTGCAGGGCTGCATTCAAGTGTCATCACCCATCCCCATCCTAGTGCCCCTTCCTGTGAGAGAGGAGGGCAGGAGAACAGAGGTGGAAGAACTATACAAGCACTTCGGTTATCATTTGTGTTTGGTCTCAGAGCTGCTGTGGATATATCCCACAGCTCTCAGCATTAAACTAACCCAAGCTGTTCTGTCATTTGCTTCCAACGAATCTCGGGCCATAACTAGAAAACCCTCATTTTAAATGCTTTCCTTGCAAAATGGCTCTCCCCATGTTGCCACTGTGACTGTTGACAGCAGAGGGATTTAGGGTTATAATCCAGCCTAGTGCAGTGCAAAGGAAACACTTGGATGAGCTGGTCTGTATTTGTTGTCACATTTGGGCACAGAACCCAGCTATGGTCCCAGGACCCTGAGTGAATCCTCAGCAATAACAGAATCACAGAATATGCTGAGTTGGAAGGGACCCACAAGGATCATCAAGTCCAACTCCTGTCCCTGCACAGGACACCCCAATAATGCCACCATGTCCCTGAGAGTGTTGTCCAAATTCTCCTTGACCTCTGGCAGGCTTGGGGACATGGCCACTGCCCTGGGGAGCCTGTTCCAGTGTCCAACCACCCTCTGGAGTGGTTGGGCCCTCAGTACTGACAAGATATCCCCAGAGAGACTGACACCATTTCTCCTGGCAATACTAGCTTATCAACATCTGGCTGCAACTGTCCTTTAGCTATATGAGGGGTTTGACCCCAAAGGCACATGTGGCTCTTCCCACTCTGATCTGTTTTCTGCAAACCTGTAAGGGCAGTTGGAGGTTCACAGGCTTTGCCTCAATATCTTCTTCCTCCTGAAAGCCCCTGTCCAGAAGTGCTGGATTTAAACAGCCCATGCGGGTTGCTCCCCAGTTTCTGGAGTATGGACTGCTCTTTCATTAACCCCACTTGTCGCCTGACCTCTCTTTGCTGTCAGATCTGCTTTCACTTTTTATTTCCTCCCAAACATGACCCTGATATTTGCAACTTCAGAAGTNCTTTATAACATAAAATATAACTTTATACACTTTAGCACGAATTCACATATAACATAAGTTTAAGTAACTTCAGGACTTTTAGAGATTAGCAGCCTTGATGGAAAAGTGTTTAACTTCCAGCAGAGAGGGAACATATCCCAAACAGCCTGAGGAAATCAATCTCTTTCTTCCTTACAATTCCTTGTCTTGCACGTGTCACATCCCATCTCATGCTCATCCAGGAACATGCTCCGACCAGTCAATCCTTTTTTTTCTATATGCTGTCACTATTCACATATCAATATAGCTACAGAATTAATATATTCATATAATATGGATTTTTCCCAGTGTTTCAATATACTATTTTCACTAAGCACAAGGTCAGATTATATTTCACCAAAAGCACTTTCAAACCAGGTTTGGTTTTCAGTTCTTGAACACACGAGTTACCCAGCATTTTTCTCTCCTACCCAAAGCAAATCTTGATAATTGAGAGTCTTCTTGCTTGACACAAACCCCCAAACACCATTTATGTTGGATGACTGGCCTTTGAGCCACACGTGCACAGATGTCTCGTGCACAGATGTCTCATCTTTCAACATTTAGGCTGAACCAGGGCAACAGACAAACGGCGAATCGTCTCCTCTCCTCATCTGTCTTCTTGTCACGGCTTGCTGCGCTGCTGATAGGTTACTACCCAGATGCGTCCACCGTGCTCCAGGCAGTGCCCCTATCTCAAGAGACATCTATGAATAATTTGCAGATCCAAAGCGAATCCATTTTAGCGTATATGGATATGCGTTATCCAGCCTACCCAGGGTGAATTTTAACTGGTGCATAAGCGCTGTGTAATCATTGTTTCGTTCGCTATTTACGCATGTTTTATAAAGACACCGCCCTCTGCATAGCTGGGGTGTTCCTCCATTTGTATGGTAATGAATCAGTATTAAGGGGGCCTTTTCTGCTCTGCTCCTTGCCCGGCCCTGGTCCCTCTGACAGCTGAGCCAGGCCCCCAGCAGCAGAGCTGCTAATGAAGGTAGGGGAGATGAGGACAAAGAGCCCCGCCATACCTATTCAGGGAGAAATCTGCATCTGAAAGTGCCTGCTGGAAATGGGCACGATGCCAAACAGCAGGGAGAAGGGGACGCTCTGGAATATAAAGAAGGGCATACTATTATCTTTTTCTGTCTTTAAGTCACTGGTTATTCGTTAAAAATAAAAAAAAAAAAAAAAGAAAAAGAAAAAAAAGAAAAAGAAAAAGGAAACAAACAAGGGGAATGGTTTGATTTGGTAGCTGCGCATTTTATATCCATATCCCAGCAAATGCAACACCTTCTCTCCCACCAACCTGCCTGCTGCTGCTACTAGTCTATTACTGCAAGCATTCTCCTCTTCCATGTCTCCACAACCGTTCTCCTGTCCCATCTCTCCCTAACAGAGTCTCTACCAACAGCTGATGAATGTGCTGGATCTACAGTTGTCCCAGGATGCAGCAGTCCAGGCTGTGCTGTCTGAGCACACAGGTGACTTAAGCACTCATTTTCAGGGATCCCTTTCTTCTGGGGAGTGTAGGTTATGCAGTTGAGCACGATGCTCACAGCTCAGGTCACAGCAACCACCATTGCTCAGCAGCCTTTGCAATTCCAGTTGAATGGGTTTTGTTTTACTGTTTCTAAGCGTGCTTTTGCAGTTCTGCCTGCACCCATTCCTACCCCTCTCCCATGGGGAAGGTGCCATGGTCTTTCCCACTATAGTCCCTCTGCATGCCCTGCTGCCTCCAAGAAAAAAAAGCTTCCTCCAAGAGACCGTGGCAGCCATCAGGTCCTGATGTTTAAAGGCATCCCCTGCTGAACACAGGTCAAAACACACAGCTTGCATCAGAAGAGAAAGCGGGAAGCAAATCAGCAGCAGCAGCAGGTTCATCAGTACTCACATTCATGGGGGGAAAAACTGCAGCAGAAGCCTGGATGACAGGTAGGAATGGCTTGCCCAGCCAGCATCAGTAGATACCATAATGCTGGAGAAAAAAGCCTGTGGTTTTCCTCCCCTACTCCCTTTTTGGTAGCTAGATTGGTTAATAGGCAACAGCCCTCCCTCTGGGAAAAAAATTAAAAGGATTATATGCAGGCCTAGAGTGAAAGAGTTCAACTGGGAAAGGTCATCTTCTGCCAGCAACCCATAAATTATGCTGAGCTCTAAACCTGGTGTTCAGCATGGTGGAAGGAAACCTTCAGGCCCCTCAGTGCGAGTTCGATAACACTGTGTGAATCACATGCCAGGGGACCTGGGCTGAGAACCTGCTATCTAAATCTCAGCTTCCCCAGTGCCAGAAGCATCCCAGCTGAGGCTTATTGAATCGCCCCAAACGGGCCAGGAGACACTTCAGAGACAGAGTCAGAGAAGTGGGTATTTGCTTTATTCGGCGTGCCGGGTGTGGGGGATCGCTCCTCCTAGCACACACACACACCTGTGCTCCCT